>JAFMOC010000058.1:1067500-1162500 GCA_019802505.1 Corydoras sp. C115 | reverse complement strand
GCCAGGCTCGGGAGATCGAGGCCTTCGACTCGGAAAGCATGCGCCTGGGTTTCAGCAACATGGTCCTGGCCAACATCTCCCCCGAGTCGCTAAGCAACAGTTTCCCGGGCGCTCCAGCCAGCTGGGCTCACTCGAGTTCCCAATGGGGCGGCGGAGGCGGCGGCGGCGGCGGCAGCGGCTCGGCCTCGGGCCAGCACTACCACGCCGGTCAGGGAGGAGCGTCCGGCCAGCAGATCTGGGGATCGTCCGTCTCGGGGGCGCCGGCCTCTCAGTGGAGCCACGCGGGCCTGCTGGGCGCCGTGCCGAAAAGCAGCGGGAGTATGGCCATGCGCAACAGCCCGCAGCCCCTCAGGAGGACCACCTCAGGGGGCCACAGTGAGCAGAGCATGAGCAGGAGCACCAGCATCACCTCTCAGATATCCAACGGCTCCCACCTGTCCTACACATAGATCCCAGAGCACCAGTGCCGGCCCGACGCACACGCACATGCGCATGCGCATGCCGCCGTGCAGGCTACGGGGTTGCAACGCCTTAAGGGGGGAGTAAGAATCATGTAGACCTTTAAATCTCAGCCATTGTTTACTTTGCGTCATTTAATCTGCCCTCTACAGCGGCGTCTATTCGATATAGATATAGATATAGATATTTAACACTCAGGTTGTGGGTTTTCTTGCTCTGCATGGCTGGTGTTTCCCACAAATAGCCATCAATCAACAAATTATACATCAATAAATTCACTAACGGCCAAAAAAAAGCCCGAATTAGAGATGCCAAAGTGCTTTACGCCACGTAAGCAGCCTGCTGTCATGTGCAGAGAGCCGTTAAACGACTGGTTTAATATCTGGGACTGATGGAACTGTGATTTTAACCAGAGGGCGGAGGTGATGGTTCTCACCTGTAGCTTGATGGCAATAAGAAGCGAGGGGCTCATCCTGCCCCTGAGACTCCTCTCTCATGCTGCTGAGCCTCTCCCTTCATATCTGCCCGGTCGCGGGCGAGGTCCATTATCCTATTTGACCCCTCGCTCTGCATCCGGTACTTCAGATTGAGCCTCGCAGCCCATAATGACCTGCATTGATCCCGGAGCGTGAGCTTTCCAGCATCCGCTTCTCTGGTTTGAGGGAGCGAGGGTGGAAGTCGGGCATGTGCTTTTGAATGTAGTGCCATTATACACCCTGTACTGCCAAGCATTAAGAATAGAGAGGTTTATACCGTACACTGCACTTTTAGCGTTAACATGAAAATAGTTTTTACTTCGTGGATGTTTGTTGTGTCGATAGTTTATCTTGTGTTGTGTCGTTTACGTAAATCTACGTTTTTAGCCATGAGACGTTGGTTCATGCAGGTTCTGGTTCGTTTGCGCCCCGGTGCGTGTCCGGGGTGGTGGACGGTTAGATGAGATGCTACTGAAGATTCGAACAGTCAGCCTCTCGCTGGAGGACCCCGCCATGTCCCATGCATTCGCAAGTTTAATGTCGTTTTTTTTTTCCCCTCCTGTTGCAATGAAATCAGCCAAAGACATCCGCTTCGTGTTCCGTCGTTCAGTCAGTGCCTTTTAAAGCACGCATGCATCGAATGTGCAGGCCCTAAACATCGCCGTCTGAATGTTTTCCCACGGACCGCCGGTCCTAATCCATCCTAATGTCATACCTCGTTCAACCACACGGCGGTGAACTGGTTAAATCCATAGGTCCCCCAAGTAAGAATCTCGGAAATCTTCACGCGTGTTGCTTTGACAAAACAAAGGAGGTATGTTGATGCAAATATGGGCTTATGTTGTAACCACAAGCTGGAAAATGTGGGTTTGCGGTGCCTTTTTTAAAAAAAAATTTTTTTATTATTTAAAATTTTTTATTTTATATATATATATATATATATATATATATATATATATATATATATATATATATATATATATATATATATATATATTTTGTTTATAATTTTTTTTTTTTTTTTTTAAGCTGCCATGCAAAAGCACTTTGGAGTGTTGTGTTGTCAGTTGGAAGCACCGAGGCCAGCCGTATTCCTGTCCTGGTACTTCATAGACCTAGTGATCCACGATGCTCTGTGTAGAAGCCAAACGGTGATTTGGGGATTAAGTCGTGAGCAGTTAGCCTACTGTTGCATTATAGAGGTTTTAGAAATCCAGAAATGTAAAAAAAAAAAAAAATACAATGAGAACTTAGATGAATGAAGTTTAAGGGCATTATCTGACTTTATGCATATTTGGGGCAATGCAGGTGCAAATGAGGTCGATCTGAGGTCAGCCTATAGGCCATGACAGCAGGCTTGGCAGTGTGAGGAGGAAGCTGTGATGCAGCATGTCGGCATGAGGCGCGAAGCGCCACCTCGTGGATTACTGTCTAAACAGCCGCTTTTAAGAAAAGCCCAGGTCACTTGGGGTGTCTCCATGTTATTAACCGCTGGACAGATATGATTGAGCAATTTATTAATGACGTGTATACGTTCACTGATCTAAATAACACACAGTCATTCCGTCGACTTAAAGCAGTTTATTAATGACGTGTATACGTTCACTGATCTAAATAACAACACGGTCATTCTGTATACGGTCACTGATCTAAATAACACACGGTCATTCCGTCGACTTAAAGCAGTTTATTAATGACGTGTATACGTTCACTGATCTAAATAACAACACGGTCATTCTGTCGACTTTAGAAATTAATTTATTAATGACGTGTATACGTCCACTGATCTAAATAACAACACGGTCATTCTGTCGACTTAAAGCAGTTTATTAAAGACGTGTATACGTTCACTGATCTAAATAACAACACGGTCATTCTGTATACGGTCACTGATCTAAATAACACACGGTCATTCCGTCGACTTAAAGCGATTTATTAATGACGTGTATGCGTCCACTGATCTAAATAACACACGGTCATTCCGTCGACTTAAAGCAGTTTATTAAAGACGTGTATACGTTCACTGATCTAAATAACAACACGGTCATTCTGTATACGGTCACTGATCTAAATAACACACGGTCATTCTGTCGACATGAGAAAGCTATTTATTAATGACGTTTATACGTCCACTGATCTAAATAATAACACACAGTCATTCTGTTGGTCATTCTGAGAAAGCTTGTTTACTTCCAAAATTATCCGAACTTTGTAGTTTTAATGACCAAACACTGTCGACTTAAAGCAATTTATTAATGACGTGTATACGTCCACTGATCTAAATAACAACACGGTCATTCTGTCGACTTTAGAAATTTATTTTTTAATGATGTGTATACGTCCACTGATCTAAATAACAACACGGTCATTCTGTCGACTTAAAGCGATTTATTAATGACGTGTAAATAACAACACGGTCATTCTGTCGACCTAAAGCAATTTATTAATGACGTGTATACGTTCACTGATCTAAATAACAACACGGTCATTCTGTCGACTTAAAGCAATTTATTAATGACGTGTATACGTCCACTGATCTAAATAACAACATACGGTCATTCCGTCGACTTAAAGCAATTTATTAATGACGTGTATACGTTCACTGATCTAAATAACAACACGGTCATTCTGTATACGGTCACTGATCTAAATAACAACACGGTCATTCTGTATACGGTCACTGATCTAAATAACAACACGGTCATTCTGTATACGGTCACTGATCTAAATAACACACGGTCATTCTGTCGACTTAAAGCAATTTATTAATGACGTGTATACGGTCACTGATCTAAATAACAAC
The DNA here is from genome assembly GCA_019802505.1 of Corydoras sp. C115. Taxonomy (NCBI): domain Eukaryota; kingdom Metazoa; phylum Chordata; class Actinopteri; order Siluriformes; family Callichthyidae; genus Corydoras; species Corydoras sp. C115. Next base: position 1,158,762 of record JAFMOC010000058.1, on the reverse strand, counting down.
ACGGTCATTCTGTATACGGTCACTGATCTAAATAACACACGGTCATTCTGTCGACTTTAGAAATTAATTTATTAATGACGTGTATACATTCACTGATCTAAATAACAACACGGTCATTCTGTCGGTCATTCTGAGAAAGCTTGTTTACTTCCAAAATTATCCGAACTTTGTAGTTTTAATGACCAAACGCTGAAAAACTCGCTCATCATTCTTACTTCCTCTCTGGGTCTGGTGCTCTGTGGATGATGGAGGGGTGTCAGGAGCTCTGGGTACATGAGTGGTATTGCAGATGCCCATGTTCTTCCTTTCTCTCTCGTCCTGCCTTCCTCCTCTGCATCTTCGTGCAAGGCCAAATCCTAGATCTGAGCCGACGCCCTTCGAAACCACACTCCTGGCAGAACGCTCTCCGGGCTCGGTCGCGTTTCCAGCGGCGCGGCCGATCGGATCGACGCCGAATCCTCTAAAGACTCGGACCATGCTCCTGTTCTCTCCCTGTCTGCTTTTGTTTTGCTCACTCACACCAAAGCAAGACAAATAAGATGAAATCAAAAAGAAATCAAGAAAAAAGAAATAATTATGCCCCGAATTCATCACCTATATTCTTTAAAAAAAAATTAAAGAAGACGGGAAAGGTATAAAAAAAAATAAAAAATTTTAAAAAGACGTCCTGACGAGAGTGGAATCGATGAACCTTTGAGATCCGCGTCCATGTAGATGAATGTGGATTGTTCATATTGTACATTACTCTAGATTACACTCATCGTTTCGACTCGTCATGGATGTGAAGCTTCTCCTTTAGAACGTTACTAAACTCTATGAACTGTCCGATCAGGATGCGCAGGCGGGAGCCGACGCCGGGGGCCTCCACGTTGGATTTCAGGGATTTGTGTGTGTTTACACTGTATCTCGGCACACTTTCTGTTCCGCCACTTGGATTCAAGAGTAGATGTTGCTTCGCCGCACTCGCCAAACTCCCATCGTTCTTTCCTCCTTCGTATTTATTACACACCTACTCGGATGAATGGCTCTCACTTGCTCACAATGCTTCCACCAGTATAAACCGGTCGATTTTATACCCCCACCTTCTCCCGTTTTATTTTATTTTTGTTTTCCGTTTCCCCTCACGGCACGCTAGAATTCTCATTTAACCGCACGGCCGCGTGTTGCGAGATGTTTTAAACCTTTTCTCTTTGTTTCTCGTTTTATTCCTTTTATAGCGATTTTATATCAGGCCTCTCATCCGACCGTCTTTATTAGACCCCGACTTTGGAATCTCTTTAAACGTTTGTCCTACTGACTGAATTTAGGGGATGTGTAAGTAATACTGATGTACGAGAAATACAGAGCGTATACATGTATTTGTCTTTTTTTTTTTTTTTTATGAGTGTTGACGCTTCAGCTTCCAGTAAAACACTGTGCCATCCCGGAGCAGCCATGCCCAGTCACTACTGCGTCGTTTCCTTTCCAGTGAAATCAGCCGTGTGTGTCCGATGGATAGGAGCGCTCCTTAATGCCAATCAAGAAATCGAATGGATGAAAGGGGCTCATGGGGGGGGGGACATTTCTGTAAAGATTAATGTCAGTATTCGTCGTCTTCTGGTTGAGCATCACCACTACAATTCATATGTAACCTGTATAAAACTGTATAGATTGTGAAACATTATTGAATGTGTAAAAGATTATGGCTTGAGATTATATTAAAGTATTCAAGAATCAGAGAAAATAACATCTAGGGTTTAACGAACAATTTTGCTTGTACTGTATTGTGTTCATGGAGGAATAAAGGAGGAGGTTTGGCTGTAATAAAATACTTTTAGTACAATGTTGTGTCCTGTCGGTTCTCTAGAGCGATGGAGTCGATGATCCGGGTTCCCCTCCGTGCCCATCCGGGGGAGAACGTTTCAGGCGCTGGGCAGATACATCACCAATCCATTCCCGGTTCGAATCCCCATCTGGGTGGAGTTTCCATGTTCTCCCCGTGTGCGTGTGGGTTTCCTCTAGGTTCTCCGCTTTCCTCCCACACTCCAAAAATATGGATTAATAGATTAATTGAGTTCTCCAAATTGCCCCATATAGAGTGTGTCTGTCTGAGTGAGTGTGTGCCCAGTGATGGATTGGCGCCCTGTCCTGGGTGTATCTGCCCAGTGCCCGAAACGTTCTCCCCGCGACCCTAATATATAGAGGATAAAAGAGGAAGATCATTCATTCATTATCTCCCACTTTATCCTCTATTAGGGTCGCGGTGGGGTTCCCCATGCCCATCCAGGGGAGAACGTTTCGGGCGCTGGGCAGATAGACCCAGGACAGGGCACCAATCTATCACTGGGCACAGACACACTCTATATGGGGCAATTTGGAGAACTCAGTTGGCTTGATCCATGTTTTTGGACTGTTGGAGGAAACCCACGCGGACACGGGGAGAACATGGAAACTCCACCCAGATGGGGATTCGAACCGGGAAACCCTAGCGCTGAGAGGAGAACATGCTAACCACTAAGCCACCGTGCCTCGAGGAAGATGATGAATGAATGAAATTGAGCTTGATCTATGTTTTTGGAGTGTGGGAGGAATCCGGAGGAAACCCACGCGGACACGGGGAGAACGTAGAAACTCCAGTTCATCCATCCATTATGTTCCACTTTATCCTATATTAGGGGTGCGGGGGGGTTCCCCATGCCCATCTAGGGGAGAAGGTTTGGGGTGCTGGGCAGATACACCCAGGACAGGGCGCCAATCTATCACTGGAAACACTCACTCACACAGACACAATTTGGAGAATTCAAGTGATCTTGATCCATGTTTTTGGACTGAGGGAGGAACCCGGAGGAAACCCATGGGGATACGGGGATAACATGGAAACTCCACCCAGATTGGGATTTGAACCTGGAATCCCTAGTGCTGAGAGGAGAACATGCTAACCACTAAGCCACCATGCTGCCCTTCAATACAAACCATCCATCCATTATCTTCCTCTTTATCCTCTAGGGGGGGGGGTTCCCCATGCCCAAACAGGGGAGAACGTTTCAGGCGCTGGGCAGATACACCCAGGACAGGACGCCAATCTACCGCTGGACACACACTCACTCACACAGACACACACTACATATATATATATAACAGACGGCACAGTGGCTTAGTGGTTTAGCATGTTCTCCTCTCAGCACTAGTGATTCCCGGTTCGAATCGCCATCTGGGTGGAGTTTCCATGTTCTCCCCGTGTCCGCGTGGGTTTCCTCCGGGTTCTCCGGTTTCCTCCCACAGTCCAAAAACATGGATCAAGGTCAAGTGAGTTCTCCAAGTTGCCCCATATAGAGTGTGTCTGTGTGAGTGAGTGTGTGCCCAGCGATAGATTGCCCCCCTGTCCTGGGTGTAGCTGCCCAGACTCCGCCCACATCGGCTCCCCAAAAAAAGTAAACGGCTCCCAATCAAAAAAACCGGCTCTCCTCGTTCTCTTCAAAGAGCCGACTCGTAGAGCCGGCTCGTTGGCGAGCGAGTCATCGCTACTCTCCACGTCATCGTCCCCGCTCTGTTAGCCGCGGTATGATTTGTAGATCTGTTGCAGCGAGTCTGTTTACTGTTTAAGTTCGGTACCTGCCTCAGAGCCCGACGGACCGCCGTTAGCGTCGGAGAAGTGCTTACCTCAGAATATAAAACTCTAAATTAAGACGCTTTTTTTAGAGATAGCTACTTAGTTTACGATATTCAGACGCCGTTAGATAAGAAGGGACGTGTGTGGTTAGTTTATTCGGTGTGTAAGCGGGTAAGCCGCTGGCTGTTGGTATCGCCTCAGGACCGAGAGTAGTATGGGTTTTAATAACCGTGCGGATAGAAACCCCGAAAAGTTCTTACAGAGGGAACACAGAGAACCCAAAAAGCTCTGCGCGGTGTTTGGAAGCGGATAAAGTGAATAATGGGACTGCCGGGACGTTTGCTACGTGCGCTGATGTTCTTCACGCTGATCGGAGGCAGCTGTTTGAGGCAGGGGCAGGAGTGCGACACGGGGCAGGTAACAAAAACATCCATCCATTATCTTCCGGGGGGTTCTCCATGCCCATCCAGGGGAGAACGTTTCGGGCGCTGGGCAGATACACCCAGGACAGGGGGCAATTTGGAGAACTCAATTGACCTTGATCCATGTTTTTGGACTGGGGGAGGAAACCCACGCGGACACGGGGAGAACATGGCACTGTGTCGCCCGCCCAAAACAAATCCATCCCTTATCTTCCGCTTTGTCCTCTACTAGGGTTGCGGCGGGGTTCCCCATGCCCATCCAGGGGAGAACGTTTCGGGCGCTGGGCAGATACACCCAGGACAGGGTGCCAAGCCATCACTGGGCACACACTCACTCACACAGACACACTCTATATGGGGCAATTTGGAGAACTCAATTCCTGATCCATGTTTTTGGACTGGGGGAGGAAACCGGAGAACTCGGAGGAAACCCACGCGGACACGGGGAGAACATGGCACTGTGTCGCCCGCCCAAAACAAATCCATCCATTATTTCCTCTATTATTATCCTCTATTAGGGGCGCGGGGGGTTCCCCATGCCCATCCAGGGGAGGACGTTTCGGGCGCTGGGCAGATAGACCCAGGACAGCGGGGCAATCTATCACTGGGTACACATTCACTCACACAAACACACTCTATATGGGGCAATTTGGAGAATTCAATTGACCTTGATCCATGTTTTTGGACTGTGGGAGGAAACCGGAGAACCCGGAGGAAACCCATGCGGACACGGGGAGAACGTTCTTAACAAAATATAAGGGGAACTTCCGGGACAGAATTCTGTATTATTGTTTCCATTATCTTCCGCTTTATCCTCTATTAGGGTCCCGGGGGTGGGGGGGGGGTTCCCCATGCACATCCAGCAGAGAACGTTTTGGGCGCTGGGCAGATACACTTAGGACAGGGGGGCAATCTATCACTGGGCACACACTCACTCACACACACACTCTATATGGGGCAATTTGGAGAATTCAATTGACCTTGATCCATGTTTTTGGACTGTGGGAGGAAACCGGAGAACCCGGAGGAAACCCACGCGGACACGGGGAGGACATGGAAACTCCACCAGATTGGGATTCGAATCGGGAATCCCTAGCGCTGAGAGGAGAACATGCTAAACCACTAAGCCACCTTGCCGCCCTAACAAAACATTCTCTTTTTATATATTAAAAGTTTTTAAAGTGAAGTAACCACGATGTTTTTCTTCAGACAATGCTGGAGATGGACCTTCCACCGGCTGATGAGCTGCTGTGTCCAAAACTGATAGAACCCTCCCTACAGGTGGGAAGCCTTTCTTATTCCATCCATCCATTATTTTCCACTTTATCCTCTATTAGGGTCGCGGTGGGGTTCCCCATCCCCAACCAGGGAAGAACATTTCAGGTGCTGGGCAGATACACCCAGGACAGGACGCCAATCCATCGCTGGGCACACACTCACTCACACAAACACACTCTATATGGGGCAATTTGGAGAATTCAATTGACTTTGATCCATGTTTTTGGACTGTGGGAGGAAACTGGAGAACCCGGAGGAAACCCACTTGGACACGGGGAGAACATGGAAACTCCACCCAGATTGGGATTGGAACCGGGAATCCCTAGTGCTGAGAGGAGAACATGCTAACCACTAAGCCACCGTGCCGCCCCCTTTCTTTTTCCCTTTATTAGAATTACCCATGTATAAAATCAATTCACCATCTTCATCTAATCCTCTATTAGGGTGAACCACCCAGGACAGGACACACACACCCTATACCGGGGCAATTTAGAACAGTCAATTTGACCTTAAATCCATGTTTTTGGACTGTGGAAGGAAGCTGGAGAATATGGAGGAGACCCACACAGACACGTGGAGAACATGGAAACTCCACCCAACTCGGGAATCAAACTCGGATCCCAAGCACTGAGAGGAGAACATGCTAACGAACCTGCTCATGACGTATAAAATAAACTTCAAACAAATGTTTCAGGGAAAACGGCAAGTTGTGTGCAAACTTAACGTGCAACTAATTCATAACGTGTCAGTCAAAAGGTTGGAGGTTCGAATCCCAAATTCTGGCCCATGAATACGGCCCTTAACCCTCACCCTGATCTACATACGTGTACTGTATATGAATGGCACTTTGGATAAAACATTTTTCAAAATAATCTAATGTAATAGGCGGCACGGTGGCTTAGTGGTTAGCACGTTCGCCTCTCAGCGCTAGGGATTCCCGGTTCGAATCCCCATCTGGGTGGAGTTTCCATGTTCTCCCCGTGTCTGCGTGGGTTTCCTCCGGGTTCTCCGGTTTCCTCCCACAGTCCAAAAACATGGATCAAGTTAATTGAGTTCTCCAAATTGCCCCATATAGAGTGTGTCTGTGTGAGTGAGTGTGTGCCCCAGCGATGGATTGGCGCCCTGTCCTGGGTGTATCTGCCCAGCGCCCGAGACGTTCTCCCCTGGATGGGCATGGGGAACCCCACCGCCACCCTAATAGAGGATAAAGCGGGAGATAATGAATGAATGAATCTAATGTAATAGATCAAGCATCAACCACACACACCCACCCACCCACACACACACACACACACACACACACGCACACACACCTCACCCCCAAAACGTATTCAGAAATGTATAGCTAAATCTGTCTGTATGAGCTTTGCAAACTGACCCTTGTCCTCGGATGGGAATTTGACCTAATTGTTATCTCTCTCCTTGTTATTGCAGAGACTCAGCGATATTTCAACCACATATTCTGTACAGGTCAGCATATCGACATCACTATTCTCAAATCACTACTTCGGGATGTCCTACACCTTTCCTTTTCTGTACACAAGATGTTAATGGTTAAAAGACCAGGTTTATGTCTGAACACTGCCTTGGCGTTAGCACCTTCTCCACTGTGTGCTTTAACCGTGTCTCAGATTCTGTAAATACTTCAGGATAAAGGCTTCTGCTCAAGACTGTAATGGGGAATGCCATTTGCATCAGTTAAAAGAGTTCATTCATTCATTCATTCATTATCTCCCGCTTTATCCTCTATTAGGGTCGCGGTGGGGTTCCCCATGCCCATCCAGGGGAGAACGTACTGGGCGCTGGGCAGATACACCCAGGACAGGGCGCCAATCCATCGCTGGGCACACACTCACTCACACAGACTCACTCTATATGGGGCAATTTTGAGAATTCAGTTGACTTGATCCATGTTTTTGGACTGTGGGAGGAAACCGGAGAATTCACCAGTCAATTCACCTTTAATCTATGTTTTTATACTGTGGGAGAACATGGGAACTCCACACAGATTAGGATTCAATACTGGTTTCCCAGCTCTGAGAGGCGGAACTGTTAACCACTACACCATCGCTTGTTATCAAAATTTGTTTCAAAAAGTAAATTAATTATTCATTCATTCATTATCTCCCGCTTTATCCTCTATTAGGGTCGCGGTGGGGTTCCCCATGCCCATCCAGGGGAGAACGTCCCGGGCGCTGGGCAGATACACCCAGGACAGGGCGCCAATCTATCACTGGGCACACGCTCACTCACACAGACACACTCTATATGGGGCAATTTGGAGAACTCAATTGACTTGATCCATGTTTTTGGACTGTGGGAGGAAACCGGAGAACCCGGAGGAAACCCACGCAGACACGGGGAGAACATGGAAACTCCACCCAGATGGGGATTCGACCCGGGAATCCCTAGCGCTGAGAGGAGAACGTGTTAACCACTAAGCCACCGTGCCGCCCGTAAATTAATTAAAACATTTTTAAAAAAAATTTGTCGTCTGAAGCAGAAAATGGAGTTCTGTTTGTTTTACAATAGAGACAAATGCTCTGTCATGTGCATATTTTGAGATATTAGGACAACTACACGTTACACCTGCAGGTGGCAGCATGATGACACAGTGGTAAACAGTGTATGGATGGAAGTTCTGTGTATTATAGACATAAAATTAACATTCTTAACTCTAAACGCATTCCAAAATATTGTAGAAAGACTTTCCGGAATAGTGAAAGCTCTATTAGCTATAAATGTTGGGCCAACGTCATAAATAAGACGTCATAAACGCTCCTGTAGGTCTGATGTGTAGCTGTAATAATGTTCAAAAATTCATTCATTATCTCCCGCTTTATCCTCTATTAGGGTCGTGGTGGGGTTCCCCATGCCCATCCAGGGGAGAACGTCTCGGGCGCTGGGCAGATACACCCAGGACAGGGCGCCAATCCATCGCTGGGCACACACTCACTCACACAGACACACTCTATATGGGGCAATTTGGAGAATTCAATTGACTTGATCCATGTTTTTGGACTGTGGGAGGAAACCGGAGAACGCGGAGGAAACCCACGCGGACACAGGGAGAACATGGAAACTCCACCCAAATGGGGATTCGAACCGAGAATCCCTAGCGCTGAGAGGAGAACATACTAAGCCACTGTGCTGCCCTACTGTGTATCATTTTTATAATTATATATAATATCGTAGGCGGCACGGTGGCTTAGTGGTTAGCATGTTCTCCTCTCAGCGCTAGGGATTCCCGGTTCGAATCCCCATCTGGGTGGAGTTTCCATGTTCTCCCCGTGTCCGCGTGGGTTTCCTCCGGGTTCTCCGGTTTCCTCCCACAGTCCAAAAACATGGATCAAGTCAATTGAATTCTCCAAATTGCCCCATATAGAGTGTGTCTGTGTGAGTGAGTGTGTGCCCAGCGATGGATTGGCGCCCTGTCCTGGGTGTTTCTGCCCAGCTCCCGAGACGTTCTCCCCTGGATGGGCATGGGGAACCCCCCCTGCAACCCTAATACAGGATAAAGCTGGAGATAATGAATAATAATAATATCGTTTCCTGTTCTGGTTATTTACAAAAATTCCAATGAGCTGATGCACATTTCTTTCTTTAGCCAGCTGAGCGGGTGTGCATGGATCAGGCCATCGCTTACAAGCACACCATCCCTAACAGGTTCGTTCGTACCCATAGATGTAAACACGTTCATTCTGATCTGATTATGAAAGCTGGTTCATGTAATCAGCCCAGTCAGCACATTCTGATGTTTTGCCTTATGTTTTGTATTTTTTTTTGCATGATCAGCAGTTTCGTATGAGTTATCATGTTGAAATATTCACATGTACTTGGGACTTGTGTAGAACTAGAAGCCTGGGATGAGAAATTTATTCATTCATTCATTATCTTCCACTTTATCCTCTATTAGGGTCGTGGGGGGGGTTCCCCATGCCCATCCAGGGGAGAACGTCTCGGGCGCTGGGCAGATACACCCAGGACAGGGCGCCAATCTATCACTGGGCACACTCACTCACACAGACACACTCTATATGGGGCAATTTGGAGAACTCAATTGACTTGATCCATGTTTTTGGACTGTGGGAGGAAACCGGAGAACCCGGAGGAAACCCACACGGACACGGGGAGGACATGGAAACTCCACCCAGATGGGGATTCGAACCGGGAATCCCTAGTGCTGAGAGGAGAACGTGCTGACCACTAAGGCACTGTGCCACCCGGTATGAAAAATTCATTCATTCATTATCTTCCACTTTATCCTCTACTAGGGTCGCGGTGGGGTTCCCCATGCCCATCCAGGGGAGAACGTCTTGAGCGCTGGGCAGATACACCCAGGACAGGGCGCCAATCCATCACTGGGCACACACTCACTCACACAGACACACTCTATATGGGGCAATTTGGAGAACTCATTTGACTTGATCCATGTTTTTGGACTGTGGGAGGAAACCGGAGAACCCGGAGGAAACCCACACGGACACGGGGAGGACATGGAAACTCCACCCAGATGGGGATTCGAACCGGAAATCCCTAGCGCTGAGAGGAGAACGTGCTGACCACTAAGCCACCGTGCCGCCCCTTTGTTTATTATTATTTTTAAAAAGAGCTTTTGAAATGTGTGCTGGTTTGTCTGCAGTGGAGCTCATAGACCCGTGGCAGCACAAAGTGGAGAGTACCTGTACTGCCCTCCTCAGCGCTGGATCAACAACCTGCAGGTAATGTTTACCTGATCTCCTGCGGGGGCCCATCCACATCCACATCCACACCCGTCCAAATGCAGGGGAGAACATTTCAGGTGCTGGGCAGATTCAAGTATTCAAGTATTTTATTTGTCATTCCACAATATAAAGTACAGTACAGTAGGGGTGTATTCAACTAAGGATTTTCATAGTCGAATCTGATTCATCAGATTTTCCCGATAGTCGAATCAGTTAAAATTTCACCACAAGATGGCGCTATAAGCGTAGTTTTAAAAAAAAAATCTTTTATATTTCTAACAAAAGAAAACCTTTTTTTTGTTTTTCTTTTTTCTTTTTTTTCTAGAAATTAGGATGATTTTATTTGACAAAAGGCTATATATATAATGAAAACAAAGACATTTCATGTAAAAACTAATGCTTAGCAGCAGCCATGGGCGCCCCCATGTGGTCAAAATGGTACATTCGACTATGAGGTTCATAGTCAACTACGGTTCTCCGAATCGAATCGTCGAATCAGCGAATATTGCAGCTCACTCCTAGACCAAATGTAAAGTATTTACTTTGGATTCATGTTTTGGACTGTGGGAGGAAACCGGAGAACCAGGCAGAAACCCATGCAGAAACAGGGAGAACATGTAACCTCCACCTAGATCAGGACGTCAAAAACTGTCTTTATATAAAGTAGTTGTACCATAATAAAGCAAGAAGGTACATGAGGGCTATCTCCAATGTATGTGATCCTGTCCCATTTCCACAGGATGGCGCTGTAGTGTTCCTAGTTCATCCCTGTGCGTCTAAGGGAGCTCGAAGGAGTCTGTCTGTGATGGCTCGCTCCTGTCTTCCTGAGTTCATTCTGACCGTTCATCCTCAGCTCAGCCAGCACAGAGTGAGTCATTTCATTACACAACCACCAGCACAACCAGCACCACCAGCACAACCACCACCACCAGCACAACCACCAGCACAACCACCACCACCAGCACAAGCACCAGCACAACCACAACCACCACCAGCACAACCACCAGCACAACCACCACCACCAGCACAACCACCAGCACAACCACCACCACCAGCACAAGCACCAGCACAACCACAACCACCACCAGCACAACCACCACCACCAGCACAACCACCAGCACAACCACCACCACCACAACCACCACCAGCACAAGCACCAGCACAACCACCACCACCAGTACAACCACAACCACCACCAGCACAACCACCAGCACAACCACCACCAGCACAACCACCAGCACAACCACCACCACCACAACCACCAGCACAACCACCACCACCAGTACAACCACAACCACCACCAGCACAACCACCAGCACAACCACCACCACCAGCACAACCACCACCAGCACAAGCACCAGCACAACCACAACCACCACCAGCACAACCACCAGCACAACCACCACCACCAGCACAACCACCACCAGCACAAGCACCAGCACAACCACAACCACCACCAGCACAACCACCAGCACAACCACCACCACCACAACCACCACCAGCACAAGCACCAGCACAACCACCACCACCAGTACAACCACAACCACCACCAGCACAACCACCACCACCAGCACAACCACCACCAGCACAAGCACCAGCACAACCACAACCACCACCAGCACAACCACCACCACCACAACCAGCACAAGCACCAGCACAACCACCACCACCAGTACAACCACAACCACCACCAGCACAACCACCAGCACAACCACCACCACCAGCACAAGCACCAGCACAACCACCACAACCACCACCAGCACAAGCACCAGCACAACCACCACCACCAGTACAACCACAACCACCACCAGCACAACCACCAGCACAACCACCACCACCAGTACAACCACCACCAGCACAACCACCACCAGCACAAGCACCAGCACAACCACCACCACCAGCACAACCACCACCACCACAAGCACCAGCACAACCACCACCACCAGCACAACCACCACCACCACAAGCACCAGCACAACCACCACCACCAGTACAACCACCACCACCACCACCAGCACAACCACCAGCACAACCACCACCACCACCAGCACAACCACCACCACCCATCCAGTTCTCAGACTGCTTAGCTCTGCTGTGTGCCTCAGTGTTGACTACTAAAGTCGTAAATGCGCAATAAACAATATTAGGATCGTTACATTGGTAATAAGAGACGATAACTTTAAATATAACCAGTAGGGGTGTGTTCAACTAAGGATTTTCATAGTCGAATCTGATTAGTCAGATTTTCCCTTTAGTCGACTGATAGTCGAATCAGTTAAAATTTCACCACAAGATGGCGCTATAAGCGTGGTTTTTAAAAAATATATTTTTTTAAATATTTTACTTGTTTTTCTAGAGCACCATAAATGGAATCCCCGTTCTGGACTTTTTTGCACTTCCAAGGAAAAACCTAAAACACTCAGATCAATGAGTTTTAGGATGATTAGGATGATTTTATTTGACAAAAGGCTATATATATATAACGAAAACAAAGACATTTAATGTAAAAACTAATGCTTAGCAGCAGCCATTGGCACCCCCATGTGGTCAAAATGGTACATTCGACTATGAGGTTCATATTCGACTATGGTTCTCCGAATCGAATCGTCGAATCAGCGAATATTGCAGCTCACCCCTACTCACCAGTCAAGTAAAACTAAAATATTTGTCTTAAGTTATGATTGTTAGGCGGCACGGTGGCTTAGTGGTTAGCATGTTCTCCTCTCAGCACTAGGGATTCCCGGTTCGAATCCCCATCTGGGTGGAGTTTCCATGTTCTCCCCGTGTCTGCGTGGCTTTCCTCCGGGTTCTCCGGTTTCCTCCCACAGTCCAAAAACATGGATCAAGTCAATTGAGTTCTCCAAATTGCCCCATATAGTGTGTGTATGCGTGCGTGTCGGTGTGTGCCCAGCGATAGATTGGCGCTCTGTCCTGGGTCTATCTGCCCAGCGCCCGAAACTTTCTCCCCTGGATGGGCATGGGGAACCTCACTGCGACCCTAATAGAGGATAAAGCGGAAGATAATGAATGAATGGAAAATTTATGATTGTTTATTACTAGCTGCTCGGACCGATTTCCTTGACGTTCATTGATGTTCCCTGCGAACAGTGTAAACGTTAGTTGGTAGAAATCCGCTGAAGTCAGAGTGTACCTGGCTCTTAAAGGGAACTGCAAGCTGCGGGGTGCGCCGTCAACGGCTCGCTAAAGATTGTTAAAGTAAACCCCCTTGAGCTGCTTCTTGATGGTTGTAAAGAGTATATAAACCCCCTCAGGGTCCTAAAGAGTAAGCATATTAAATGTTGTCATAATGGAAGCAACCGGGAACAAAGCACACACACACACACACACACACAGAGACAGACGTTTGACTTTATAAATATAGACTGTATTCTTATTCTTCACACTGTTTACAGAAATGTCTGTCTGTTGTCTCTGCAGCCCTTTGCTTTAGTTTCTTGGGGTCGTACATTAGAGATGTCACACCTCACCAGGGCAGCAGTGTGTGACTGGTTGGGCCCAGCGTTCTTGAACGTCAGCCGAACGACGGGACGACGAGAACGAAACCAAACGAAATACAGTCTGTATTTAAAGAAGGCGGCACCAATGAAGAGAGCACCACCCACTTCTGTGAAGGTCAGTGGTCAGAATTAAAAGTTGCCCTCTGATATTACGTTTCTTATTATTGTATTAATGCAAAGAAGTTTGATTTTATTTAGAATATTTTCATTAAATTAATTAAATACACGTTCTCCTCTCAGCACTAGGGATTCCCGGTTCGAATCCCAATCTGGGTGGAGTTTCCATGTTCTCCCCGTGTCCACGTGGGTTTCCTCCGGGTTCTTCGGTTTCCTCCCACAGTCCAAAAACATGGATCAAGTCCATTGGGTTCTCTAAATTGCCCCATATAGAGTGTGTCTGTGTGAGTGAATGTGTGCCCAGCGATAGATTGGCGTCCTGTCCTGGGTGTGTCTGCCCAGCGCCCGAAACGTTCTCCCCTGGATGGGCATGGGGAACCCCACGCGACCCTAATAGAGGATAAAGCGGAAGATAATGAATGAATGAAATTAAATACAGAGGGCGGCACAGTGGCTTAGTGGTTAGCATGTTCTCCTCTCAGCACTAGGGATTCCCGGTTCGAATCCCCATCTGGGTGGAGTTTCCATGTTCTCCCCGTGTCCACGTGGGTTTCCTCCGGGTTCTCCGGTTTTCTCCCACAGTCCAAAAACATGGATCAAGTCGATTGGGTTCTCTAAATTGCCCCATATAGAGTGTGTCTGTGTGAGTGAGTGTGTACCAAGCGATGGATTGGCGTCCTGTCCTGGGTGTATCTGCCCAGTGCCCGAAACGTTCTCCCCTGGATGGGCATGGGGAACCCCCCCCTGCAACCCTAATAGAGGATAAAGCAGGAGATAATGGATGAATGAATAAAATTAAATACAAAGGGCGGCACAGTGGCTTAGTGTTTGGCATGTTCTCCTCTCAGCACTAGGGATTCCTGGTTCGAATCCCAATCTGGGTGGAGTTTCCATGTCCTCCCCGTGTCCGCGTGAGTTTCCTCCGGGTTCTCCGGTTTCCTCCCACAGTCCAAAAACATGGATCAAGCTGAATTGAGTTCTCCAAATTGCCCCATATAGAGTGTGTCTGTGTGAGTGAGTAAGTTTGTGCCCAGCGACAGATTGGCACCCTGTCCTGGGTGTACTAGATAGTACCCCCCCCCCCATACCCCAGTACTAGATAAAGCAGAAGATATTGAATGAATGAATGTATGTCTTTTCTCTTTGACAGTCTGTGGCAGCCTGCTGCCTGGATGCTCTGGCTGCATACAAGCGAACCAAATTAAAGGGAAGGAAAATCCGAGCAGCGGTTTCATCTACAAAATCGGAGGCGACAAGAAACCAAACCGAAAGTCTGCCACATGACGACTCGCTGTTTAAAACCAAAAGCATTGGTGCACATCAAGCTTTCCCCTCTGCTGCTCAGGTCACTCTCGCCCCCAACAATCCCTCAAACTCGAACGTAAACGATGCCGGAAAAGCAGAGACGGGTAATTCAGCAACTTCAGCTGGGATAGGACGGAACCCTCAACCTCAGAGCTCTAGCAGAAGTGAAAGGCAGCACGGGAACGTGAGCGGTACCTCTGATGCACCTTCAGTGGTGAGGTCTCAGGAGGAAGATCATAAGCATGTTGGGAGGCCGCGTGTCCACGGGGCTGCGGTGACGCCGGGAGCTGGACGTAGCTGTGAATCGCTGGGCCGCTGTGACCCTCCTGAGGTCCTCACTACGGCACCGAGAGTGCAGCTGCGAGAAAGGCCCGTCAGCGGCGGGCGCAACGAGGAGGCCGTGTGGGCGGCGGCGGCCCTGGGCTTTTTGTTAGGGCTGCTGGCGATATCTGTGCTCCACACGCGTCTGTACCGCCACTGGCGCAAACCAGCGACTCTGTACTGGAGAGAGTGTCGGCACGACTACGACAGTGTGGCAGGTGAGAAGACCGGCGCTACAGACGCATCCAACCAATCAGATTCATGGATCCGATGGTAGAAATTTCCATTGATGAATGTTAGGGTTCTCCGGTTTCCTCCCACAGTCCAAAAACATGGATCATGTCGATTGAGTTCTCCAAATTGCCCCATATAGAGTGTGTCTGTGTGAGTGAGTGAGTGTGTGCCCAGTGATAGATTGCCCCCCCCTGTCCTGGGTCTGAGATGTTCTCCCCTGGATGGGCATGGGGAACCCCCCCGCGACCCTAATAGAGGATAAAGCGGGAGATAATGAATGAATGAATGAATGTTAGGCCATGGCGGCACGGTGGCTTAGTGGTTAGCACGTTCTCCTCTCAGCGCTAGGGATTCCCGGTTTGAATCCCCATCTGGGTGTAGTTTCCATGTTCTCCCTGTGTCCACGTGGGTTTCCTCCGGGTTCTCCGGTTTCCTCCCACAGTCCAAAAACATGGATCAAGTCGATTGAGTTCTCCAAATTGCCCCATATAGAGTGAGTGTGTGCCCAGCGATAGATTGGCGTCCTGTCCTGGGTGTATCTGCCCAGCGCCTGAGACGTTCTCCCCTGGATGGGCATGGGGAACCCCACCGCGACCCTAATAGAGGATAAAGCAGGTGAGAATGAATGAATGAATGAATGTTAGGCCATGGCGGCACAGGTGGCTTAGTGGTTGGCATGTTCTCCTCTTAGCACTAGGGATTTCCGGTTCGAATCCCCATCTGGGTGGAGTTTCCATGTTCTCCCTGTGTCCGCGTGGGTTTCCTCCGGGTTCTCCGGTTTCCTCCCACAGTCCAAAAACATGGATCATGTCAATTGAGTTCTCCAAATTGCCCCATGTAGAGTGTGTACAGTATGTGTGTCTGTGTGAGTGAGTGTGTGTCCAGTGATAGATTGGCGTCCTGTTCTGGGTGTATCTGCCCAGCACCCGAGATGTTCTCCCCTGGATGGGCATGTGGGGGAACCCCCCCCCCCCCCGCGACCCTAATTGAGGATAAAGCGGAAGATAATGAATGAATGTTAGGCCACACCCCCTTCTTGCTCCATTATCTACCATATAGATGGACTTTGTAGTTCTCCAATTCCAGACTGTAGTCCATCTGTGTTCTGTTGGTTCTCTGTTGGTCAGGAGCATCACAGAACAGGTATCATTTGGGTGGTGGATTGTTAATGGTCAGTTCTGCAGTGACACTGATGTGGTGGGGGGGGGGGGGGTTTAGTGGTTATTTCTCCACCTCAGTGACACTGCTGGGATAGGACTAACAGACCCACCCAATAACCCCTGCTCTGTGGGGGTACTATTGGGGTTCTGAGCATTAGAGAACAGAGTACGCAGTATGTACTGTAGAACACAAACAGATGGACTACAGAGTGGAACTGTAGAACTACAAAGTCCATCTTTACAGGACGTGGAACTGAGAACATGAAGAACAAGTGGGGCAGAAAGGGGGCGTGTCCTAACTGTTTGTATAGCTGGAGAATGTGACAGACGAGCGTTTGTGTTGCAGACATCATCCGGCGAAGGTTAAAGATGGCGGGCAGGAGGAAGAAGCGAGCGAGCCACGTCCGGCGGCAGGAACGTCCTCTGCTTCCCGACTCCGTCACTGACAATGACTCGGACTGACTCCTCCTACAAATCCCATGATGCTCTGCAGCGAACCGAGTGTAATGCAGTATTGACTGAGAACGCAACCAGGTGCTCTCAGTCTAAACCGGGACGTTTTTGAAGCACGATGCTCGATCCAAAACGTCTTTTAAACACTCCAAACTGTGTGAATGTGTTCAGACGTCAGAGTCTTTAGACATTTTGCAAAGTGTTGTGTTTTTTTGGCTGATCGAATGCCGTGAACGACTTTTCCTGTTTCCTGAACAATATGTTTATTCATTCATTCATTCATTATCTCCCGCTTTATCCTCTATTAGGGTCACGGTGGGGTTCCCCATGCCCATCCAGGGGAGAACGTTTCGTGCGCTGGGCAGATAGACCCAGGACAGGGCGCCAATCCATCGCTGGGCACACACTCACTCACACAAACACACTCTATATGGGGCAATTTGGAGAATTCACTTGACTTGATCCATGTTTTTGGACTGTGAGAGGAAACCGGAGAACCCGGAGGAAACCCACGCAGACACGGGGAGAACATGGAAACTCCACCCAGATAGGGATTCGAACCGGGAATCCCTAGCGCTGAGAGGAGAACATGCTAACCACTAAGCCACCGTGCCGCCGATATGTTTATTCTTAGTGTACATTTTTTTTTTTTTTTTTTTAAGAACTGTTGTGGCGGCACGGTGGCTTAGTGGTTGGCATGTTCTCCTCTCAGCACTAGGGGTTCCCGGTTCGAGTCCCAATCTGGGTGGAGTTTCCATGTTCTCCCCATGTCCGCATGGGTTTCCTCCGGGTTCTCCGGTTTCCTCCCACAGTCCAAAAACATGGATCAAGTCAATTGAGTTCTCCAAATTGTCCCATATAGAGTGTGTTTGTGTGAGTGAGTGTGTGCTCAGCGATGAATTGGCGTCCTGTCCTGGGTGTATCTGCCCAGCGCCCGAAATGTTCTCCCCTGGATGGGCATGGGGAACCCTACCGTGACCCTAATATAGGATAAAGCGGACGATAATGGATGGTTGGAAATTGCCCCATATAGAGTGTGTGTGTGAGTGAGTGTGTGCCCAGTGATGGATTGGCGCTCTGTCCTGGGTCTATCTGCCCAGCACCCGAAACGTTTTCACCTGGATGGGCATGGGGACATCTCCCCCCGACCCGGATAAAGTGGAAGATAATGGATGTATTCAGCTTTGTGTTTTAGTGTTTTATATTTGTGTTAGTGTTTTATTTTGGTACTGTTACTGATATTGCACTTTTTAAGGACAACATTTTTTTTTTGAAGGGTTAAATAGATTTCCAAGTTACAAAAGGAACTGACCTGCACTACACTGACCTGGATGGGGCAATCGTAAGCTTGTGGTTAAGGAACCAGCCTTGAGTCCTGAAGGTCCCTGGTTTGATTCCCTGTCCCACAAGTACTATGGCTGAAGTTTCCTTGGACAAAAGTTTAGCCTAAATGTGTGCCGTACACAGACCTGACCACTGCTCTGAGCACATGTGGGCCCACACTGACAAATTTGGACTCGGCATTCGAACCTTCAACCTTCAGATTGCTAGCCCATCAGTCGTCAAGGTATTCTTTTGACGCACTTAGAAGTGTGTGGTAGCTCGGTGGTTAGGAACTAGGGGCTATTAATCTGAAGGTTGTGGGTTCAAATCCCAGGTCCACCGAAGTCACCAATGTGGATCCTCATTACTTCATGGTAATTCAGGTGTCCTGACTCCGAATATTAAGACACTTGTACGTCTCTTTGGATAACGGTGTCTGCTAAATAACTCCAGTTCACTGTAAAGCCCTGATGTGATGACCCCGAGCCAAACGGAAGCATTTTGTAAATGTTGGTTGAACTGAACTGATAACCTTCACGTAGCTGAACCGTATCAGAGGTGTGTAGGCCCGTTTCCATTGTCGATGTTTCATTATGCTTAAAGTTTTAACAAGATGGTGAAACATTTTGGGGAGTGGTAGCTCAGTGGTTAGGGCATTGGGCTATCAATCTGAAGGTTGGGGGTTCAAATCCCAGGTCCACTGAAGTTACCAATGTGGGTCCTTGAGCAAGACCCTTAACCCTCATTGCTCCAGGGATGTTGTGATGAACCCTGTGCTCACCTTGTAAGTCGCTTTGGATAAAAGCGTCTGCGAAATGACCAAATGTAAAATGACCAAATGAAGCATTGTACGACTTTTGATTGTAAAGGTACATGAATGTGTAATGCTGTTGCGCAAAATGACGGAAATACGTCAAAAAAAAAATTGTGTTAGTTTCTGGGAGGTGATGGTTGAGCATTGACTCAACCGATTTTAGGCTGGATCTCTTGAATCGATACCACATGTTCAGATTGAGTAAAGGATGTGACTTAAGACATTGACGTGGAGGAGGAAAAGCCTTTACTTCCATTTCCTTCTAGTTCACTTGTCCACATGAGCTTTCTTTATTCTCAATGTATGTGCATGTAGAGGAAAATACAAATAAGTGAAGACGTTGCTTATTTAATTATAAATTTAAATAAAGAAATGCGCATTGAAATGTTTCAACTATTATGTTACCATCGACCGTTTTATTCACGTCATTGATTTATCGCAGCGATTCTATATTCTATAATTTTGCACAACTGCAAAATTATAACTGAGAGACACCACAATGTTACACCAGACTAAAAGCAAAGACGAATCCAAATCCATTTTACTACTGTTCAATTGTATGTATGTTTGTTTTTAAGGTGGCCACATTGTGGCGCTGCGGTTCGCATTCTCTCCACATAGCAAGCAGTTCCAGGGTTCGATTCCTGAGCTGTGAGGACAACACTGTATTCTGTGTGGTGTCTCATTGTCCTCTATGTTCCTGCAAGGGTTCTCCATTGGAAACTCCAAGACATGCTGGTGGGTAAATTACAGATACCGATTGGTCCAAAGTGCGGTGAAATGTAGAAATGGCTGACCTGACAACTGGACCGTCACCAACGTAAACGGTCAGTGAGTTTCCAACATGCACATATTACCTTCAACTCTACACCGAGTTATTAGTAATTAGTTTGTTTTCATTCATTCATTCATTATCTCCCGCTTTATCCTCTATTAGGGTCGCGGTGGGGTTCCCCATGCCCATTCAGGGGAGAACGTCTCGGGCGCTGGACAGATACACCCAGGACAGGGCGCCAATACATCGCTGGGCACACACTCACTCACACAGACACACTCTATATGGGGCAATTTGGAGAATTCAATTGAGTTGATCCATGTTTTTGGACTGTGGGGGGGAAACCGGAAAACCCGGAGGAAACCCACCCGGACACGGGGAGAACATGGAAACTCCACCCAGATGGGGATTCGAATATATGTGTGTGTATATATATATATATATATATATATATATATATATATATATATATATATATATATATATATATATATTTTTTATATATATATATATATATATATATATATATATATATATAATGTATATACTGTATATATATTCATTCATTATCTCCCGCTTTATCCTCTAGTAGGGTCGCGGTGGGGTTCCCCATGCCCATTCAGGGGAGAACGTCTCGGGCGCTGGGCAGATAGACCCAGGACAGGACACCAATCCATCACTGGGCACACACTCACTCAGACAAACACACTCTATATGGGGCAATTTGGAGAACTCAATTGACTTGATCCATGTTTTTGGTCTGTGGGAGGAAACCGGAGAACCCGGGGGAAACCCACGCAGACACGGGGAGAACATGGAAACTCCACCCAGATGGGGATTCGAACCGGGAATCTCTAGTGCTGAGAGGCGAACGTGCTGACCACTAAGCCACCGCCTATATATATATATATATATATATATATATATATATATATATATATATATATATTATTTTTTTTTTTATTTTATTTTTTTTTTTTCTTCCCTTTTCTTTTCCTTTTTTTTTTCAGACACAATGACTAATTACTTTGTTGCTCAGTTTTTTTTTTTTATAGTTTGTTGTGCTGTGATTACGCGTTACTATTGTTGTTGTTGTTACCTGTTTGATCTCTGCTGGACAAAAGTCAGATTTTATTGCCCACTAGTCATTCCACATGAGCAAACTGCTTAAAGCTTACTTCTAATCTGTGCCTTGTGCAAGTGTGTGTGTGTGTGTGTGTGTGTGTGTGTGTGTGTGTGTGTACAGGTATAGTCAAAACTTTGGCCACGCCCCCTTCTTGCTTCATGGTCTATGTCCTCCACTTACCATAAAGATGGACTTTGTAGTTCTCCAATTGCAGACTGTAGTCCATCTGTGTTCTGTTGGTTCTCTGTTCTCTGTTGGTCAGGAGCATCACAGAATGGGTATCATTTGGGTGGTGGATTGTTTATTGTCAGTTCTGCAGTGACACGGTTATGGTTACTGTTAGGGTAGTAGGGTAGGGTAGTTTATGGGTAAGGTATCAGCAACTGTCTACAGGTGTCTCTGTGATGCATAAAAACAAACGTGTGTGTGTGTGTGTGTGTGTGTGTGTGTGTGTGTGTGTGTGTGTGTGCTACAGTAGGTGTCGTGCAATGTCATACTCCATAAAACCCAATGTTAAGAAACACTGGTAAGCAACAAAGCTCATAAGAATAATCTGACCGAGAAGATAACTTACACACAAGCAACACTGATTGTGCAAGTTGCTGTTTTGTTTGTTAAACCTTAAAGGATGTATGGACTTTCTAGACTTCCTAGTTTATGGCACAAAACACGTTTGAGAACATGAACTGTTGTAAAAAAAAACTCTATAAAAATAAATTACTTTGTTTTTTCTTTGGTATAGAGGCCAGAGAACCAATGGCACATAAAGAGCAGCCTGTGATTCAAAATCAAGTCAAATCTTAAGTCTAAATGCCATGTTTTATTTTCTTTGTTACAAATACACTGTATGGACTAATGTGCTGGCTCTCTTAATCACAGAGCTTCTTTTAGTCCAGTTGCCACGGATGTTCTCCAAGCCATGCGTTTTGGACGAGTGTATGCTTCCGAATTTGTGGAAATCGTTTAAAGAAGTTTCTTTTCTGTTTCAGGATGATGACGCCCCGGTGTCTATGAAGATAAGGGTGGGTGAGTTTGGTGTGTCGGCACAGAGCCCTGCCCTCATCGAACATCCCAATGGAATGAATTTAGACGGAGATCGTAAACCATTTATGATGAGGGCCAAACTTCCCAAAGTGCTCAGACCCCATTGTTGTAAGTCGCTTTAGATAAAAGTTTCTGAGGTGACATAATGTAAATGTTATAATGTAGTTCCACAAACATGTGTTGTGTAGAATTGACTAGTAAATGCCATCTCAATCTATCCATCCATCCATTATCTTCCACTTTATCCTCTACTAGCGTCACGGGGGGTTCCCCATGCCCATCCAGGGGAGAACTTTTCGGGCGCTGGGCAGATCTATCTCTGGACCCACACTTACAAACACACTCTATATGGGGCAATTTGGAGAATTCAATTGACTTTGAACCAGGTTTTTGGACTGTGGGTGTCTAACCAGAGAACCTGGAGGAAACTCCACCCAGATTGGGATCCGAACCGGGAATCCCTAGCGCTGAGAGGAGAACATGCTAAGCACTAAGCCACTGTGCCGTAACTGCCATGTCATTGATGTAAAACATAAATTAAAATGTATTTCTTAATATAGTGAATTTCACAATAGGACATCATCTTAATGCAGCTTTACAGTGTTTTAAGCCTTACAGTGTTTAACCCCCCCCCCCCCCCCCCCCCCCCCCCCCCCCCCCCCCCCCCCCCCCCCCCAAATAACCCTCATATTACTTGTAAATCCTTAACATTTTATTTTGGTGAATATATGGTTAATATATCATTTTTCCTTCATTTTTACTTATTTACTTTCTTATCTTTTTTTTTTTAATATGTGTGCACTGTAATAATGATGCTACTGGAAACTTTATCGATCCCTTTGGGTAATTCCTTCAGGGAAATAAAATTTTATCTTATCTTATCTTATCTTACATCCACATACTTTTGCTCCGGTTATGTAATATTGGATATTTTTCCATGATTAAGTCTAATACCTTTCATATTTGTTCAATTACGTTAGTTTTCGAACAATCTAATGATATTTTACAACGTCAGGAAGATCAGACCCTTCTTGACTTAACATGCTACCCAACTGCTTGTTCAAGCCCTAGTCCTATCCCGGCTTGATTATTGTAATGCGCTACTTGCCGGTATCCCAGCGTCCACAATCAGACTCTACAACTAATTCAAAACTCTGCAGCCTGACTCGTATTCAACCACCTAAGAACTCATGTCTCTCCATTACTCAGTTCCCTCCATTGGCTCCCTGTAGCTGCTGCATTCAGTACAAGTCACTGACTCTGGCATACAGAACCATATCTGGATCTGTCCCCTCCTACCTTCACTCTATCTTTTCAACATACACGCCGACTCGTTCACTTCACTCCAGTGATGATCGCCGTCTGGTGGATCCACATCACCGAGGAGCTGATTCTCACTCCGTGGCATTAACCACTGCAAAATGGTGGAACCATCTTCCCAGCTCTGTCCGTAAGGCAGAATCACTAAACAGTTTTAAGAAACTACTGAAGACGCATTTCTTTAACAAACCTGTTGTAGAGAAAAATAAATAAATGGGGGAGGGGCCACAGCATCGAATAACAATCAGGTTTGATGAATTTACAGTGTAGTTGGTTTTCTCCATGGCTTCTGACTTGTGATGTTCTCATTTGTAAGTCGCTTTGGATAAAAGCATCTGCTAAATGTAATGTAAATGTATATTTTAGGTCAAATGTACGCACAAAAATTCAGAATTCTATATTAATTCCAAACTTTTAAGCTCCTCCATATGTGTATTACACAATGCGTCATGGTGTACCTGCATTACCACCCCAAGAAATTCACAGAGTTGGAGTTTTTTTGGGTTTTTTTTTTAGAGCTGTGACGAAGTTGACACCAGAAAGTTAGTACATGAGCATCCTGTTATATTTACGACTGTCTGACTGAATGGCTGCAACCCTTTCGTCCCCTCAGACTAACTGTCCACTGTGTTGTCTATGTAGAGTGAATTTAATCAGATGTAAGGGAAACTAATCTTCCTGTGTATAAATCTCAAGATAAAGCAGTGGATAAGGAAAGCGTTCACTGCTGTGCGAATCTGCCTGAGGCCTCATGGTTTTTCCCTCGTGACCATATTGAACTCCTCCCAAGTGTGTGAGGTTTCTTCAGTTCTGGCTCTGATTGAGTCATATGAACATGTTAAAAAGCGTTTCCAGCTACCTCCAGCCTGCAGTCTTTCTCTCCAACACCTCGGAGGAGGAAGATGGATCTGTTTTTTTGTTTCACCTGCCTGTTTCTTCTGTTGGCTAGTCGATCCCACTGCGCGCCACTACGACAGCTGGACCAGGACGACGCCGTTCTACATCAAGGGGAAGAATCCCAAAATGACTGGACACTGGCAAGTGTAAGTCGTCCTTCTTTCCCCTCTTCGTTTTGTTTCGTGGTCCTCTGCTTTTGCGGCTTTGCACGGTGGCTTGAAATAGTTTGGTTTGGGTGGGCAGGGGGACGGCACCCTTTCTGTGCTGGTTTGAAAGACCGCTTCATTTTAGTTTGGCTTCTTTTTTTTTTAGTGTCGTCGCAGAAAAGAAATCAACATTTTAATATTGAGAACGGTCGGCACGGTGGCTTAGTGGTTGGCATGTTCTCCTCTCAGCTCTAGGGATTCCCGGTTCGAATCCCCATCTGGGTTGGAGTTTCCATGTTGATGAGAAAAATGGCTGATTATAATAAATAACTCCTTCTGATCCTCAGAATGTATATGACAATTTAGAGGCCATTTAGCGGATGTTTTATTCAAAGCAAACTTACAAACATCCCAACTTGATGGTTTGAGTAAGAACACAGGGTTGATACAGCACCCCTGGAGTTGTTGGGGTTGGGGGTCTTGCCCAAAGACCCACATTCATAACTTTAATGGACCTGGGATTAACTTTAAAAGTCCTGAAGTGTCTATTTTACCTACTGTACAAAGGAGTGTGTCCTCCACATTTTACCCATTCATGCAGTGAAACACACACACTGTGTACACAGCGCCTGGGGAGCAATTGGGTGTGGGTGCCTTGCCCCAAGGTTGCAAGTATTGCAGTACTTGGTGGAACTGGGTATCAAACCAAAGATTGCAAGGAAGGTTCCTTAACCACAAGCCTACGACTACACCACAACAACAAATTACACTAAGAGGCAGACTTGCTAAGTACAAGCCTGGTTAAGGAACCAGCCTTGTGACTTGAAGGTCCCCGGTTCGATTCCTTGGTCCCAAGGTCCCAAGTATTGCAGTACTTGGTGGGACCGGGAATCAAACCAAAGACCTTCAGGTTGAAAAGCTGGTTCCTTAACCACAAGCCTATGACTTCCTCACAACAACAAATTAGAACCCACAACCTTCAGATTAATAGTCCAACACCATAACCACTGAGTTACCACATCCACCAAGAATATATGGAAATGGAGAACAAGCGGGGCGGCACGGTGGTTTAGTGGTTAGCATGTTCTCCTCTCAGCACTAGGGATTCCCGGTTCGAATCCCCATCTGGGTGGAGTTTCCATGTTCTCCCCGTGTCCGCGTGGTTTTCCTCCGGGTTCTCCGATTTCCTCCCACAGTCCAAAAACATGGATCAAGTCAATTGCGTTCTCCAAATTGCCCCATATAGAGTGTGTACAGTATGTGTGTGTGTGTGAGAGTGAGTGTGTGCCCAGCGATAGATTGGCGTCCTGTCCTGGGTGTTCTCCCCTGATGGGCATGAGGAACCCCCGACCCTAATATAGAATATATAGAATCCCCATCTGGGTGGAGTTTCCATGTCCTCCCCGTGTCTGCGTGGGTTTCCTCTGGGTTCTCCGGTTTCCTCCCACAGTCCAAAAACATGGATCAAGTCAATTGAGTTCTCAAAATTGCCCCCTATAGAGTGTGTCTGTGTGAGTGAGTGTGTGCCCAGCGATGGATTGGCGCCCTGTTCTGGGTGTATCTGCCCAGCACCCGAGATGTTCTCCCCTGGATGGGCATGGGGAACCCCACCGCGACCCTAATAGAGGATAAAGCGGGAGATAATGAATGAATGAATGAATGAATATATATATATATATATATATATATATATATATATATATATATATATATATATATATATATATATATATATATTTAATTTTTTTATTTATTATTATTATTTTTTTAAACAACCCCATATGTCATGTTAAATTACTTTATCATAAATTAATTCTGCTTGTGAAGTATAAAATTTTGTAGAAACTGGGCCATTTATCCATAGAAAACTAAATAAATTAATTACCTCTAATTAGTTTTTGTATTGATTCATGTGTTTTCATCGACGATAAACAATTGTGCGAAGTTTCAGCCTACTCGGATAACTGGAAGCGGGTAAAATAGCATTTGCAAACGTTTTACCAGACACACAGACAAACAGATGAAGCTAATAATAAAATGAAATTTGATCAGGTGCCATGTCTTTGTTTGATCTCAAAATATTTGATGTTCTTGGTTTTGAAGGGCACACACTCATTAGGCGGAATCGTGTCGGATGCATTAATTAACCGAAATCAAAGTCCATTAACGACGGCTCCTCCCCCCCCCACCCAAACCACAGCGGGATTGTACATGAACATTTCCTCCAAAATATTTACCTGGAGAAAATTACATGTGCTTTGTTGTCCCTTTGTATACGTGTCACAATGTTAGTACAGATGACCTGCCGTCCACAAGTACATGTTAGTGTTGGGTTATCAATCAAAAGTTAGTTAGGGGGTTCAAATCCCAATCCCATGTCCACCAAAGTTACCAGTGTGGGCCCTTGAGCAAAGCCCTTAATCCTCATTGCTCCAGGGGTGCTGTATGATGTCTGGCCCTGTGCTCTGACCCCAACCATCAAGTTGGAGTAAGCCATCCATCCATTATCTTCCGCTTTATCCTCTAGTAGGGTCGCAGTGAGGGTTCCCCATGCCCATCCAGGGGAGAATGTTTCGGGCGCTGGGCAGATACACCCAGGACAGGGCGCCAATCTATCACTAGGCATACACTCACTCACACAGACTCTCTATATGGGGCAATTTGGAGCATTCAATTGACTTGATCCATGTTTTTGGACTGTGGGAGGAAACCGGAGAACCCGGAGGAAACTCACGCAGACACGGGGAGAACATGGAAACTCCACCCAGATTGGGATTCAAACCGGGAATCCCTAGCGCTGAGAGGAGAACATGCTAACCACTAAACCACCGTGCCGCCCCTACGTGTAAGCCGCTTTGAATAAAAGCATCTGCAAAATTCATTCATTCATTATCTTCCGCTTTATCCTTTATTAGGGTCACGGGGGGGTTCCCCATGCCCATCCAGGGGCAAACGTTTCGGGCGCTGGGCAGATACACCCAGGACGGGGCGCCAATCTATCGCTGGGCACACACTCACTCATACAGACACACTCTATATGGGGCAATTTGGAGAACTCAATTGACTTGATCCATGTTTTTGGACTGTGGGAGGAAACCGGAGAACCCGGAGGAAACCCACGCGGACACAGGGAGAACATGGAAACTCCACCCAGATGGGGATTCGAACCGGGAATCCCTAGAGCTGAGAGGAGAACATGCTAAACACTAAGCCACCGTGCCGCCCCTACGTGTAAGCCGCTTTGAATAAAAGCATCTGCAAAATGACAATTTAATATAATAATGTTTTTCCTTTTATTCAGAAATACCTGCAACAGTTTTACGGTGAGCAGACCCCAGCGCCCGGTCGTAAGAAGAGGAGTCAATCTTCGTTCCCCTCCCAACTGAACGACATGCAGAGGTTCTTCAGGCTGAATCAGACCGGCCGTCTGAACGCTGAGACCCTGACTGTGATGAAGACTCCCAGGTGTGGAGTTCCCGATGTGCAGGAGTATGTTTCAAATCGAGCCAACAAATGGAACAAGAACAGGCTCACATACAGGTACGACTGTCCAGCTGAAGTATATAACCTCTGATCTGTAATCAACGAAAAACGGATTCGGGGGCTGGCCATATTCACCCGGGACAGGGCGCCAGTCCAGCGCTGGATACACACTCACAGACACAAACAGACTGGATAGGGCAAATTAGAGCAGCCAATTGACCTTAAATCCATGTTCTTGGATGGAGATCCCAGAGATAACCTACGCAGACACAGGGAGAATATGGAAACTCCTCCCACATTGGGATTCAAACCTGAATCTCCAGCACTGAGAGGCAGACATGTTAACCAGTCCCCCCCCCCATATATATATATATATATATATAGGCGGCACAGTGGTCAGCACGTTCTCCTCTCAGCGCTAGGGATTCCCGGTTCGATTCCCCATCTGGGTGGAGTTTCCATGTTCTCCCTGTGTCTGCGTGGGTTTCCTCCGGGTTCTCCGGTTTCCTCCCACAGTCCAAAAACATGGATCAAGTCAATTTGAATTCTCAAAATTGCCCCATATAGAGTGTGTCTGTGTGAGTGAGTGTGTGCCCAGCGATGGATTTGCGCCCTGTCCTGGGTGTATCTGCCCAGCGCCTGAAACGTTCTCCCCTGGATGGGCATGGGGAACCCCACCGCGACCCTAATAGAGGATAAAGTGGGAGATAATGAATGAATATATATATATATATATATATATATATATATATATATATATATATATATATATATATATATAAAAATGTGTGTTTGTGTGGGGTGGAATGGTGGCTTAGTGGTTAGCATGTTTTCCTCTCAGCGCTGGGGGTGGAGTTTCCATGTTCTCCTGTGTCCGCGTGGGTTTCCTCCGGGTTCTCCGGTTTCCTCCCATAGTCCAAAAAGATGAATCAAGTCAATTGAGTTCTCTAAATTCCTCCATATAGAGTGTGTACAGTCTGTGTGAGTGTGTGTCCAGCGATAGATTGCCCCCCCTGTCCTGGGTGTATCTGCCCAGCGCCTGAGACGTTCTCCCCTGGATGGGCATGGGGAACCCCCTGCGACCCTAATATAGGATAAAGCGGAAGATAATGGATGGATATATATATATATATATATATACAGTGGGTTGCAAAAGTATTCATACCCCTTGAACTTTTCCATATTTTGTCACATTACAACCACAAACATAAATATATTTCACTGGAATTTAATGTGAAAGACCAACACAAAGTGGTATACAATTGTGAAGTGGAAGGAAAATTATACATGAATCAACAAATAAACAAATAAAAAAGTTTTTTACAAATAAAAAACTGAAAAGTGCGACGTGCAAAAGTATTCAGCCCCCTTTTCCCTGAGTGCAACCAATTGCATTCAGAAGTTGCCTGATGAGTGCTAATGATTTAAAAGGGTCCACCTGTGTGTAATCTAATCTCAGTACAAATACAGCTGCTCCGTGACGGCCTCAGATGTTGGTTAAGAGAATATTGGGGAGCAAACAGCATCATGAAGTCCAAAGAACACACCAGACAGGTTAGGAATATGGTTTTGGAGAAGTTTAAAGCAGGCTTAGGTTATAAAAAGATTTCCAAAGCTTTGAACATCTCACAGAGCACTGTTCAATCCATCATCCGGAAATGGAAAGAGTATGGCACCACAGTAAACCTGCCAAGACAAGGCCGTCCACCTAAACTTACAGGCCGAACAAGGAGATCACTGATCAGAGAGGCAGCCAAGAGGCCCATGGTGACTCTGGATGAAATGCAGAGAGCCACAGCTCAGGTGGGGGAAACTGTCCACAGGACAACAATTAGTCGTGCACTACACAAATGTGGTCTTTATGGAAGAGTGGCAAGGAGAAAGCCATTGTTAAAAGAAAAACATAAGAAGTCCCCGTTTGCAGTTTGCCAGAAGCCATGTTGAGGACACAGCAAACATGTGGAAGAAGGTGCTTTGGTCAGACGAGACCAAAATTGAACTTTTTGGCCACAATGCAAAACGCTATGTGTGGCGGAGAAATAACACTGCACATTACTCTGAAAACACCATCCCCACTGTCAAATATGGTGGTGGCAGCATCATGCTCTGGGGGTGCTTCTCTTCAGCAGGGACCGGGAAGTTGGTCAAAGTTGATGGGAAGATGGATGGAGCCAAATACAGGGCAATCTTGGAAGAAAACCTGTTGGAGTCAGCAAAAGATTTGAGACTGGGGCGGAGGTTCACCTTCCAGCAGGACAACGACCCTAAACATAAAGCCAGAGCTACAATGGAGTGGTTTAAAAAAAAGAATATTCATGTGTTAGAGTCGCCCAGTCAAAGTCCAGACCTAAACCCAATTGAGAATTTGTGGCAAGATCTCAAAACTGCTGTTCACAAACGCTCTCCATCCAATCTGACTGAGCTTGAGCTGTTTTGCAAGGAGGAATGGGCAAGAATTTCAGTCACTAGATGTGCAAAGCTGGTGGAGACATACCCTAAAAGACTTGCAGCTGTAATTGCAGCAAAAGGTGGCTCCACAAAGTATTGACTCAGGGGGGCTGAATACTTTTGCACGTCGCACTTTTCAGTTTTTTATTTGTAAAAAAAATGTTGATATATGTATAATTTTCCTTCCACTTCACAATTGTATACCACTTTGTGTTGGTCTTTCACATTAAATTCCAGTGAAATATATTTATGTTTGTGGTTGTAATGTGACAAAATATGGAAAAGTTCAAGGGGTATGAATACTTTTGCAACCCACTGTATGTGTGTGTGAGTTTCACTGCACTAAAGGGTTAAATGTGGAGGACACACTCATCTGTGTATAAGCACTGAAGGTAAAATAGAAATAGGTCACTTTAACCACTACGTCACCGTGCCGCCCTATTAATATTCTATACCAAATGTAAATTTGTGATGATAATATGGAAATAAGTATATGGAAATAAATATTTTATTACGACATCCGACCAAAATTTCTCTATTTTATTTCTTTTCGGTATTTTAGAATCGCTAGATACACCAGTGACCTCCCCATGAATACAGTGGACCGGGTCATTGAATCCGCTTTAGACGTGTGGGCCAGAGCCAGCCCTTTAACTTTCTTTAAATCCTCTTCTCAGCAAGCCGACATTGTGGTGGACTTTGCCTCCAGATGTAAGTTCTTTTCGTTTAATGAATCTGATATCTTAATTACACTATTAGAATTTGGGAATCAAATACGATTTGTAATTAGAGTAAAGTGAGATCCCTCCATATTCTTGATAGCCTCATTAACCTAATATCTATTGTGACTGATTAAGTGTCGTATTTGTATTAATGATGTAGATCATGGTGACCCGTACCCTTTTGATGGACCTAAAGGCACGCTGGCCCATGCTTTTGACCCTGGTGAGGGCATTGGAGGAGATGTACATTTTGATGAAGATGAAAACTGGACTGTAGATTCACAAGGTAATAAATTAATACATATATACAGCATCAGTCAAACGTTAGGCCACGCCCCCTTCTTGCTCCATTCTCCATTTCCTCCACTTACCATATAGATGGACTTTGTAGTTCTACATTTACAGACTGTAGTCCATCTGTGTTCTGTTGGTTCTCTGTTGGTCAGGAGCATCACAGAACAGGTATCATTTGGGTGGTGGATTGTTTGTCAGTTCTGCAGTGACACTGATGTGATGGGGGGGGGGGGGGGGGGGGGTGGTTATTTCTCCACCTCAGTGACACTGCTGGGATAGGACTAACACACCCACCCAATAACCCCTTCTCTGTGGTGGTACTATTGGGGTCCTGACCATTAGAGCAGAGTACACAGTATGTACTGTAGAACACAAACAGATGGACTACAGAGTGGCATTTTAGAACTACAAAGTCCATCTTTACAAGAAGTGGAACTGAGAACATGGACAATAAAGGGGGCGTGTCCAAACATGTTACTGGTGCTGTATTTCTACTATATGCAATTAGGTGGGCAGACTGGCTCTCTGTGTTCTGTTTTAACTTTAAAAACAGAAATAACATTGAAAGCGGCGGCTTAGTGGTCAGCACGTTCTCCTCTCAGCACTAGGGATTCCCGGTTTGAATCCCAATCTGGGTGGAGTTTCCATGTTCTCCCCGTTCTCCGGTTTTCTCCCACAGTCCAAAAACATGGATCAAGTCAATTGAATTCTCCAAATTGCCCCATATAGAGTGTGTATGAGTGAGTGTGTGCCCAGCGATGGATTGGCGCCCTGTCCTGGGTCTATCTGCCCAGCGCCCGAGACGTTCTACCCTGGATCGGCATGAGGAACCCCCACCGCGACCCTAATAGAGGATAAAGCGGGAGATAATGAATGGATGAATACAACATTAATACAGGTGGCTTAGTCGTCAGCACGTTCGCCTCTCAGCACTAGGGATTCCCGGTTCGAATCCCCATCTGGGTGGAGTTTCCATGTTCTCCCCGTGTCCATGTGGGTTTCCTCCAGGTTCTCCAGTTTCCTCCCACAGTCCAAAAACATGGATCAAGTCAATTGTGTCCTCCAAATTGCCCCATATAGAGTGTGTCTGTGTGAGTTGATGATGAATGAATGAATGAACATTGAAAGCAAGACAATAAAGGTTTTTTAGCAGGTCAGCAGTCCATTCTCAGATGAGTGTGAATTGAAAAACATCCTGTAGGAGGCAGTGTAATGGGTCTTTTGATGGTGTTTTGTTCATTTCTCTTTCAGTTCCAGGATTTAATCTGTATCTAGTTGCAGCACATGAGTTTGGACATGCTTTAGGATTGAGGCATTCCCAAAACCCCGACTCCCTGATGTATCCCACGTACAAACACCGTCAATCGCAAAACATTCTTTCAAGCGAAGACATCGGAAACATCAACGCTCTGTACGGTAATGGGTTTGTTTGAGATTCTACAGAACTCTATAGAGAGGGAAACTTCTGCTTGTTTACTGTAAATACAATGAACAATGCTTTATGTACTTTACAGGACCGAGTTCTGGAACCTCTTATTACAACTCGGCACTGGATTGGTTGTTAAGCCGTTTCTACCAGAGAACTTACTATCCGTATGCACTGAAGGATAAATGCACTTCTGATCAAACGTTCGATTCAGTCATGACTATAGGAAAGTCCACGGTGTTTTTTAAAGACAGGTGAGGTTGTTTATTTTTTATTTGAATCCTCTGATTGGTCAGCATATTGACCTCGTGTTTACTGTGCTATTATAAAATGTGTTTTCGGTCCTCAAATCTGATTGGCTGAGCCATTTGTCCTGCTGTGACATTATTGACAATAACACACACCTCTGATCGTTTCACATTTGTGTCAATGTGTGATATACATTATTTTCCCAATGTTTTTTTTTTTTTTTATGAACTGCATTCTGTAATTTGACCATACAGTATTTAATTGTTAAAGAAACCGGAAATCTGTTACTCAGCGAACAGTGTTCACTTTAAAAACCAAAAAAAAGACCAATTGATGGACAATTTTGCTTTCAGTAAATGCATTTATGAACCAAACCCTGTTTTTATTTTATTTGTAGTTTGTTGGTAACCATTTTACAAAAGCAATAAGACATTAGATGTTCTGTATTAGGCTTAGTGGTTAGCACCTTCTCCTCTCAGCACTAAGGATTCCCGGTTCGAATCCCCATCTGGGTGGAGTTTTCATGTTCTCCCCGTGTCTGCGTGGGTTTCCTCCGGGTTCTCCGGTTTCCTCCCACAGTCCAAAAGCATGGATCAAGGTCAATTGAATTCTCCAAATTGCCCCATATAGAGTGTGTGTGTGTTTGTGTGAGTGAGTGTGTGCCCAGCGATGGATTGGCGTCCTGTCCTGGGTGTATCTGCCCAGCGCACGAAATATTCTCCCCTGGATGGGCATGGGGAACCCCCCCCGCAACCCTAATATAGGATGAAGCAGAAGATAATGAATGAATGAATGTTGTGTATTATTGTGAATAAATCACGGAAAAAAGGTGTAGCTGTACTCCGCTTTGCGTCAGGCCAAATGGCACCTCTTTCCCGATGACAATAATGCCACCGTCTCATTTCTTATTGTTTTAATATAAACTGTATAACAAAGCAAGTACCAGCCATTAACTCATTAACTCAGCTCTGTGAGGAGCATGGAAGGTTTAGCATTTTAAAAGCTTTACAGGTCATTCATTCATTTATCAGAATGAGTCATGTGACTTTTGCTACAGTATATTTATTCATTCATCCATTATCTCCCCCTTTATCCTCTATTAGGGTCGCGGTGGGGTTCCCCATGCCCATCCAGGGGAGAACGTTTAGGGCGCTGGGCAGATACACCCAGGACAGGGCGCCAATCCATCGCTGGACACACACTCACTCACACAGACACACTCTATATGGGGCAATTTGGAGAACTCAGTTGACTTGATCCATGTTTTTGGACTGTGGAAGGAAACCGGAGAACCCGGAGGAAACCCACGCAGACACAGGGAGAACATGGAAACTCCACCCAGATGGGGATTCGAACCGGGAATCCCTAGTGCTGAGAGGAGAACATGCTAAACACTAAACCACCGTGCCGCCCTGGCCTAACATTCATGAATGGAAATTTATATATATATATATATACATTAATTCATTCATTATCTCCCGCTTTATCCTCTAGTAGGGTCGGGGTGGGGTTCCCCATGCCCATCCAGGGGAGAACGTTTCGGGCGCTGGGCAGATAGACCCAGGACAGGGCGCCAATCTATCGCTGGGCACATACTCACTCACACACACACACACTCTATATGGGGCAATTTGGAGAACTCAATTGACTTGATCCATGTTTTTGGACTGTGGGAGGAAACCGGAGAACCCGGAGGAAACCCACGCGGACACGGGGAGAACATGGAAACTCCACCCAGATGGGGATTCGAACCGGGAATCCCTAGCGCTGAGAGGGGAACATGCTAACCACTAAGCCACCATGCCGCCTTTGTACTATATATTTAATACGTGCTACAGTATATTTATTTTACAAATAATAAGACTTTGTGTTTTAAAACTCATTTTTTTATGTTTTAAGCTACATGTGGATCAAGAACAAACACGATCAGATGAAGGAGGGTCCGATTACCAGCTTCATGCCCAACATCAATTCATCGATCGATGCGGCCTACTGGCTTCCACAGAGTGCAACTGCTTACTTCTTCACTGGTACTGACACAAAATGAGTCCAGTACATTCTCCATGTCCTCCACTTACCATATAGATGGACTTTGTAGTTCTACAATTCCAGACTGTAGTCCATCTGTGTTCTGTTGGTTCTCTGTTCTCTGTTGGTCAGGAGCATCACAGAACAGGTATCATTTGGGTGGTGGATTGTTTATGGTCAGTTCTGCAGTGACACTGATGTGGTGAGGGGGGGGGGGGGGGGGGGTTTAGTGCAGCAGTGCTGCTGGAGTTTCATTTCTCCATCTCAGTCACACTGCTGGGATAGGAACTAACACACCCACCCAATAATCCCTGCTCTGTGGTGGTACTATTGGGGTTCTGAGCATCAGAGAACAGAGTACACAGTATGTACTCCATCCATCCATTATCTTCCGCTTTATCCTCTATTAGGGTCGCGGGGGGTGGGGTTCCCCATGCCCATCCAGGGGAGAACGTTTTGGGCACTGGGTAGATACACCCAGGACAGGGCGCCAATCAATCACTCACAAATACACACTCTACATGGGGCAAATTGGAGATCTCAATTGACTTGATCCATGTTTTTGGAATGTGGGAGGAAACCGGAGAACCCGGAGGAAACCCACGCAGACATGGGGAGGACATGGAAACTCCACGCAGATTGGGATTCGAACCGGGAATCCCTAGTGCTGAGAGGAGAACGTGCTAAACCACCAAGCCACCGTGATGCCCACAGTATGTACTGTACTGTAGAACACAAACAGATGGACTACAGTGTGGAATTGTAGAACTACAAAGTCCATCTTTACAGTGGAACTGAGAACATGTATAATAAGTAAGTTAATCCTCATTCATTCATTCATTATCTCCCGCTTTATCCTCTATTAGGGTTATGGGGGGGGGTTCCCCATGCCCATCCAGGGGAGAACGTCTCGGGCGCTGGGCAGATACACCCAGGACAGGGCGCCAATCCATCACTGGGCACACACTCACTCACACAGACACACTCTATATGGGGCAATTTGGAGAACTCAATTGACTTGCTCCATGTTTTTGGACTGTGGGAGGAAACCGGAGAACCCGGAGGAAACCCACGCGGACACGGGGAGAACATGGAAACTCCACCCGGATGGGGATTCGAACCGGGAATCCCTAGCGCTGAGAGGAGAACGTGCTAACCACTAAGCCACCGTGCCGCCCACAGTATGTACTGTAGAACACAAACATATGGACTACAGAGTGGAACTGTAGAAAGGGGCTGGGTGTAAAACGTTTTTGACTTCTATTGTAAGTTAATCCTCATCCATTCATTCATCATCCGCTTTATCCTATATTAGGGTCGCGGTGGGGTTCCCCATGCCCATCCAGAGGAGAACGTTTCAGGCGCTGGGCAGATACACCCAGGACAGCACGCCAATCCATCGCTGGGCACACACTCACTCACACAGACACACTCTATATGGGGCAATTTGGAGAACTCAATTGACTTGATCCATGTTTTTGGACTGTGGGAGGAAACCGGAGAACCCGGAGGAAACCCACGCAGACATGGGGAGAACATGGAAACTCCACCCAGATTGGGATTCGAACCGGGAATCCCTAGAGCTGAGAGGAGAACGTGCTAAACCACTAAGCCAGCGTGCTGAAACTGATGCTGATCTTTAATCTTCATTAAAGGAAACGTCTTCAGGAGTATGAAAGGACTTCATGGAAAAGGGCGACATGGAACCATCAGCACCTTCGGATTCCCAGATGGGGTGACCCAGATCGACGCCGTGGTCCATGTTCCCAAAACCCCTCACACCTTGTTCTTTGTTCAGGATCAGTACTGGAGGTAAAGTGTGACGTGCATGCTCGCGCTAACAATGCCGTGTGCAGGACTCTCCCGTTCACGCCAAATGGTTCCTCAGATACGACGAGAACAAAAAAGCCATGGAGAATCCGTCCCCGCGCCGCATCTCGGACGATTTCCCCGGCATCGGGACGCCCGTAGGGGCAGCTGTGTATAAAAACGGTGGGTGTGCATCGGTCCGGCTCTGGAGGGACGCTCGCGGGTCGCGTTCTCCGTTTCTCATTGTTCTTCCGTTGTCTTGTCTTCTCAGGTTCTCTCCATTTCTTTGTTGAAGCTCAGGTCTTGCAGTATGATGTGAAGAGGAAGAAGGTCCTCGCCGTGAAGCCAGCAAGCTCCTGGCTCGGCTGCTGACGCCGTTTGAGAGACAGCAGGTTTTTAAAGAGATCACATGACACGGTTTTAAAGGTTTAATCCGTATGGATTGAGACGCATCATAAGTATTGGTGGATCTGCATGGAACCCGTATGTAGTGGGTTTGGACGTGAACGTTAATATAACATTCAAACGAGAGGCTTAAATTTGGGAACCTGTAACAATATATTTATTAAACGCCCTTCAAGATGAATTGCTTTCGTCTTTCAATTCTGCAACTTTATCCAGCACACTGTGGGTCCTCACAAGGTTCCATCCATCCATTATCTCCCGCTTTATCCTCTATTAGGGTCGTGGTGGGGTTCCCCATGCCCATCCAGGAGAACATTTTGGGCGCTGGGCAGATACACCCAGGACAGGGCGCCAATCTATCGCTGGACACACACTCACTCACACAGACACACTCTATATGGGGCAATATAGAGAACTCAGTTGACTTGATCCATGTTTTTGGAGGAAACCCGGAGGAAACCCACGCGGACACGGGGAGAACATGGAAACTCCACCCAGATGGGGATTCGAACCTGGAATCCCTAGTGCTGAGAGGAGAACATGCCAACCACTAAGCCACCAAGCCGCCCATATTCATCCATTATCTTCTGCTTTATCCTCTATTAGGGTCGTGGGGGGGGGCGGTTCCCCATGCCCATCCAGGGAAGAACGTTTCGGGCGCTGGGCAGATAGACCCAGGACAGGGCGCCAATCTATCGCTGGGCACACACTCACTCACACAGACACACTATATATGGGACAATTTGGAGAACTCAATTGACTTGATCCATGTTTTTGGACTGTGGGAGGAAACCGGAGAACCCGGAGGAAACCCACGCGGACACGGGGAGAACATGGAAACTCCACCCAGATGGGGATTCGAACCAGGAATCCCTAGTGCTGAGAGGAGAACATGCCAACCACTAAGTCACGTGCCGCCCCTCACAAGGTTCCTTTATTCTAAAATGAAGCCGTTTTCTCTGTCAGTCACTTCGGCTCTTTAGAGATTCAGGTTTAAAAAAAACTGTAAAGCTGCTGCGAGACAATGTACTGTCCACTCCAGATCAATAAATAAATGAAACAATAATACGGGTGGCACGGTGGCTTAGCATGTTCTCCTCTCAGCGCTAGGGATTCCTGGTACAAATCCCCATCTGGGTGGAGTTTCCATGTTCTCCCCGTGTCCATGTGGGTTTCCTCCGGGTTCTCCGGTTTCCTCCCACAGTCCAAAAACATGGATCAAGTCAATTGAGTTCTCCAAATTGCCCCATATCGAGTGTGTCTGTGTGAGTGAGTGTGTGCCCAGCGATGGATTGGCGCCCTGTCCTGGGTCTATCTGCCCAGCGCCCGAAACGTTCTCCCCTGGATGGGCATGGGGAACCCCACCGCGACCCTAATAGAGGATAAAGCGGAAGATAATGAATGAATGATTACAACAATAATACGGACGGCACGGTGGCTTAGTGGTTGGCATGTTCTCCTCTCAGCACTAGGGATTCCCAGTTCGAATCCCCATCCGGGTGGAGTTTCCATGTTCTCCCCGTGTCCGTGTGGGTTTCCTCCGGTTTCCTCCCACAGTCCAAAAACATGGATCAAGATCAATTGAGTTCTCCAAATTGCCCCATATAGAGAGTGTCTGTGTGAGTGAGTGTGTTCCGCGAAGGATTGGCGCCCTGTCCTGGGTGTATCTGCCCAGCGCCCGAAACGTTCTCCCCTGGATGGGCATGGGGAACCCCCCCCCACCGCGACCCTAATAGAGGATAAAGCGGAAGATAATGAATGAATCCGGGCGGCTTGGTGGTTGGCATGTTCTCCTCTCAGCACTAGGGATTGCCGATTTGAATCCCCATCTGGGTGGAGTTTCCATGTCCTCCCCGTGTCTGCGTGGGTTTCCTCCCACAGTCCAAAAACATGGATCAAGTCAATTAAGTTCTCCAAATTGCCCCATATAGAGTGTGTCTGTGTGAGTGTGTGTCCAGCGAAGGATTGGCGGCCTGTCCTGGGTGTATCTGCCCAGCACCCGAAACGTTCTCCCCTGGATGGACATGGGGAACCCCCCCCCCCACTACCCTAATAAAGGATAAAGCAGAAGATAATGGATGAATATGGGCGGCTTGGTGATTAACATGTTCTCCTCTCAGCACTAGGGATTCCCAGTTCGAATCCCCATCTGAGTGGAGTTTCCATGTTCTCCCCGTGTCTGCGTGGGTTTCCTCCCACAGTCCAAAAACATGGATCAAGTCAATTGAGTTCTCCAAATTGCCCCATATAGAGTGTGTGTGTGTGTGTGTGTGTGCGACGCTCTCATTAATGACCAACACAGTGTTTTAACAAAAGCTTTACTTTTCATCACTACCTTAACAAGGATGAAGATCATTATATATTTTAGACGTTACTCTGAGCTGGACGTCCGGTTGAGGTCAAGCACGGCGTCCTCTGTGTAAGCACGTCCTCTGTTCTCGTCTGTCCTACATATATACAGAACTTTACAAAAGAAACATAAGAGCATGTTCTAATACACTCAACGTCTCGTCGTTTTATTCATCGTAGTGCAAAGAGGACAGGAACTTGTCCACGTCGAGGTCATGAGGAAAGGAATCGAGCATCTTTTTCTGCTTCTAGACGAAAAAAAAAACAGGTTTCTGGATTAACGTACGCCACGGAGAACTTCTAGTGCAGAACCCGGCGGACCCACGCGGACCGTTTCCTTACCTTGGCCTTCTTCTTGCTTCCCGAGGAAGCAGAGAGCTGTAGTTCCTTCTTGGACGTGGGACTCGGTTCCGTATGTTTGCGTTTCTTGCTTTTGGAGGTGCTGGATTTATCGGCGCCGGCCTCCTCCTGACGCAGACTGTCCTTTAAAGGTCCGCCGGTCCTCGCGGCGCGAGACAGAATCATGAGCGTGTGTGCGGCCATGTTGATGCTGTTTTCACTGCCCGCCTCGCTGGCCGGGCTGCAGGAGGGAAGGTCGGGCGTGGCAGGGGGGACCAGGTGTTTGGGGGTGCCCTCCACATCCCGGCTCTGCCTCTGCCGCGAGGGGGTCCTTAAACCGTCCAGAAAGTCCTCCTGAATCCGACCCGGACCCGGCGTCCTCGGAAGGGGAAGCTCGGGTTGACCGCTGCCGGCGCCTCTCCTCCTGGATGGAGTGGACACGGGGCTCTGGCTCTGGATGTCTTGGAGCATCTCCACCGCCTGCTTGGTCAGCGGACTCGTCTTGCACACGGTCCGTCCCGAGACAGCCGGAGGCGCGGGGGCGGGGGATCTTCCGGGAGCGCCGAGCGACTGCCGGGTCTCCCGGCGACTCGGTTCCGCTTCGTTCTCCTTGTTCGCAGTGACGTGGGCGGAGTCCGGCGCCGTCCCGCTCACAGACGGTCCTTCAGGGGGTTTGGATGTTGGTCTGTCCTGTGTTTTTTCCACGACCTCGGACCCGGGGCTCTTTGACGAGGCCTTTTCACGGCGCTCACGGTCCGCCGAGGGGTCCGCGGTCCGTTGAGGGTCTGAGGCGTCAGACGGACGTGAGGACGTGCTGCTGTTTACAGTCCGATCGGTTCCCGGTCCACTCGGTACCGTTTGTCCTGACTCTGGTGACCGCTCGGCCTCGTTCGTTCTCTGGGACTCAGTCAGG
Source organism: Corydoras sp. C115 (assembly GCA_019802505.1). NCBI lineage: Eukaryota > Metazoa > Chordata > Actinopteri > Siluriformes > Callichthyidae > Corydoras > Corydoras sp. C115. Next base: position 1,117,731 of record JAFMOC010000058.1, on the reverse strand, counting down.
GCGGGAGCGGGAGCGGGAGGCTGGGTTTGCTCCAGAACAGGGGGAGCTGGATTAGATCCGGACTGATCCAGGTTCTCGTCGAAGCACAGTATTCGTCTGTGACTGGATCCCACGCCTGCAGCACTCTGAAGCTGTTCAGGGACGAGGGAGCCGTTTGAGACTCCGGCCGAACCGGGGGGTCCCGTTTTGCCTGCAACAAATCAGTAAATTTATGACTTTTTATTAAATTTTTATTACATTTTTATTAAACACTTTTCAACAACGTACATCCATCTTGGGCTCATGTACAAAAAAATCAAGTGTGAACAAGGATTATATGAAAGAAAAGGAAGGAATAGTAATATTTTTCATTCATTCATTCATTATCTTCCGCTTTATCCTCTATTAGGGTCGCGGGGGGGTTCCCCATGCCCATCCAGGGGAGAACGTTTCGGGCGCTGGGCAGATAGACCCAGGACAGGGCGCCAATCCATCGCTGGGCACACACTCACTCACACAGACACACTCTATATGGGGCAATTTGGAGAACTCAATTGACTTGATCCATGTTTTTGGACTGTGGGAGGAAACCGGAGAACCCGGAGGAAACCCACGCAGACACGGGGAGAACATGGAAACTCCACCCAGATTGGGATTCGAACCGGGAATGCCTAGCGCTGAGAGGAGAACGTGCTGAGCACTAAGCCACCGTGCCGCCAGGCAGATTTCCAATTAAAGAGAATTGCCCTTCTGGTAAACAGAGTCTAAAGGTGAAATCAGTAAATTCAGATGGAAATAGAAACTCATATGATGGGTGTCTGCATCGTTCAGGACTCACCCCCCAGTTCCACACCGTCTTTAGGAATTAACTTTGGTTTTGGTACAACTTTGCCTGGTGGATTCAAAAACGTTGAGCTTGGCAACGTCAACACCTGCAAAGAAAATGACAATTATACATAAAATACAATGTCTGTACTCTGTCCAAATAAATCAACCATCTCAGGACCGCATACCTGACGGGGTAGGACGGTCACTTTTCCCGTCCTGTCCTGTCCAATGACCGACAGAGGGACGGCCAGATTCTGTAGCATGGGCTGAACTGGTGAGGAAATGATGATGGCTGATGCTGAGGATTTAAAAAATAATAACGAAGGAGAGTTAAGTAAGAATAATTAAGATTTATTATTTTTTTACTTTATTTTTATAAATTAAAGAGGCTATATATATATATATATATTTAAAAGGTCAATATGACTTTAAACCAATAAATCATGGTAAAAAAAATATAGATTGAATTAGATACATAAATTAACCTATACGGTACAGGTCAAAAGTTTTGACACGCCCATTTTTTTTTTGGCTCTACGTGTTCCCCATGTTCTCGGTTCCACTTACTGTAAAGATGGACTTTGTAGTTCTACAGTTTCACTCTGTAGTCCATCTGTTTGTGTTCTACAGGACATACTGTGTACTCTGTTCTAATGCTCAGAACCCCAATAGTACCACCACAGAGCAGGGGTTATTGGGGGGTGTGTTAGTTCCTATCCCAGCAGTGTCACTGAGGTGGAGAAATAACCACTAAAACCCCCCTCACCACATCAGTGTCACTGCAGAACTGACAATAAACAATCCACCACCCAAATGATACCTGTTCTGTGATGCTCCTGACCAACAGAGAACAGAGAACCAACAGAACACAGATGGACTACAGTCTGCAATTGTAGAACTACAAAGTCCATCTATATGGTAAGTGGAGGAAATGGGTAATGAAGCAAGAAGGGGGTGTGGCCAAATTATTGGATGGTTCTGGTTTTGACATGCTGCATTACATAGAGCCAATTTTTTCATGTTGTAAAATCATTTTAATTATGTTCTCATTATAAATAATAACACCTTAAATAGGCGGCACGGTGGCTTAGTGGTCAGCACGTTCGCCTCTCAGCGCTAGGGATTCCCGGTTCGAATCCCCATCTGGGTGGAGTTTCCATGTTCTCCCCGTGTCCACGTGGGTTTCCTCCGGGTTCTCCGGTTTCCTCCCACAGTCCAAAAACATGGATCAAGTCAATTGAGTTCTCCAAATTGCCCCATATGGAGTGTGTCTGTGTGAGTGAGTGTGTGCCAGCGATGGATTGGCGCCCTGTCCTGGGTGTATCTGCCCAGCGCCCGAGATGTTCTCCCCTGGATGGGCATGGGGAACCCCACCGTGACCCTAATAGAGGATAAAGCGGGAGATAATGAATGAATGAACACCTTAAATAAAACAAATACAGAATCGTTAAAAACAAAAAGTGTTTCTTTTGTGATTTTCAGACAAAAGCATTAAGTTACTAAATATCTGCCTCACCCCCTTTTTATAATTCACCCGCTGGACCTACGAGTGACTCACCTGGCGAGAAGGACCGAGTCACATTGGACGCGATGGACACCACCGCCCGGGGACGAGGCGGCGTTGCCACGACGCTTGCCGTGGAAGACGCCGCTCCGTCCGTCGACAGCAGCATCACGCCGGCGCGCTGGCCGACCCCCGAGCCCGGATCCGTCACCACGATGTAGCCGCCCGCCGCTCCGAAAGTCGGGTTAGTGGGCAGCAGCTGGATGAAGCCGGTCTCCTGGTTGACGGCTCGTGTTTGTAAAGGCTGGGAGATGTTTAGGGAACTTGCACTCGGGGAGTTCTTCGAAACCTCCAGGGTCTGTAGGCTGTGCACGGCCTGAGCGGTTTCCTCCGGCGTGATGGAGGACGCCGGGGCCGGGGCCGGGGCCAGGGCCGGGGCGGTGAGCGCCGGGGCTGGAGTCTTGGCGGGGGAGGACAGGTAGATGGTGGGCACAGGGTCAGCCGTGACTCCGGACACAGCCTGGTTTAAAGAAGCTTTATTCTTCTGTCCTTCTTGCTCGTCGCTGACGATGATCTTCAGCGCCACTATTTTACTCGAGTCCGGTTCTGTACTCTGGCCCTGCTTCTCCTTTGTGACCACGTCCAGTAAAAGATTTCGGCTTGCTGGCTGCTGAGTCGGCGCTTCGTCCACCACCATGATGTTTTCTGTTGCCTTAGGAAGAAACAGCTCACACACCGTTTTGGCATCTCCTCCAGAGGTCGATTCTGCTGGTCTCATAGCCGCCGTCTGGTTTTGGTCCATAACTGTCGGACCCTGAGAGACTAACATCTCAGTGTTGGACTCCGAGCAATCCACATCCATGACGTCCTCGGCATACGGAGGGGGACCGAACGCGGTCTGATCTGATGAGTTGGCGCGTGTCTTCATGTTCGGTTGTCTCTTGGAGCTACAGCCCGGGTCTCTGACCTGCTTGCTCCTTCTCGTGACCCTGCTGGTGGGCGTGGCTGCTGCTGCTTGTCTGCTTACTGGTGCTGATCTTCCCGTGTTGAGAGGAGCAGCAGACTTCCTCTTGGCTTTCGTGTCCTTCACGTTCCTGCTGGTTGGTATTTTCGTGACGGTTTCTCCTCCAGATGTGAAATCTAATCCCGTCACTTCTTTTTTTTTTGGGGGTGGGGAGAACAAACCTTTAATATGACGCTTATTTATAAAGAATGCTTTTGTTTATTCTTTGTAAGTCACTATTCCGAATCACTGATTGAACTCATCGACTCGTTCACCTGCCTGGCTTAGTGGTTGGCATGTTCTCCTCTAAGCGCAAGGGATTCCCGGTTCGAATCCCCATCTGGGTGGAGTTTCCATGTTCTCCCCGTGGGTTTCCTCCGGGTTCTCCGGTTTCCTCCCACAGTCCAAAAACATGGATCAAGTCAATTGAGTTCTCCAGATTGCCCCATATAGAGTGTGTCTGTGTGAGTGAGTGTGAGCCCAGTAATAGATTGGCGTCCTGTCATGGGTGTATCTGTCCAGCGCCCGAGACGTTCTCCCCTGGATGGGCATGGGGAACCCCCCCCACCGCGACCCTAATAGAGGATAAAGCGGAATATAAAGGATGGCTGGATGGACTCATTCACCTTTTTCTGCAGCACTGTCCACATGTCCAGGTTCGCTACAGTCCTGAGCGCAGACATTTTCATCAGCATGTTCACCTTCCTCAGCAGCTTTACCCTTCCCTTTAAAATAAATGTAGGAGATGGATGTATTAGAATTCGGGTGTCTGGAGGTGTTAACGCTCATGTGATGTATAGCAAGGCGGCTTACCGTAATCAAACAGATCAAAGAGAGCCTGAAACGCAGGGTCGGACTCGGTTTGCTCTAAAATGTCCTGGATGGCATCATCGGTCATGTGGATCTCCCCCTGAGGACAAGCCAGCACAACTCATCACAAGCTTCGTACACACAGGTATGAAAATCTCAAAGTTTAACATTGATTTAAACATTCATTATCTTCCATTATGTTCCGCTTTATCCTCTATTAGGGTCGCGGGGGAGGTTCCCCATGCCCATCCAGGGGAGAACGTCTCGGGCGCTGGGCAGATACACCCAGGACAGGGGGGCAATCTTTCACTGGGCACACACTCACTCACACAGACACACTCTACTGTATATGGGGCAATTTGGAGAACTCGATTAACTTGATCCATGTTTTTGGACTGTGGGAGGAAACCGGAGAACCCGGAGGAAACCCACACAGACACGGGGAGAACATGGAAACTCCACTCAGATGGGGATTTCAGATCCAGGGGAGAACGTCTCGGGCACTGGGCAGACACACCCAGGACAGGACGCCAATCTATCACTGGGCACACACACACACTCTATATGGGGCAATTTCAAGAACTCAATTGATCCATGTTTTTGGACTGTGGGAGGAAACTGGAGAACCCGGAGGAAACCCACACGGACACGGGGAGAACATGGAAACTCCACCCAGATGGGGATTCGACCCAGGAATCCCTAGCGCTGAGAGGAGAACGTGCCAACCACTAAGCCACTGTGCCGCCCTTTTTTTTTTTAAACATTCATTCATTATCTCCCGCTTTATTCTCTGTTAGGGTCGGTGGGGTTCCCCATGCCCACCAGGGGAGAACGTCTCGGGCACTGGGCAGATACACCCAGGACATGACGCCAATCTATCACTCACACAGACACACTCTATATGGGGCAATTTGGAAAACTCAACTGATCCATGTTTTTGGACTGTGGGAGGAAACCGGAGAACCCAGAGGAAACCCACATGGACACGGGGAGAACATGGAAACTCCACCCAGATGGGGATTCGAACCGGGAATCCCTAGCGCTGAGAGAACATACTAACCACTAAGCCACCGTGCCGCCCATGATTTAAACAATCACGCTTAATTCACTACCTCATCTCAACACCCCGTCACCTCACCTCCACTTACACTTCACTCATAATTCCACACCAGAACAAATTCACCATTATATATGTGAACACTAGGGGTGAGCTGCAATATTCGCTGATTCGACTCGGAGAACCGTAGTCGACTATGAACCTCATAGTCGAATGTACCATTTTGACCACATGGGGGCGCCCATGGCTGCTGCTAAGCATTAGTTTTTACATGAAATGTCTTTGTTTTCGTTATATATATATAGCCTTTTGTCAAATAAAACTCATTGATCTGAGTGTTTTAGGTTTTTCCTTTGAAGTGGAAAAAGTCCAGAACGGGGATCCCATTTACGGTGCTCTAGAAAAACAAGTAAAATCAAAAAAAAAAAAATCGTTTTTAAAAACCACGCTTATAGCGCCATCTTGTGGTGAAATTTTAACTGATTCGACTATCAGTCGACTACAGGGAAAATCTGACGAATCAGATTCGACTATGAAAATCCTTAGTTGAAGACACCCCTAGTAACCACTAAGCCACCGTGTTGCCAGTTGTCAACCAGCATTCCACGTATGATGGAACATGTCCCCAATTTATATTAAATTCTGGATTTAGCATTTTGTAAGATGTAAATGAATGAAATTTGTTTTATAATCAGAAAAATACAAGAAAACCTGTGTACACACAGGTATAAGGCAACATGTAAACACCCTCGCAGCACCCCACTCCACTCCATGCATGCCCCACTTTGCTCAACACCCACAAAAGCTTTACCTGCAGACCCAGTATTTCATCGATGGACTGCTCCGGCTCCACCGCACTGCAGACTGGCTTCGACAGCTGAGGACTGTTATCACTGATGAACACGTACAGATCATTACACTGAGGTTACACACTCACATATGACGCAGGTAAAATACACCCCGCTAAGACGATAATCTTTAGGAAACGGTAGCACGACTAACCTTGCCAGGATTTTGTTGATGTTCTCCGCGAGCTTTTCTTGCAGCGATCGATCATTTAGAATCTTTTCTCTCGCGTTTTCAATCACTATTTGCTTCACAGTGAGAAAAAAAAGAATTTCCATGTTTCTTATCCATCCATTATCTTCCGCTTTATCCTCTATTAGGGTCGCAGGAGGGTTCCCCATGCCCACCAAGGGGAGAACGTTTCGGGCGCTGGGCAGATACACCCAGGACAGGGCGCCAATCCATCCCTGGGCACACACTCACTCACACAGACACACTCTATATGGGGCAATTTGGAGAACTCAATTGACTTGATCCATGTTTTTGGACTGTGGGAGGAAACCGGAGAACCCGGAGGAAACCCACGCGGACACGGGGAGAACATGCAAACTCCACCCAGATGGGGATTCGAACCGGGAATCCCTAGCACTGAGAGGAGAACTTGCCGACCACTAAGCCACCGTGCCGCCCTTGATTTAAACAACCCATGTTTTTAGACTGTGGGAGGAAACCGGAGAACCCAGAGGAAACCCACGTGGACACGGGGAGAACATGCAAACTCCACCCAGATGGGGATTCGAACCGGGAATCCCTAGCGCTGAGAGGAGAACGTGCTGACCACTAAGCCACCGTGCCGCCCCATGTTTCTTATATGATACTAAATACATTACTATACAGCAATGTTCTAATGTGGCCACATCACGGAACATTTATGTTTATTCATACATGTTTATAAATAGTGCTTTAAAAGGGAAATAAGTAAGTGCTGCAGCCTTACAGACAGATTCTCAGTCACAGCTTCTTGGCTCTGCGATTCCACAGCGAGTGTGCTGGACACCGTCACGCTTCTGCTGACTGCGAACTGGGTTCCACCCCGTCGCCTGGGAGAGTCGCTGCAATGAAAAAGGACTGCTGTTTAACACCAAGAAGATCCACTTTGGACCATTCATTCATTCATTATCTCCCACTTTATCCTCTATTAGGGTCGCGGTGGGGTTCCCCATGCCCATCTAGGGGAGAACGTCTCAGGCTCTGGGCAGATACACCCAGGACAGGCACTTGGGTCACGAGAATCAGTGGCCATTTCTCAACAAGGTACCGTCATTCGTTCATTCATTATCTTCCGCTTTATCCTCTATTTGGGGGGGGGGGGTTCTCCATGCCCATACAGGGGAGGACGTCTCGGGCGCTGGGCAGATACACCCAGAACAGGGCACCAATCTATTGCTGGACACACACTCACTCACTCAGACACACTCTACATGGGGCAATTTGGAGAACTCAATTGAGCCATGTTTTTGGACTGTGGGAGGAAACCGGAGAACCCGGAGGAAACCCACGCGGACACGGGGAGAACATGGAAACTCCACCCAGATGGGGATTTGAGATCCAGGGGAGAATGTTTCAGGCGCTGGGCAGATACACCCAGGACAGGGCGCCAATCTATCGCTGGGCACACACTCACTCACACAGACACACTCTATATGGGGCAATTTGGAGAACTCAATTGAGTTGATCCACGTTTTTGGACTGTTGGAGGAAACCGGAGAACCCGGAGGAAACCCACGCGGACACGGGGAGAATGTGGAAACTTGACCCAGATGGGGATTCGAACCGGGAATCCCTAGCACTGAGAGGAGAACGTGCCGACCACTAAGCCACCGTGCCGCCAGGTACCGTCATAGAACCTCCAAAATACAAAGTGGCATGTCTTTGAAGTGAGGAAGGGAACTGGATGCAGACACAGGACGTGAGGACATGGAGACTCCACACTGAAAGGTCAACAGGGTGAGAAACCGTTGCATATTTGTCAGCAAAACGATTCCAACTATTTAATTGTGAAAGGGATCTCTATAGAAACCGCTCTCATTTATTTAACTTATTAATTATAGAGTTTCTGGTGGGGGGCGGCACGGTGGCTTAGTGGTTGGCATGTTCTCCTCTCAGCACTAGGGATTCCCGCTTCGAATCCCCATCTGGGTGGAGTTTCCATGTTCTCCCCGTGTCCACGTGGGTTTCCTCCGGGTTCTCCGGTTTCCTCCCACAGTCCAAAAACATGGATCAATTGAGTTCTCCAAATTGCCCCATATAGAGTGTGTCCGTGTGTGTGAGTGTGGCAAGCGATGGATTGGCGCCCTGTCCTGGGTGTAACTGCCCAGCGCCCGAGACGTTCTCCCCTGGATGGGCATGGGGAACCCCACCACGACCCTAATAGAGGATAAAGCGGAAGATAATGAATGGATGGATAATTAAATACAGGGCGGCACGGTGGCTTAGTGGTTGGCATGTTCTCCTCTCAGTGCTAGGGATTCCCGGTTAGAATCCCAATCTGGGTGGTTTCCATGTTCTCCCCGTGTCCGCGTGGGTTTCCTCCGGGTTCTCCGGTTTCCTCCCACCGTCCATAAACATGGATCGAGTCAATTGAGTTCTCCAAATTGCCCCATATAGAGTGTGAATGTCTGTGTGAGTGAGTGTGTGCCCAGCGATGGATTGTCGCCCTGTCCTGGGTGTATCTGCCCAGCGCCCGAGATGTTCTCCCCTGGATGGGCATGGGGAACCCCACCGCGACCCTAATAGAGGATAAAGATAATGGATGGATGGAATTATAGAGGTTCTGGTGTTAATAATGCTAATAGGACCGCCCACATAAATAATAATTCAATTGTCCAGAAGACTTTGTCTTACCACTTTCGACGGGCCGGTGATAACGGTCCTGGGATAATCCGCTGATCAGGAACTATTATTTGTAAAGGTGACTCTCCTAAAATAAATAAATACAACTCAATTTGGGCAATTTTAAGACATTTAAGACTAAAAGTCCCCAAAACCCTCAGGTTTATCTTTAGCAAGTGATGCTTTATGAATTAAATATACTTTGTGTGATGCTGGGAGAACTATTAAACCTCAGTATAAAGTAGGGGTGTCTTCAACTAAAGATTTTCACAGTCGAATCTGATTCGTCAGATTTTCCCTATAGTCGACTGATAGTCGAATCAGTTAAAATTTCACCACAAGATGGCGCTATAAGCGTAGATTTTAAAAAAGATTTTTTTTAATATATATATATATTTTACTTGTTTTTCTAACAAAAGAAAACCTTTTATTTTTTTATTTTTTTTTCTAGAAATTAGGATGATTTTATTTGACAAAAGGCTATATATATATAACGAAAACAAAGACATTTCATGTAAAAACTAATGCTTAGCAGCAGCCATGGGCGCCCCCATGTGGTCAAAATGGTACATTCGACTAGGAGGTTCATAGTCGACTACGGTTCTCCGAATCGAATCGTCGAATCAGCGAATATTGCAGCTCACCCCTAGTATAAAGCTCCCCCCCCCCATGTCCCTGATTGGCACGGTGTTGTGTTCTTCATTACTGTGGTTCTAAACCACCAGCCATGAATCTGAATAAATTATGAGTATATTGATCCATGTAGGCGGCACGGTGGCTTAGTGGTTAGCATGTTCTCCTCTCAGCACTAGGGATTCCCGCTTCGAATCCCCATCTGGGTGGAGTTTCCATGTTCTCCCTGTGTCCGTGAGGGTTTCCTCCGGGTTCTCCGGTTTCCTCCCCCAGTCCAAAAACATGGATCAAGGTCAACTGAGTTCTCCAAATTGCCTCATATAGAGTGTCTGTGTGTGTGAGTGAGTGTGTGCCCAGTGATATATTGGCACCCTGTCCTGGGTCTATCTGCCCAAAAATAGAACTATTAAACCTCAGTATAAAGCCCACCCCCTTGTCTCTGATTGGCACGGTGCTGTGTTCTTCAGTACTGTGGTTCTAAACCACCAGCCATGAATCAGAATAAATTATGAGTATATTGATCCATGTAGACGGCACGGTGGGCTTAGTGTTTAGCATGTTCTCCTCTCAGCACTAGGGATTCCCGCTTCGAATCCCCATCTGGGTGGAGTTTCCATGTTCTCCCCGTGTCTGCGTGGGTTTCCACCGGGTTCTCCGGTTTCCTCCCACAGTCCAAAAACATGGATCAGGGTCAATTGAGTTCTCCAAATTGCCCCATATAGTGTGTCTGTGTGAGTGATAGATTGGCACCCTGTCCTGGGTCTATCTGCCCAGCGCCTGAAACGTTCTCCCCTGGATGGGCATGGGGAACCCCCCCACCACAATCCTAATAGATGGATGGATGATCCATGTAAGCTTTTGTTGTTGTCTTGTTGTCTACATTCGTTTTGTAATACTTGTGTGGTCATCCTTAAAGAAGGAGGACAAACCACAAAGTAAGACAGCCTCCATCGCCACGCCTTACTATGGTGTAGCTTGCCAAAACCTAACAGATGCACAGCTTTAGCTTTTCATGTTGCAATATTAGTTTCCAGCTCTTAAACCTATACAACTTATTTGTGTCTCTGATGATTGCGCTTAGACAAAACGAGGACTACTAAGACACACAACATTCTATAATCAGATATAAACAGAATCAGTCATTCATATTTACAACAAAACCTAGACTGAAAACCAAACAGGGTCTCTGTATGTTCTCCCGTCCTGTTAGTAGACCTCAGTGTAGTGCAAAGACCTATTGTTTAATTCTTGCATCACTCGAACAGTTGCAGCTTTCATTGGTCGAACCTCTCACCTGGCTGAGAGAGGCTGATGGTGGAGGGTCTGGTTTGCTGCGAGGTATAGCACACTGGAGTGGAATGTCCCAATATTCCCTGAGGCGCAGCAATAGGACTTGCAACACAGTTCCCTGGAGTGGACACTGTTATGCTGCCAGGGCCAGGAGTCGGACATGAGGACAGGGCCCTCTGACGGCGCATATTCTGCACGCTGTTCTGGGTGCGCACTGTGAAGCACACATCAGAATCAGAATCGCCTTTATTGTAATCATAATTTTCATAACGATAAAACGCCGAGGTGCAAGTAAGAAAGAAACATGAACAAAATAAAAACAATATAGTTCTCTGTATGGGGCACGGTGGTTTAGTGGACGGCATGTTCTCCTCTCAGCGCTAGGGGTTCCCGGTTCGAATCCCAATCTGGGTGGAGTTTCCATGTTCTCCCCGTGTCGCGTGGGTTTCCTCCGGGTTCTCCGGTTTCCTCCCACAGTACAAAAACATGGATCAAGTCAATTGAATTCTCAAAATTGCCCCATATAGAGTGCGTTTGTGTGAGTGAGTGAGTGTGTGCCCAGTGATAGATTGGTGCCCTGTCCTGGGTCTATCTGCCCAGCACCCGAGACGTTCTCCCCTGGATCTGAAATCCCCATCTGGGTGGAGTTTCCACGTTCTCCCCGTGTCCGCGTGGGTATCCTCCGAGTTCTCCGGTTTCCTCCCACAGTCCAAAAACATGGATCAAATCAATTGAGTTCTCCAAATTGCCCCATATAGAGTGCGTTTGTGTGAGTGTGTGAGTGAGTGTGTGCCCAGCGATAGATTGGCGCCCTGTCCTGGGTGTATCTGCCCAGCGCCCAAAACGTTCTCCCCTGGATGGGCATGGGGAACCCCCCACGACCCTAATATAGGATAAAGTGCAAGATAATGGATAGATGGAAAGTACTCTGTATGAATAAATTTAAGTAAAAATAAAATAAAATAAAAATATAAGACATAATATAAGGACGGCACGGTGGCTTAGTGGTTGGCATGTTCTCCTCTCAGCGCTAGGGGTTCCCGGTTCGATTCCCCATCTGGGTGGAGTTTCCATGTTCTCCCCGTGTCCGCGTGGGTTTCCTCCGGGTTCTCCGGTTTCCTCCCACAGTCCAAAATCATAAATCAAATCAATTGAATTCTCAAAATTGCCCCATTTAGAGTGTGTATGTGTGAGTGAGTGTGTGCCCAGCGATGGATTGGCGTCCTGTCCTGGGTGTATCTGCCCAGCGCCCGAAACGTTCTCCGCTGGATGGGCATGGGGAACCCCACCACGACCCTAATAGAGGATAAAGCGGGAGATAATGAATGAAACAATATGAAATACCCATATTGCGCAATTTTCACTAGTACATATTGCACTTGGTCTATATTACACACATTTATTTGAATTAAAGCTAAATATTTTACCTATTGCTACAGAACACGAAGTAAACACTTAGGACTTTTACAAAAATGTGCAGGTTTTACAAACAAAACACTCACGCCGCTGAATTTGTTGAAAAGCCGGCGTGTTCTGCATCGACCTGCAAAGAAAAAGAAAAATTTTTCACCGGAAATCCTAAGCTAGCGTTCCATAAAAACCAGAATAGCGTCAATTAATAGCTACGTACTTGATTTGGCCGAGAGTAAAATCCAGTTTCTTCCATAATGATGTCATCATGATGGGAATTTGATTCTCCTGACATGTCTCTGAACCGATAACACATTTAATTTAAAACTTGAGGATTTTCTTTTTTATTTAAATATAGAATAAGACCAGAGTCAGTGCAAATGTCGTACCTTTCGTTTTTGCAGCTACATATTCATTTAAAATGGTGGTCAGGTTCTTTCCAAATAGAGACTGTGAAAAGAGATAAGAACCTGATCTGCAATCTAGTTCCACAGTTTCCTTCTGCACACTATCAACTGTGTGAAGTCAAAAGCTGGCAAAACAATTACAGGTGGAAATGACTACCTAAAAAAACAACTTATTATTATAAATGGTAATCCAGTAAAGAGCCGAGGTCATTTAGCAGGTGCAAGTGTGATGTATTGTGTTAAAATACAGGGTCAGCCATGAGACAGCCCCCCCTGGAGGAATTAGAGTTAGGAGACGTGCTCAAAGGTTCACACTGAGTGCTTTAGTAGACTCTGGATTTGAACCGGGCGACACGGTGGTTTAGTGGTTAGCATGTTCTCCTCTCAGCGCTAAGGATTCCCGGTTCGAATCCCCATCTGGGTGGAGTTTCCATGTTCTCCCCGTGTCTGCGTGGGTTTCCTCCGGGTTCTCCGGTTTCCTCCCACTGTCCAAAAACATGGATCAAGTCAATTGAATTCTCAAAAATTGCCCCATATAGAGTGTGTCTGTGTGAGTGAGTGTGTGCCCAGCGATGGATTGGCCCCCTGTCCTGGGTCAATCTGCCCAGCGCCCGAGATGTTCTCCCCTGGATGGGCATGGGGAACCCCACCGCGACCCTAATAGAGGATAAAGCGGGAGATAATGAATGAATGGATTTGAACCCCCAACCTTCAGATTGATAGCCCCATAACCTAAACACTAAGCTACCATGCCCTCTATCAATTTTTAAACATATTTATTTACTTGACGAGCCAGTTCGTTTTTGCTATTAAAAACCAGGCTTGGACCCAGAGTGTCAAACCCGGACATAACTGACGTAATTCTGAATACATAATGTTGATATTTACTATGATGTATTGCAATCATAACTTATTAGGCTTTATGATCAAGACAGTGTTGTACTTTAGTGTCTTATTAGTCCAGGGTAAACGCAGTGATCTAATATGTCTTGATATAATCTCAAAATCAAGGGTTCATCGATTAAAAGACAAAGCTGGGGGTAATTTGGGAAAATCTGGATGATAAAGTTTGTAAAGTAAATTGTGTACTGTGCATTTTGTAGGAAGTATTATTTCATTCATTCATTCATTCATTATCTCCCGCTTTATCCTCTATTAGGGTCCTGGTGGGGTTCCCCATGTCCATCCAGGGGAGAACATCTCGGGCGCCGGGCAGATAGACCCAGGACAGGGCGCCAATCCATCGCTGGGCACACACTCACTCACACAGACTCACTCTATATGGGGCAATTTGGAGAATTCAATTGACTTGATCCATGTTTTTGGACTGTGGGAGGAAACCGGAGAACCCGGAGAAAACCCACACGGACACAAGGAGAACATGGAAACTCCACCCAGATGGGGATTCGAAACGGGAATCCCTAGTGCTAGGCGAACGTGCTAAAGACTAAGCCACCGTGCCGCTGTAGGAAGTATTATTCATTCATTATCTCCCGCTTTATCCTCTATTAGGGTCGCGGTGGGGTTCCCCATGCCCATCCAGGGGAGAACATCTCGGGCGCTGGGCAGATACACCCAGGACAGGGCGCCAATCCATCGCTGGGCACACACTCACTCACACAGACACACTCTATATGGGGCAATTTGGAGAATTTAATTGACTTGATCCATGTTTTTGGACTGTGGGAGGAAACCGGAGAACCCGGAGGAAACCCACGCGGACACGGGGAGAACATGGAAACTCCACCCAGATGGGGATTCGAACAGGGAATCCCTAGTGCTGAGAGGCGAACGTGCTAAACACTAGTATTAAATTTAAAAAATAGAAAATAATTAGAAATTTAAGCTGATCTTCACTTGTTGTCCTCGTCCGTCTGATGCGTTCATGTTTGTGTTCACAGAATTGATTCCAAACACTCAACCTCAAAATGGGGTTCGGAACCATTAACAGAAGCCATGTGTGTTGGGGGTGTTTTTTGGTGACATTGGTAAAACACAGCAGGTGAGTGTGTGTGTGTGTGTGTGTGTGTGAGGGGCAGCAGCTGTTCATAGTGCTCAGAAATAATAAAAAAAGAAGCTGTTAATCAAGAACACTATGTTCTTTCTTACCCTACTGCCTGCTCACTTACCAACACCAATACCAACTAACCTGCCAACACAGGGTACTCTGATCTTATGTACTTGCCCAGTTCCTAAATCACTGATGGGTTGTTTTGTAGTCAGCGCCTTGTTAGTCAAACCCATATACTCAGATTCTGAGCAGGATTTTAATAGCAGAAATAAATAAGGGTTGCATAAAATTCCCCTCCACTCCCTTTAATTCTGTCGAAAATATTTAGATTCAGAACCTGATGGCTTTTTCTGTCAAGATTAGTTTCCTTTATGACCTCTGAATGTTCAGATGTACAAGGCCATTAAAGAATCATAATAGTAATAAGAAGAAACCCAAACACTGAAGTAGTATGTGTTTATAATTATGATACATTTTACTGTTTGTGCAGACAAACATGGTTAATGCTTATAATAACCGTTATTTTTTATCTTGTAAATATACATCTATCTATATTTATATGTCTGATTTGTCTGAGGGCGGCACGGTGGCTTAGTGATTAGCACGTTCTCCTCTCAGCGTTAGGGATTCCCGGTTCGAATCCCCATCTGGGTGGAGTTTCCATGTTCTCCCCGTGTCTGCGTGGGTTTCCTCTGGGTTCTCCGGTTTCCTCCCACAGTCCAAAAACATGGATCAAGTCAATTGAATTCTCAAAAAATTGCCCCATATAGAGTGTGTCTGTGTGAGTGTGTGTGTGCCCAGCGATGGATTGGCGCCCTGTCCTGGGTCTATCTGCTCAGCGCCCGAAACGTTCTCCCCTGGATGGGCATAGGGAACCCCACCGCGACCCCAATAGAGGATAAAGCGGGAGATAATGAATGAATGAATGAATGAATGAATGATTTGTCTGATTTTATTTTATTCCCTTTTATATTGTGTCCCTTTTAACTTTTGTAAGGTGTCCTTGAGTGCCCTGAAAGGCGCCATCTATAAATAAAATGCATTATTATTATATATTTACTTTTTTAATACTGCTGTAACAATGCAAATTTCCTCATGTGGGATAATAAGTCTATCTAATCTTCTTCTACACTTGTAATGACTGATGGCATTAACATTAACCAGTTGGGTTTTATTTACAGAGAATACCAAATGTATTTCAGAATAATTATAAGGGAAAGGGCCCTGGTTGTATCATGGAAGGGTCAGTGGGTGTGGTAGCTCAGTGGTTAAGGTGTGGGGCTCTCGATCCAAAGGTTGTGGGTTCAAATCCCAAGTCAAATGTGTTGTTGCCAATGTCCTCGAGCAAGGAAGACCCATGCTGTATAACCAACCCGGTGTTCCATCAAGTTGAGATTCGGGTAAGTGAAATGTTTTTAAGATGTATCTATAAAAAAGAACTGTGTTCAAAAGAGGCCGTGTAGCTCGGTGGTTAGGGTGGTGGGCTATCAATCTGAAGGTTGTGGGTTCAAATCCCAAGTCCAATGTGTTTTTAATGTTTTAATGTGTTTAATGTCCTCGAGCAAGGAAGACCCTTGCTGTATAACCAACTCTGTGTTCCATCAAGTTGAGATGCTGGTCAGTGAAATGTTTTTAAACCACGTTTTTGAGATGCATCTATAAAAAAAAACTGTGTTCAAAAGAGGGCAGGGTAGCTCAGTGGTTAGGGCGTTGGGCTATCAATCTGAAGGTTGTGGGTTCAAATCCCATGTCCAATGAAGACCCTTGCTGTATAACCAACCCGGTGTTCCATCAAGTTGAGATGCTGGTCAGTGAAATGTTTTTAAGAGGTAAGGTTAAGTTATATCTATAAAAAGAACTGTGTTCAAAAGAGGCGGGGTAGCTTAGTGTTCAGGGCGGTGGGCTATCAATCTGAAGGTTGTGGGTTCGAATCCCAAGTCCAATGTGTTACCAATGTCCTTGAGCATTCAAACCCTTGCTTTATAACCAACCCGGTGTTCCATCAATTTGAGATGCTGGTCAGTGAAATGTTTTTAAAATATTTTTTGTGATGCATCTATAAAAAAGAACTGTGTTTAAAAGAGGACGGGGTAGCTTAGTGTTTAGGGCGTTGGGCTATCAATCTGAAGGTTGTGGGTTCAAATCCCAAGTCCAATGTGTTGTTACCAATGTCCTTGAGAAAGGAAGACCCTTGCTGTATAACCAACACGGTGTTCCATCAATTTGAGATGCTGGTCAGTGAAATGTTTTTAAACCACGTTTTTGAGATGTATTTATAAAAAGCCGTGTTCAAAAGAGGGCGGTGTAGCTCAGTGGTTAGGGGGGTGGGCAATCAATCTGAAGGTTGTGGGTTCAAATCCCAAGACCAATGTGTTGTTACCAATGTCATCGAGCAAGGAAGAGGTACGGTTAAGTTATATCTATAAAAAGTCGTATTCAAAAGAGGGCGGGGTAGCTCAGTGGTTAGGGCGTTGGGCTATCAATCTGAAGGTTGTGGGTTCAAATCCCAAGTCCAACGTGTTTTTCCCAATGTCATCAACCCGGTGTTCCATCAAGTTTAGATGTTGGGCAGTGAAATGTTTTTAAGAGGTACGGTTAAGTTATATCTATAAAAAGTCGTGTTCAAAAGAGGGTGGGGTAGGTCAGTGGTTAGGGCGTTGGGCTATCAATCTGAAGGTTGTGGGTTCAAATCCCAAGTCCAACGTGTTTTTCCCAATGTCATCAACCCGGTGTTCCATCAAGTTGAGATGTTGGGCAGTGAAATGTTTTTAAGAGGTATGGTTAAGTTATATCTATAAAAAGTCGTGTTCAAAAGAGGGTGGGGTAGGTCAGTGGTTAGGGCGTTGGGCTATCAATCTGAAGGTTGTGGGTTCAAATCCCAAGTCCAATGTGTTGTTACCAATGTCCTCGAGCAAGGAAGACCCTTGCTGTATAACCAACCCGGTGTTCCATCAAGTTGAGATGCTGGTCAGTGAAATGTTTAAGAGGTAGCTCAGTGGTTAGGGCGTTGGGCTATCAATCTGAAGGTTGCGGGTTCAAATCCCAGGTCCACTAAAAAAAAAAAAGTCACCAATGTGGGTTCTTGAGCAAGGCCCTTAACCCTCATTGCTCCAGGCATGTTGTGATGAACCCTGTGCTTTTTGTTGTTTTTTTAATGTAAATGTAGATCAAAGCTGAAGGTAAGACTGAGCAGGTTTTAGAAAACATCAGGAGCACATACGAAGACGCAGGCGGGAATGATTCCATCCTCTGAGCTGTGTTCGGCATATTCTCTTAGATTCGGACTCTCCAGTATAAAAGCTCGACTTGTAGCGTCCAGCCCCTCCTGCTGCAGATACCCTGCACCGAGCAACAGTCACCGCCATTACCGACACAATACTTTACATCACTTTAGTTGCCAGCTTCAGCAAACTGAGAGAAAAACACACGTTCGACGTAAAGAACAACGCTACAGTCTGCGTGTGTCAACTTACCGAGTACGAGCCGCGCTACATCCGAGGGCAGCAGCATGTTCGAAGCGCGTTATCTCACCGATAAACGGCAAAGTAAAGCGAAGAGAAACCGCACCATTACAATCAGCGAACTAGTGTCGGCACGAAACGGCCATGATGTGAAAAGGCGCGGAAAGTCTTTGTTACCCGGATGTTGTTCATAAACTGACTTATGGGTAATGTAGTTTTCCGGCCGTTTTAACGCTACGTATAGATGTCGACGATTTAAGATGCAAAAACATTTTATTATTATTTATATCTCATGATATATGTGACAAAAACGAAATTACGGACCCCGATTACCCCGTTCTTTTAAAGTTAGACTTAAATTTAAATTTTAAAGAAGAAAATGAGATAGAAATTTAGTATATGGATATGTAAATTATAATAGGATGTTCAACTATGAATATATATATATAATATATACATATATAATATTAAACTATACATATTACTAAATACTAAACTATAAATATACAATATGTGTGTGTGTGTGTGTATATATATATATATATATATATATATATATATATATATATATATATATATATATATACATACATATATATATATATATATATATATATATATATATATATATATATATATATATATATATATATACTGTATATATATATATATATATATATATATATATATATATATATATACTGTATATATATAATAAATTACAAAATACATATATGTGTGTGTCTGTGTGTTTATGTATGTATGTGTGTTCTCCTCTCAGCACTAGGGATTCCCGGTTCGAATCCCCATCTGGGTGGAGTTTCCATGTTCTCCCCGTGTCTGCGTGGGTTTCCTCCGGGTTCTCCAGTTTCCTCCCACAGTCCAAAAACATGGATCAAGTTAATTGAGTTCTCCAAATTGCCCCATATAGAGTGTGTCTGTGTGAGTGAGTGTGTGCCCAGCGATGGATTGGCGCCCTGTCCTGGGTCTATCTGCCCAGCGCCCGAAACGTTCTCCCCTGGATGGGCATGGGGAACCCCACCGCGACCCTAATAGGGCCGCCAAGTTGGGGTGACCTTTAACCTTTTAACATAGAGAAGAAGGGCGCAAGTTCAGTCCGCTGCTGCCAGCCTGGCGATTCTGTGACTAAATTTAGCAGTGTTCAAACGTCCTGAGAGCAGGCAGATGCTATGCCTTCATGTGCCTCAGGGGAATGATCTCGGGAAGCCAGACATCCTCACTGCAATGTGTGACATGAACAGGTTCATTTTGTTCAGTTGATTAAAGCTCAACAACCCAAAATGTCAGCTAGTTTATTTATGTTTATGTCTTTAATATTAACCAAATCTGAATAAAAGGCAAACGATGTGCAAAATAGCCACATAATTTTAAGTGAATGTGTAATTATGGGGAGTCCCTATTGTGTGTGTAATATATATATATATATATATATATATATATATATATATATATATATATATATATATATATACACACACACATACATATACATACAGTACATATACATACATACATACATTGCGCCATATAGAGTGTGTCTGTGTGAGTGAGTGTGTGTCCAGCGATGGATTGGCGCCCTGTCCTGGGTCTATCTGCCCAGCGCCTGAGACGTTCTCCCCTGGATGGGCATGGAGAACCCCACCGCGACCCTAATAGAGGATAAAGCAGGAGATAATGAATGGATGAATGGGTGTGTAATGGTGATCAGCTCAGCTGCTTGAGACACGACACTTAACCAGATGCAAATGCACTTACAATCAGGACACTCTTGTTTTGACATTCAAAAGCTTTGGTATGAACATGTCGTACATGGTTATGAAAAATAGTACCATTGATTTTGAGTGACTCTTAACAGGAAGCTGACCATTTTTGTCAACTCATGCAATTTTTTTTTACATTTTTCTTTACACCCTCTTTCGGCTCATCCTATGGAGTTCACACAATTTTAATAAAATTTGGTTTGGGATCATAAGCTGTAAAGAAATAAGCTTATGATCCCAGCTTATGATAGGGCGCGGTAGCTCAGTGGTTAGAGCATTGGACTATCAATCTGAAGGTTGTGGGTTCAAATCCCAGGTCCACTGAAGTTACCCATGTGGGTCCTTGAGCAAGAACCTTAACCCTCATTGCACCAGGGATGTTGTGATGAACCCTGTGTTCACCTTGTAAGTCGTTTTGGATAAAAGCGTCCAATAAATGACCGAATGTAATGTAAATGTAAATGTAAATACATATCTCCAAAGTGGGGCGGCACGGTGGTTTAGTGGTTAGCACGTTCTCCTCTCAGCGCTAGGGATTCCCGGTTCGAATCCCCATCTGGGTGGAGTATATATATATATATATATATATATATATATATATAGCAGGGGGCATAAGGCCTGTGCACACAAGGGCAATTTAATGGTTTTTGGGCTATTTTTATATATATATATATATATATATATATATATATATATATATATATATATATATATATATATATATAATAGCCATACATACATACATACATATACACACACACACACACACACACACACACACACACACACACACATATATATATATATATATATATATATATATATATATATATATATATATATATATATATACTGTGTATAATAGCCCAAAAACCATTAAATTGCCCTTGTGTGCACAGGCCTTATGCCCCCTGCACCAAGAAACAGCAATCCATCTGCATATCTGCCTCATAGCGACAGACACATTATTATATGTATCATGTGGATTCGAGGCTAACCTTGCCTTAAACATAGACCAAGGCTGGAAATGAATTTTCTCCAGAGGCCACATGACAAACAGACTATTTGTGGAGGGCAGAACCAATAGGCTGATCAAAATTCAAAATAAGAGCAATCCAACTGAGCTGTGTGTAGTGTGCACTGTATGTAAGAAAAGATAAGCCTTCATTGGTCTCACAATGGTGACATTCACATTCTCAGCAGTAAAGTGACAGTAATAGAATAGAAATCAGTATATACAAAATAAAATAAAATAAAATAAACTGCTCGGTTATGTACACGATATATAATACAGAGGGAAGACAATAGAAAAACACTACTAAGGTCGACTGATTGCACAGAAACAGAGTATTGCACATGTGATGAATTAAGTAGTTATTGCAAAAAACAACAAATTGCCCTGACATCGCATTATTTTGAAGGTGACTCTTTACTTTTAAGTCACTTCTCAAAACCCATCTGTTTCGGGTGGCTTTAAACCTCTAATCTGATTTTATATCTGTTTCTACATTTTAATTTGGCTTTTTCTTATTCTTAAAACTGCATTAATGTTCTATATCTTTCTACTATTTTAATGTTTTATTTGTTTTGTAAAGCGTCTTTGAGGTCCCTAAAAGCGCTATATAAATAAAATGTATTATTATTATTATTATTATTATTATTATTATTATATTACTTGGGCGGCCCGGTGGCTTAGTGTTTAGCATGTTCTCCTCTCAGCACTAGGGATTCCCGGTTCGAATCCCCATCTGGGTGGAGTTTCCATGATCTCCCCGTGTCCACATGGGTTTCCTCCGGGTTCTCCAGTTTCCTCCCACAGTCCAAAAACATGGATCAATGTCAATTGAATTCTCCAAATTGCCCCATATAGAGTGTGTCTGTGTGAGTGAGTGTGTGCCCAGCGATGGATTGGCACCCTGTCCTGGGTCTATCTGCCCAGCGCCCGAAACGTTCTCCCCTGGATGGGCATGGGGAACCTCCCCCCCCCCACCCCCGCATCCCTAATAGGGGATAAAGCAGAAGGTAATGGATGGATGAATGGATGAATGGATGGACCTATTAGTCTTATAAATTCAGAAGGGTCCAGATGTGACCCCAAGGCCACCAAATGTCTGGCACAGGCTTTTATTTTGACAAACTCTAATCCACGACTCCTCTGGTCCTCCTCCTCCTCCACCTCCTCCTCCTCCTCCACCTCCTCCTCCTCCTCCTCCTCCTCCAAAGTGTGAGACAAACAACTCGCGAGCAGTCGCATTGGATCTGGTTTAATCTGGATATCAGTTTAGTGTGGACGGACCTGCGGTACTGGACTGTTAGAGGACAGTTTGGGGGACAGGGACATGGAGTCTGAGGACAAAAGGTGGGTGTTGTGCTTGTTTTGTGTTCTGAGGTTCTGGATGTGTTTGGATCGAACAGCAGGCGGCTGCAGGGCTGCAGGGCTGAGCGCCAGCAGCGTGCTCACAGGTCACTAAAGATCCGCAGCTCACAGCCCTGTTATTATTATTATTATTATTATTATAGAGGATAATTTATAATTAGGTAAACAAACGGGCTTTAAATAAGAAATCAAAATCTGGCTTTAGATTAAATCGACTCGTGTGTGCGGCGCTTATTGTATGTCTTAAATACTTGTAATAACATTTAAATGGAGGGTGTGTTGCCGGATATGTTGTGTTGCATTATGTGTTGCTGCGGTTGTGAATGAAATTGATTATAAACGTAATTGTCCATATTTAATTAATATAAAGTTAAATATCAGCAATTACTGACTTGTGGTGTTCTCATTTGTAAGTCATGTTGGATAAAAGCGTCTGCTGAATGATTAAATGTAAATATAAACGTAATTCTCCATATTTAATTAATATAAAGTTAAATCTCCATAATTACTGACGTGGTGTTCTCATTTGTAAGTCATTTTGGACAAAAGCGTCTGCTAAACGACTAAATGTAAATATAAACTTAATTCTCAATATTTAATTAATATAAACGTAAATCTCCATAATTACTGACTTGTGGTGTTCTCATTTGTAAGTCATTTTGGATAAAAGCGTCTGTTAAATGATTAAATGTAAATATAAACGTAATTCTCCATATTTAATTAATATAAACGTAAATCTCCATAATTACTGACGTGGTGTTCTCATTTGTAAGTTATTTTGGATAAAGGCGTCTGTTATGTATAAAACCCGAGCGCGCGCCACGCTTTGATGTTTTGTTATTGTCTCCGCGTGGGGGGGGGGGGGGCGGTGGTATGAATCGGGAGTTCGACGCGGCCCCGTTCAGGCTCTATCTGGACCGAAAGGCACACGGTGTTTTCTTTAATCGTCGTGTTTATGAACACCCCCCCCCTCCTCCTCCTCCTCCTCCTCCTCTCGGCTTCACAGTCGAACTCTGTTGACCCGGAGCTTGTGCACAGTATTTATTCGGACCCGCAGCCGCTGGTGTTGCGTTACGCCCCCCGTTCGCACGCGATGGGCGCGGCGGGGGATTTGAGCTTCACGTTGGCTGGTTCTTGTGTGTGTGGGTGGGGGGCTGGGTGTGGGGGGCTCGTCCGGGTACTGCGTGTTCTTAATCAGCGGCTGATGTTCGTCATTACAGCCTCAGCGAGGCCTCAACCACGTGGTTCACATTCAAAACAAACGGGGCCTTTTAACTTCCAGACGGCGCTCCTTGATTTTATTTTTGTTTTTTTTACTTCTTGTTTTTCTATAGCTGAAGTCGAAGCCACCCATCTGCTTTATTGGCATTAATTATTTCTGTTGAATATATTGATTACATTAAATACATTATATCTATCTATATATGTTAAATTTTTTAAATATAATTTTATAATTTAGTACTGTATATCTCACATATTAGTATAGTATCGGTATAACTCACTTATGCATCATGTATCAGTAAACATCAGTATTCACTGCACCTTATATAAATAATATTATATATTGGACTTAGAGGCTACATTTCATTGGCTCTGCACAATCACTTTTGTGAAGTTGAATATATATATATATATATATGTGTGTATATATATATATATATATATATATATATATATATATATATATATATATATATATATATATATATATATACACATTTAGACATTTACATTGTCATTCAGTGGACGCTTTTATCCAAAGCGACTTACAAATGAGAACATCACAAGTCAGAAGTTATGCAGAAAACCAACTATACTGTAAATATTCATCAAACCTGATTGTTATTTGATGCTGCGGCCCCTCCCCCCTTTTATTTATATATATATATATATATATATATATATATATATATATATATAAGGGCGACACGGTGGTTTGGTGGTTAGCATGTTCGAATCCCAATCTGGGTGGAGTTTCCATGTTCTCCTCGTGTCCGTGTGGGTTTCTTCCGGGTTCTCCGGATTCCTCCCACAGTCCAAAAACATGGATCAAGGTCAATTGAATTCTGCGAATTGCCCCATATAGAGTGTGTCTGTGGAAGTGAGTGTGTGTCCAGTGACCCAAGTAGAGGATATATATATATATATATATATATATATATATATATATATATATATATATATATATATATATATATGTGTGTGTGTGTTTGTGTGTGTGTGTGTGTGATTCTACAGATGCAGGCTGTAGTCCATCTGGTTCTCTACATTCTTTATTACCCTTTACTCTGTCCTCTAATGGTCAGGACCCCTGCTGAGTGGAAGTGGATGATTCTCAGCAATGCTGTGACTCTTGAGTGTTTTTGTCCGTGTCTTTCTGTGTTGCACTTGTATGAATAGATCAGACACAGTGGTGATGTTGGATTTCTTCAAACGCTGTAATTCCAGTAGCACTGCTGTCTAATGTTCAACACACTCCACCACTGCCACGTCAGTGTCCCTGCAGTGCTGAAGATCGTTCATCTTGGTAATACCTGCTTAGCTGTGGCCCTGTGGGAGTCCTGATTATAAGAGAACAGAATAAAGGGGAACTGACAATGTATTCAGAGAAACAGATGGACAACAGTCTATAATTATAGAACTATAAAGTGCATGTATGAGTGAAGTGAGAGTAAGCGAACAGTTGTAGCGAACAGTCAGTGGAACGGAGCCAAGTACCATATTTTTAAATATCTGGAATAAGCAGAGTGAATTAAATGCACCAATTACAATATTTTGGATGTGCAGACAATGTTCCAATGTGAGAGAAAAACAGAACACGGTGCAAGTCTATTCTTGTTTGTGGAATTATGATTGTTGCTTTTCTGGTCTGTGTAACAGGAAACTGTTCTTCCACCATCACACCGAACTCACATGACTCTCTGAACTGGTAACTTCTGGTTCCACATACAAAACAAGTTTCATTCTTCTCAATCAGACTCATCTTAAGTTTGGCCGCAAATGTGCGTCACTCATTGAGCAATAATAAGTTGGCAGTTGGGTGAATAGGCTTTGGCTCATGCTGGTTTGCATAATGGGGGGAAAGGGCCCCTCTCCTTTATTTAGAAGCACATGTCGTTTTTCCACACTCTCGCTCCGTCTCCTGTTTTCTGTATAGCTACATCAGTGTTTGCTTGGTTTCATCTTTGAGTGACCCGGAACAATTGTCACTGTTTGTATTCGGAACATCAGATACGAGCCAATTGGCCTGGCTTTTCCCAGGTTTGCGATGACATTTCCTGCAAATGGTGTAAATTTTAATTGAATATTTTAATTTACATTATTTAGTGGTTGTACCAAGCCGTTGAAATAGAAATCCGTGCCAGGCTCTTACAGGTAACAGCAGGTGACACGCTGATCGGTTTATTGCATGCGACGTTCTAAACACATTAATGACTCACATGGTTATGATGGCCAAATCACACTGACACGCCCTAAATCAAGCTGCAGATTGGGTGGTTGATGCCTTGTTAAAGATCACTAAAATAAAGCCCCTCGAGTTGTTCTTGGTTGTTATTTGGAGTATATAAACCTCTGCAGGGTCCCGAAAAGTATGTTGGATTTCAGGATTTCTATAGGGAGCACGCGGCACGGTGGCTTAGTGGTTAGCACGTTCGCCTCTCAGCGCTAGGGATTCCCGGTTCGAATCCCCATCTGGGTGGAGTTTCCATGTTCTCCCCGTGTCTGCATGGGTTTCCTCCAGGTTCTCCGGTTTCTTCCCACAGTCCAAAAACATGGATCAAGTCAATTGAATTCTCAAAATTGCCCCATATAGAGTGTGTCTGTGTGAGTGAGTGTGTGCCCAGCAATGGATTGGCGCCCTGTCCTGGGTCTATCTGCCCAGCGCCTGAGATGTTCTCCCCTGGATGGGCATGGGGAACCCCACCGCGACCCTAATAGAGGATAAAGCGGGAGATAATGAATGAATGAATATAGGGAGCACACACGGACTTTCAACCATCAATCTGAAGGTTGTGGATCCAAATCCCAGGTCCACAAAAGTTACCAATGTGGGTCATTGAGCGTTCCTTAACCCTCATTGCTCCAGGGTGCTGTATCATGGCCAACCCTGTGCTCTGAGACCAAACATAAGCGCCTGCTAAATAACCTCATGAGATGTAATAGTTGTTACATGTTTTAACCCATCTGAAATATTTATTTTATTTATTTTATTTTTATTTTAAGTTCTCTGGCCAAATTTGTAACTGCTGGTGTAGCTGCTCTGGTTCAGTTAAAGTTCATTCATCCATTATCTCCCGCTTTTCTCCTCTATTAGGGTCACGGTGGGGTTCCCAATGCCCATCCAGGGAAGAATGTCTCGGGCGCTGGGCAGATAGACCCAGGACAGGGCACCAATCCATCGCTGGGCACACACTCACTCACACAGACACACTCTATATGGGGCAATTTTGAGAATTCAATTGACTTGATCCATGTTTTTGGACTGTGGGAGGAAACCGGAGAACCCGGAGGAAACCCACGCAGACATGGGGAGAACATGGAAACTCCACCCAGATGGGGATTCGAACCGGGAATCCCTAGCGCTGAGAGGAGAACGTGTTAACCACTAATCCACCGTGCCGCCTCAGTTAAAGTTACAGTTGTAAAAACCAGTTGCACACACAACTTTTAACACCTCCAGTGTTCATGAACTTGAGGTTCTGAATCTGCAGTTCTTACAGGAGCTCGTATGTGAATGGATTTAATATTAATACTCCTGAATGTTTTAGGATCTTCAGGATTATTTCAGTTCCATTTTTTCTTAGTAGAAGCGCTTCAGTTAATTCTTAGTTTTTTTGTTTGATCGGTGTGAGTGTTCTGTCTCACACTCCGCCCTATTGTTTGCTTCTGTTTCGTCTCATGTTGCCCTCGGGGAACGAAAACTGACCTTCATAACCTATAGGAATGTTTATCTCCTAAGATCAGCTGCCGTACCCCGCCGAACGACCTTCAAAGTGACGCCATGTGAATCCTTTAACTTAAAGATATGGAGTTGTTTGTGTTGACTGGCTGATGATTTCATTTCTTTATCTAATTGGAAACTGTTATGCATGAAAATGGTGTCTTTTTTTTCTTTTAGCTTAATCTGTTTATTTTTATTAAAGAGCAGTTAACATGGATACACACCGTACATGATTTTACACAAATGAATGCACAAATACACATTGGTGCGCATTTAAACAACACAAACTTGTAAGTTATTGTAAAAAAAAAAAAAAAAAAGTATCTGCTTCCAAACCAACCCCCCAAATAGCTAACATTAACCCCCCATTACCTATAAAATAAATCATTAAAACCCATTAGTCCAGTCAGGTCACCAACTAAAAAAAAGGGAAAGAGTAAAAGAAAGAAACGAAAAAGGGAAAGGAAATAAAATAAAATACAAATATTTTTAAAAAAGCAACGGAGGAAAGAGAGGTCAGTCAAATGACTAAATTAAAAGAATTGAAAATGAGTTATACTTTTGTAATGTAACATCAGATATATCAATGAATTATTAAAATTAATAAAGTGAAATGGGGCAGCACGGTGGCATAGTTAGCACATTCGCCTCTCAGCACTAGAAATTCCCGGTTCGAATCCCCATCTGGGTGGAGTTTCCATGTTCTCCCCGTGTCCGCGTGGGTTTCCTCCGGGTTCTCCGGTTTCCTCCCACAGTCCAAAAACATGGATCAAGTTAATTGAGTTCTCCAAATTGCCCCATATAGAGTGTGTCTGTGTGGGTGAATGTGTGCCCAGCGATGGATTGGCGCCCTGTCCTGGGTCTATCTGCCCAGCGCCCGAGATGTTCTCCCCTGGATGGGCATGAGGAACCCCACCGCGACCCTAATAGAGGATAAAGCAGAAGATAATGAATGAATGAATGAAGTGAAATGATAAAATAGGTTCAGTATCATTCAGTCTGTTTGTTATGTATAATGTGTTTGTAGTCTTTAGCTCCTGTTTTGACCGTTATCAATGCACAGAGTAAACATCTGGGATTTTAAAGTGAGGGTTAGTGAGGTTCTACTATAGAAGGAATGTGTTATAATTTGCACATGAAACCTCTAATTATAGGATGGCAGGTCAAATGGTAACTAACAGTACAGGTGAGGTTAGACAGGATGATGTTTAACACCATGAGACATGAATACAGGGGACTTAACGTCAGTATAAATAACCTTTTTAATGTATTTATTTGCTTTCATGAATGGCTTATGGTTTTTCTCAAGGGGCCATGTGACATTTGTGTTAGAAGGTTGAACTAGAAATAAAGAAGCACATTAAACAGAAAGCATTCAAAACAACTGCATTAAATACATTTTAATTACTGATTTGTCTTTACTTTGGGCTTTGGGTTCATGCTTGTGTGGCTGTCCTTGGGTGTGTCCTTGGTTTGTCCTGGTCTCTCGGTCTCCCCTTGTCTCTCGGTCTGCGTATGTCCCCGTGTGAGCCCCCCCCCCCAGTGTGTGTTTGTATGTGTTCGGCGTTTTTTTTGTTTTTTTTTGGTCTGCATGTGTACATTGGTGTAAGTAGGAG
Organism: Corydoras sp. C115; assembly: GCA_019802505.1. Taxonomy (NCBI): domain Eukaryota; kingdom Metazoa; phylum Chordata; class Actinopteri; order Siluriformes; family Callichthyidae; genus Corydoras; species Corydoras sp. C115. The sequence goes on along the minus strand of JAFMOC010000058.1, from coordinate 1,088,944 downwards.
TGTGTTTGTACTTATTTACATAAAAATTTTTACTACCCTCATTTGGACCAAACAGGAACAGCCATAGGGCCGGATGTGGCCCCGGGGCCGTAAAATGCCCAGGTTTGGTCTAATAAGTTCAATTTCCTTGGTGTTTTATTAGCTTGTTAACATCAGTGTTAAGGCAGAAGTGTGGTGAGGTTAACTGTGGATTGGGATATTTACTAACTAGTCTGTTTGTTCACCCCAATTTGTACCGTAAATAGTTTTAAAACATAGAATACATCACATTAATAACTTTTTAGTGTTTCTCTACATCATTCCCACATAAAGTAACTGACCAGCCCCCACACCCATTAACCTGTTTATTCTAATGGCTTTCATATTTGTCAGTACTACAGATTTTACTGTACTGCATATTTCAAATCTTTTAAAATATTAAAATACTTTTTTTATTTTAATTGCTGTGTTTCTAATTACAATACGTAACACATTTCATGTTGTAATAACTGCCCGCAGGTCTATTTGAAATGACATTTTCTTTATTGAATGGCATTTAAGTGAAAATTTCAGACCAATTAAGGTCAGATCAAAAGAACAGCCATTAAAGATGGTATGTTGCAGTGATGTCATTGGTAGTAAACATTTGTCCGGGTACATAGTTGACATTTTTACAGTCGTACATGATGTTTTTCTCTCATGAAATGAATTGTGCAAGCTGAGTGCGTAAAGTACAGCATGTTCAGTAATCAGTGCAGTCGTCAGGCAGGGTTCTGTAAGAGGAAACACTGTTTTTTTGTGGTCTGGACGATTGAAATGACTATTTCTGCCTTCAGCAGTATATTTTACATAATGTTTATTCTGGACAGGCCTTTATTTCACCGTGCTGTCGTCTTATCTGATTGGATTTCTTTTTAGTGTCACTTTTATGCACACTTATTGTGACAGGCTCATCAGTTATAGGCTGGCTTTGAATCCTGCCTTGGTCACGGAGTATTAGATTTCTCTCCGTGTTCTGCTTGTTCCTGATTGTCCTGCTCTGAGGTCCTGTATTGACAGATTTTTAAGAATTGAGTTTAATCAAATAAACACAGAAAACAGATGTGTGCTTTTTGTTGCTTGAACACTTTTGCTGGTCCGGGTTCCAGCGCCGCAGGAATGTGCATGGAATGTGAAACATGGCTCTCAGGAGCCCTTTTTTGCAACACCCTCGCTAGCTATTTCCAGGTATTTTAGGTCAAGCACTCATCAAAGACACTTCAGTATGTCTGTGGAAACATACAGAATAAATATAGGACACATGTAGACTTATTCCAAGATTGTAACATGCTTTCAGTAGGTTTGGTTGATTGATTAATGATACTTTATTAATCGCAAAATGTGTAATTATACCTAAAATATAATTAGAATTAAAAATATAATTATACCTATGTGTAATTATACATAAATGATGTTATAATTTTCCTATTTCATTTGTTGCAGGCTTATTGGAAAACCTTTTATAATTCTAAATTACATACATTGTAATTTTGCCCATTGTTTTTTGTCTATATAAATATATAAGAATATATATATATATATATATATATATATATATATATATATATATATATATATATATATATATATAAACATATAAGGTTTATATAAGGTACTGTGTATGTTTGTTTATATATATATATATATATATATATATATATATATATGTTTAGTGTGTGATAAGGTTAGTAGCGCTGTGTTTTCACGCAGTGTTAATTTTCAACCGTCCTGATGAACGTGTGCAGCCTTTAAAAGTTGGACCATCTCGTGCTGCAGGGGAAACAGATGTTTTGGGGTGTAAAAATGTTTTTGGGTGTAAATGATTCTGTCAAACCCCTGTTTTCAGGCTGAGTAATTTCAGCGACTCAATATTTGGTGCATCACATTTTTTGGGGGGCAGTTAAGGTACCAGACCTGAAGGTCCCCGGTTTGATTAACGGTCCTACCAAGTACTATGGCTGAGGTGCCCTTGGACAAATCACCCAACTCCTACTGCATGCTCCTAGTGTGTGTGTGTTTTACTACATGGATGGGTTAAATGTGTGCAAGTACAGGAGACAAAATAGATCATTATATGTTTCAATGCAAGACTTTCGTGATTTTGATGCCTAATATCTTCGGTTTATCATTCTTGAGAGAAAAAACCCCCCAGAAAAATACTAGGATGCTTTTTTTTTTGTTACACAGTAAACTTTTCCATTTGGCTTTATGGTGTTCAACACCGATGTTGTTCCTCATCCTGCATGTTTGTTGTTGGACCACCTAAGGCTGGTGCTGGTTTTCATTTGCATCTGAGTAACAGCCTCATCACCCTGTGACCTTCTGCCCACGAAACGCTTTTAAAAAGTACTATAGACTCCACCCTGCTGTCACACTTATATTTCATTTTTCATGATTTGAAACCAGACCGCTTTGATGCATTCTTGTTGAATCTCGAATCCTTTTTTCCAAAAGGAGTGGGGGGTGTAAACTGTTTGCTTGGCCACATGTTGATGGATGTATATAAATGGCTGGCCGTTGCAAGTTCTAAGAATGTTTCGCACATCTTCACCAGGGGCTTAACCGAGCCTTCCAGTTGAGTCAAGCCTAAGGCAACATGTGAGGAAGTGATGACTAAACAACACATCCATTAGTGTGCTGTTCATTAAGGGACGCATAGCTATAGGTGTCTTCAGGTCAGAAGCATAATAGGGATCAGTTCAGGCAGACATCTGCTTGAAAACACTGCCTTGTTTACTTCAGACCGGACTGTAACCTCTGCAGATTAGACAGTTTGATATTGTCAAGCCCTTCTCACCTGGCCTCGGGCCATTCGCTGTCGACAAACAGAGAAATTATTAACAGATTAAACCCAAGCTGATCCAAACTCAGTAAATTTTTTTGTTGTTGTAGAATGTCCTTTGAGTGTAATGTTGAGGAATGTTGACCTGTTTTTGAGCCAAGATTAAGTGATTGCTTGATGATGTACAGTGCCAGTCAAAAATTTGGACTATTTTCTCCACTTACCATATAGTGAGACTTTGTAGCTTTGAAATTACATATGCATTTTAATTATTATTTTCCTGTTTTTGTTAGTCCCCTGTTGGTTTTATGTTCTCTATTGGTCAGGAGCATCACAGAAAAGGTATCATTTGGGTGGCGGTTTATATTCTAGCTCTATCGGCGCAACCAAACCCAACAGTGTATTATCAGTAGTAGTTTATTATTATGGATGTTATTCTGAAGGCTAAAGGCTGTAGTGTGGGGCCCAAGGGCGTGTTTAGAATTCAGTTAAGGTCCCATCTTGCACATGGGGGATGGGATAAAGGCGGAGGACACAGCCGGAGTTGTTTTCCCCACTAAGCCTTAAGCTCAGCATCTGTCAGCAACAGTACATGTAGGTTATAACTGCAGAAAGTTCGGTCCACGGAACGCTATGTACTGGTGGAGGAACTATAAATACACAACAGATAATGAGCTGAGAATCAGGAAACTCTAACGAACAACATGTGTATATGTGTGGGTGTACATTTGTGTATCTGTGTGTGTATGTGTATCTTTTCCGATGCACACGAGGGATAAAATTATGAATCGTACAATAATTAATTGTAATTATAAATGTCAATGAATTTATTGTAGGAGCGACTCAACATTGTTATGATGTGAGGAAAATTAGTGAGGGAAATATTTTTTAAGCTGGTAGCCACAACTTTAGACCAAGTAGCAACTCTCACGAGAAAAAAAATAGCTACGTTTGCTGCAAAGTTTTTTTTATTTTTTATTTCTAATTAAATTTTTTATTTAATTTTCCCATAACAATTTAATATTTTGTCTTCTAAAGAATATTTTGATAATATGCAACAAAATCCCTGCATTGATTTTTAATCATTTATATTAACATAATATTTGTGATTATTTCTTCGACAATGTTGGAACATATGTTTTTGCTAAAAGAATCCATTCACACACTTTTTCTATTAATCATTTATGGGTTTTTTTGTTTTTTGTTTTTTTTTCTGCTCTCCTCAGGTCGAGCTCAGAGCTGCGAAAGGTGAAGCTGCGAGCTGCAGCACGCTGTAGGAGTGGTCAGGAGACAGAGGTCACCTCTCACCTGGACAAAGCTGGCATTATGAGAGTGACCGTTAACGACCTGCGCATGCGCTACCCACTGCACTCCTGTAATTTGCTTTCTCTCACTCAAATAAAAATGCTTAGTTGTTCTTTAGCACGTCTGGAACCTGCAGTGACGTACAGAAGGCCTCATCAATTTAATAATGACTTTTTCTGAACAACCAAATACATTTTCTTAAAGGGGCGTAATGAGACTTTTTTATATTACCATTAAATTCTACTTAAAGTTAATAACACTCTAATATTTTATTTTGCTTTCTTTTTTTTAAAATAATTTTTATTGAGGAAAAAAAAACAGAGTCTTTACATACACAGACATTTCACACGCTCCCCCCCCCCTTCCCACCCAAACCTACCCACATAGATTAAAGGGAAAAAATAAAAAATAAATACATTTAAAAAAAATAAATAAATATATATATATATATATATATATATATATATATATATATATATATATATATATATATTGCTTACTTAATGTGATATTCTAATTAAGCTTTTGTGTATTATTGGTACATTTTAACAGTGTTAACCAAGAAGTGCCCAGCAGTGAAGGATGAGGATGATCCCACTGATGCATTTTCCCAGCAGTCGCTGGCCGGCTTCATCCTTGTGCTGACTGAAGACGGAGACGTGGTTTTTCTTTCCGAAAACGTCAGCAAGTACATTGGCCTCTCTCAGGTTAGACCTCTCTCCTTATCTGTATCTCTGCTGAGATTAGATATCAGTCATAAAAACACATAACTCATAGAAACAGATAACCTAGAAACATCCGTAATAGAGATTCTGATTCTGATGACATAGTTTTAAGGCTGGATTTAAATAAACTAAATATCTATAGCTGACTATATAATTTACCTACTGTCATTATTACAATTTTTTATTTATTAACTCCGTCTAGGTGGCACGGTGGCTTAGTGGTTAGCACGTTCGCCTCTCGGCACTAGGGATTCCCGGTTTGAATCCCCATCTGGGTTTCCATGTTCTCCCCGTGTCTGCGTGGGTTTCCTCTGGGTTCTCCGGTTTCCTCCCACAGTCCAAAAACATGGATCAAGTCAATTGAATTCTCCAAATTGCCCCATATAGAGTGTGTCTGTGTGATTGAGTCTGTGCCCAGCGATGGATTGGCGCCCTGTCCTGGGTGTATCTGCCCAGCGCCCAAAATGTTCTCCCCTGGATGGGCATGGGGAACCCCACCGCGACCCTAATAGAGGATAAAGCGGGAGATAATGAATGAATAACTCCGTCTAATCGATAGCTGCATACACAGAGGCCACTGGTTCATCTATTAATATATTACATAACACCTAAGCTTTCTGTTCATATGCAACTTATTTACTCTTAATCTTTTATTTGTGATGTCTAGATGGAGATGATGGACCAAAGTGTGTTTGATTATGTTCACCCTTCTGACCAGAAGAAGCTGAAAGATCTCCTCACTGCCAAACCAGGTGAAAACCTCTGTCTGCATTATCCATCCAATGATTATCTTCCTCTTTATCCTCTATTATGGGCGCGGTGGGGTTCCCCATGCCCATCCAGGGGAGAACGTCTCGGGCGCTGGGCAGATACACCCAGCACAGGGCGCCAATCCATCACTGGGCACTCTATCTGCATTAATGCAGATTAAATACATACAAAAACACGTTCTGTATTTTAAGGGTAAAGCAAACTGGGCGTGTTTTGTAAAATACGTTGTAGCTACTGGGTTTGTACACACAAGAAAAACACACTATGGACTCTCCATCTTACATGAACAAAGACGCACCACATTCCTGTCAATCATCTTGTTTGTCGCTTTGGAGAGCTGGTCCTGTTGTATTCCCCCTCGAGTCTTTTAGCCCAACCCCAAAACAAATAATGAGTAGGTTGTTTTTCTATTAACCACAGGGAGTAGAAGCTCAGCAGAGCACTTGCTGAAACATGCATCAGAATCTATGACTGTATCTGAAATCGTGTTGTTGGTTTTTTTTTTTTTTTTTTACAGGACTTTTTAAGAAGACGACCAAGACTTCAGAGTGTAACTTCTCCCTGCGGCTGAAGAACACACTGACCAGCCGTGGCAAGACCTTCAACATCAAGTCGGCCACCTGGAAGGTAATCAGATAAAGGCAGATCTGTGAATAAAAAGTGCCGACTAAAACATTTCGACACAGATTTCCTGTTATTTTAATATGTCCAAAAAAAAAAGTTTTTGGACTGTGTTTGGTATAAATCACTCTCACAGTCTTTTTTTTTTTTTACTTTTTCACCCAAAACAAGTGGCTCCTTTGATCATTGCACCTTGGGGTTCAATATACACAATGTATTTATCCATCCATTATCTTCCGCTTTATCCTCTACAAGGGTCGCGGTGGGGTTCCCCATGCCCATCCAGGGGAGTACGTTTCAGGCTCTGGGCGGTTACACCCAGAACCGGGGGGTAATCTATCTCTGGGCACACACTCACTCACTCACACAAACACTCTCTATATGGGGCAATTTGGAGAACTCAATTGACTTGATCCATGTTTTTGGACTGTGGGAGGAAACTGGAGAACCCGGAGGAAACCCACACGGACACGGGGAGAACATGGAAACTCCACCCAGATTGGGATTCGAACCAGGAACCCCTAGTGCTGAGAGGAGAACGTGCCAAACACTAAGCCACCGTGCCGCCACAATGTATTTATGATTTATGATGTAATAATGTTAGATGTATATAAATAATAGGATGCAGTGTTTTATTCCATTGCACAGTTTCTATAAAGGTCACTTCCTTCTCACTTAAAAAAATCTAGTTCAGTTTCTGTAGAATTTGTTCATAAATGGTTATGGTTTCCGAAGAAAAACCCTGAAACTGTGAGATCCACTATTGGAATTAGATCTCAGTGAACATTTACGGTATTTTCCGGACTATAAGGCGCACCTAAAAGCCTAAAATTTTCCCAGAAATCGGACGTGCGCCTTATACGTGTACTGAGTTCCAAATTCTATAAAAGTATTGCTGTGCGACCGGCTGTTTTTTTTCCACACATCAAAAAAAGTGTGAAAAGCCGAGTGAAGAAAATTAATTCGGAGCTCGCCGTCATTCCGTGAGGATTAAATAAAGAACTCCGACCGCTGGACATTGGCGTAAACGGGGCGTTTAAAGTAAAGTTGCGGGCGGAGTGGGAGCGACTGATGATAGATGGTGAACACACGTTAACTAAAACTGGGGAGGCGGCGGCGGGGCGAGTTACGCCACCGTCTGTGAATGGATTGTGGATGCCTGGGCTGAGGTTTCTGCTGTGACCGTCGTCCGAGCTTTCACGAAAGCCGGCATCGTCGCTGAACGGCCGCCTGGCGACGGGACGGACTGGAACATTGATGAGGGGGAACCCTGAGTGCAGCTTTTTAATTCAGACACAGAAGACGAGGACTTTGATGGATTTGTGGGAGAAGAGATTAAAATAATGTGTTTTGTCAAACAGTAGAATAAACTTCAATTATAAATCAGCGTTTTGCATCCTTTACTTTTCTTGTAGATCGTATGTTTTAGCGAGTGCCTTATAATACGCTGCCGTACAGAATAAGTACCGTACAGAAATAGAGTCCGTAATTCAGACTGCGCCTTATAATACGGTGCGCCTTATGGTCCGGAAAATACAGTACTGAACTGAGGTGTAATGTATATTAAAGTCCTTTTTTCTCATTTGCCATAGGAGGTCCACTGCACCGGTTACATGCAGATGTTGAGCAGTGAAACCGATGGACCCTGTCTTGCTGGAAGTTACATGACCCTGCTGTGTGAGCCCACCTCCCAATCGAGCTGTGTGGACTTCCCTTTGGACAGCAGCACCTTCCTCACACACGATGGCCGGTAAGCGCTAATGTGCTTTAATATCAATAAAAATAATCGAGTGAGGGTCAAATGAGTTCGTTTGGTTCTCTGAACTCTGCGCTTGTTTGTTTGCACACAGCAGAATTATTCACCCTGTCTTTGTTTTCATAGCCAAGAACATGAAAGTGATGAGGGTGAGATCGCGGCCATCAGCCCCACTGCAGGAACCCAGCCCTCCACTCCACCAGCTAAGACATCTTCAAGGTTTGTGTATTGCTTTGTGTAATCTGCATGCTCTTTTAGATTCAAACTGGTTGCTGTGTATTTATTGCAGTTGAAGTATTTATATACAAGCTCTGTAAAGAACAAAGTGCAGACTAAAGCAATTTAACACCGATGTCCTGTGACAGAAAGCGATCACACTCACTGTATGTATGTGTGTGTGTAATTAATATATATACAGTGGGTTGCAAAAGTATTCATACCCCTTGAACTTTTCCATATTTTGTCACATTACAACCACAAACATAAATATATTTCACTGGAATTTAATGTGAAAGACCAACACAAAGTGGTATACAATTGTGAAGTGGAAGGAAAATTATACATGAATCAACATTTTTTTTTACAAATAAAAAACTGAAAAGTGCGACGTGCAAAAGTATTCAGCCCCCTTTTCCCTGAGTGCAACCAATTGCATTCAGAAGTTGCCTGATGAGTGCTAATGACTCAAAAGGGTCCACCTGTGTGTACTCTAATCTCAGTACAAATACAGCTGCTCCGTGACGGCCTCAGATGTTGGTTAAGAGAATATTGGGGAGCAAACAGCATCATGAAGTCCAAAGAACACACCAGACAGGTTAGGAATATGGTTTTGGAGAAGTTTAAAGCAGGCTTAGGTTATAAAAAGATTTCCAAAGCTTTGAACATCTCACGGAGCACTGTTCAATCCATCATCCGGAAATGGAAAGAGTATGGCACCACAGTAAACCTGCCAAGACAAGGCCGTCCCACCTAAACTTACAGGCCGAACAAGGAGATCACTGATCAGAGAGGCAGCCAAGAGGCCCATGGTGACTCTGGATGAAATGCAGAGAGCCACAGCTCAGGTGGGGGAAACTGTCCACAGGACAACAATTAGTCGTGCACTACACAAATGTGGTCTTTATGGAAGAGTGGCAAGGAGAAAGCCATTGTTAAAAGAAAACCATAAGAAGTCCCGTTTGCAGTTTGCCAGAAGCCATGTTGAGGACACAGCAAACATGTGGAAGAAGGTGCTTTGGTCAGACGAGACCAAAATTGAACTTTTTGGCCACAATGCAAAACGCTATGTGTGGCGGAGAAATAACACTGCACATTACTCTGAAAACACCATCCCCACTGTCAAATATGGTGGTGGCAGCATCATGCTCTGGGGGTGCTTCTCTTCAGCAGGGACCGGGAAGTTGGTCAAAGTTGATGGGAAGATGGATGGAGCCAAATACAGGGCAATCTTGGAAGAAAACCTGTTGGAGTCAGCAAAAGATTTGAGACTGGGGCGGAGGTTCACCTTCCAGCAGGACAACGACCCTAAACATAAAGCCAGAGCTACAATGGAGTGGTTTAAAAAAAAGAATATTCATGTGTTAGAATGGCCCAGTCAAAGTCCAGACCTAAACCCAATTGAGAATTTGTGGCAAGATCTCAAAACTGCTGTTCACAAACGCTCTCCATCCAATCTGACTGAGCTTGAGCTGTTTTGCAAGGAGGAATGGGCAAGAATTTCAGTCACTAGATGTGCAAAGCTGGTGGAGACATACCCTAAAAGACTTGCAGCTGTAATTGCAGCAAAAGGTGGCTCCACAAAGTATTGACTCAGGGGGGCTGAATACTTTTGCACGTCGCACTTTTCAGTTTTTTTATTTGTAAAAAAAATGTTGATTCATGTATAATTTTCCTTCCACTTCACAATTGTATACCACTTTGTGTTGGTCTTTCACATTAAATTCCAGTGAAATATATTTATGTTTGTGGTTGTAATGTGACAAAATATGGAAAAGTTCAAGGGGTATGAATACTTTTGCAACCCACTGTATATATATATATGTGTATGTATATATATATATATATATATATATATGTATATATATATATATATATATATATATATATATATATATATATATATATATATATATATATATATATATATATATATATATGTATATATATATATATATATATATATGTATATATATATATATATATATATATATATATATATATATATATATATATATATATATATACAGTGAGTCCAAGAAGTATTTGATCCCTTGCTGATTTTCTTCGTTGGCCCACTAATAAAGACATGATCATTCTATACTTTTAATGGTAGATGTATTCTTACATGGAGAGACAGAATATTAAAAAGAAAATCCAGAAAATAAATCTAAGGAATATATATTAATTGATTTGTATTTCATGGAGTGAAATAAGTATTTGATCCCTTAGTATTCATTAGCAGTTCTGGCTTTTACAGACCAGTTAGACACTCCCAATCAACTTGTTACCTGACCTGAAGCCACCTGTTCTCACTAATCACTTGTGTGAAAAACACCTGTCCACAGAATCAGACAGATCACACAGATTTCAAGTCTCCAACATGGGTAAAACCAAAGAGCTGTCACAGGACCTCAGAGTCAGAATTGTTGACCTTCACAAAGCTGGAATGGGCTACAAAAAGATTAGTAAGGTGTTGGATGTGAAAGTAACAACTATTGGTGCAATTATCAGAAAGTTTAAAGAGTATAACATGACAATCAACAGACCTCGGCCCGGTGCTCCAAAGAAGATTTCGCCTCGTGGGGTGGCAATGATGCTGAGAACGGTCAGAAATCGTCCTGCAACCACTCGGCAGGAGTTAGCAAATGACCTGAAGGCAGCTGGGACCACAGTTTGCAAGGAAACAATTGGCAACACTTTGCGCAACAATGGATTCACATCCTGCAGTGCCCGAAAGGTACCCCTGCTGAAGAGAGCACATATGAAGGGGCGCCTCAAGTATGCCAATGATCATTTGAAAGATGAACCAAGTTATTGGGAGAAGGTTTTGTGGTCAGACGAGACCAAAATTGAACTTTTTGGCCTCAACTCCACCTGCCATGTGTGGAGGAAGAAAAATGCTGCCTATGACCCCAAGAACACTGTGCCCACCGTCAAGCATGGAGGTGGAAGCATAATGTTTTGGGGGTGTTTCTCTGCCAAGGGTACAGGGCTACTACACCGCATCACTGGGAAGATGGATGGAGCCATGTACTGCACAATCCTGAGGGACAACCTCCTTTCCTCTGCCAGGGATCTGAAAATGGGCCGTGGTTGGGTCTTCCAACATGATAACGACCCCAAGAAAAAACACATTAAGGTCATGGAGTGGCCCTGCCAGTCGCCAGACCTCAATCCGATCGAAAATCTATGGAGGGAGCTGAAGGTCAGAGTTGCCAAGCGACAGCCCACCAACCTTCATGATTTAGAGAGGATCTGCAAAGAAGAGTGGGCCAAAATTCCCCCTGGTGTGTGTGCTAAACTTGTTGTTAACTACAACAAACGTCTCACCGCTGTGCTTGCAAACAAAGGCTTTGCCACTAAGTATTGAGTGTGTTTGGCAAGAGGGATCAAATACTTATTTTCCTCATTGAAATACAAATTAATTAAAATATATTCTTTAAAATTATATTCTGGATTTTTGTCTTGATATTCTGTCTCTCCATGTAAGAATATATCTACCATTAAAAGTGCAGAAGGATAGTGTCTTTATTAGTGGGTAAACAAAGAAAATCAGCAAGGGATCAAATACTTCTTGGACTCACTGTATATATATATATATATCCATCCATTATCTTCCGCTTTATCCAATATTAGGGTTGCGCGGGGAGGGGGGGGGTTCCCCATGCCCATCCAGGGGAGAACGTTTCGGGCGCTGGGCAGATACACCCAGGACAGGGCGCCAATCTATCGCTGGGCAAACACTCACACACTCACACAGACAAACGCACTCTATATGGGGCAATTTGGAGAACTCAATTGACCGTTATCCATGTTTTTGGACTGTGGGAGGAAACTGGAGAACCCGGAGGAAACCCACGCGGACACGGGGAGAACATGGAAACTCCACCCAGATGGGAATCCCTAGCTCTGAGAGGCGAACGTGCCACCGTGCCGCCCTATGCATATATATATATATATATATATATATATATATATATATATATATATATATATATATATATATATATATATATATATATATTATACACACACACTGTGCATGTTTTATTTATATATATATATATATATATATATATATATATATATATATATATATATATATATATATATATATATATATATATATATATATATATATATATATAGTGTATTTTTTTGAACCCATTCACATTTGCAGAATCTTTCTAGTGTTCATGTGTTTTTATCCTGTCCTCTTCAGACCGAGCTCCGAGCTGCGAAAGGTGAAGCTGCGAGATGCAGCACGCTGTAGGAGGAGTCAGGAGACGGAGGTGTTTTATGAACTTGCCCACTCACTACCCCTCGCACGACGGGTCACCTCCCACCTGGACAAAGCTGGCATTATGAGAGTGACCCTCAGCTACCTGCGCATGCGCTACCTTCTTCAATCCTGTAATTTCCTCCCACTCATTTCAAAAAATGTCTCGTTGTTCTTCACCACATGGAACGTGCAGTGACGTGCAGAACGCCTCCTCAGTTTAATAATTGTAACCATAGACGTGGTTTTGTAAAAACATGAATCGTTATGAGGACTAATTGTTTTCCTAATAGATCATAAAAGAGGCTTTTTTTATATTTATGTATAAGCATTGCATTTTACTTCAATTTAATAACACTTTGGGTTTAATTTGTGATGTGTAATATCATGTGCTTCATTAATGTAGCGTTCATAATTAAACTTTGTGTGTTTTGTTGTTGAATTTCCACAGTGTTAACCAAGGAGTTGGCAGCAGTGAAGGATGAGGACGATCCCACTGATGCATTTTACCAGCAGGCGCTGGCCGGCTTCATCCTTGTGCTGACTGAAGATGGAGACATGGCCTTTCTTTCTGATAACGTCAGCAAGTACATTGGCATCACTCAGGTTAGACCTCTCTCCACATCATTACCTTTATCTCTTAATAACACCTCACCCCCCACACACACACTTTTTTATCTCTGGTTCTCCATCTCATGAATATATTGCATAACACATCCTGTTTTCACTGATGCTTTCTGTGAATAAGCAACTTGCATCTTTCATGTGTGATGTGTAGATGGAGATGCTCGGGCAGAGTGTGTTCGATTATGTTCACCCTTGTGATCAGGAGGAGCTGAAAGACCTCCTCACTGCGAAACCAGGTAAAAACATCTGTCTGCATGAAAGCAGATTAAACACATATGAATCCACTGACACAAAGTAAAGCTGATCAGAGGGGGAAATAAACGTTGGAGCTACGGGGTTTGTACATAAAAGGAAAACACACTATGGACTCCCCACCTTAAATGAACAAAGACGCACCACATTCCTGTCAATCATGTTTGTCGATTTGGAGAGCTGGTCCTGTTGTTCTCCCCCCCGGGTTTAGCCCAACCACAAAGCAAATAAGGGATGGGTTGTTTTCACTTAAACACAGAGGTTAGAAGCCCGGAATTGCTGACTGTATCTGAAATCGTGGTGGTTGTGTGTGTGTGTGTGTGTATGTGTATATATGTATATATATTTATGTGTGTATGTGTATGTGTGTGTGTATATATATATATATATATATATATATATATATATATATATATATATATATATATATATATGTATATGTATATATATGTATATGTATGTGTATATATATCAATTATCTTCCGCTTTATCCTCTATTAGGGTCGCGGGGGGTTCCCCATACCCATCCAGGGGAGAACGTTTCGGGCACTGGGCAGATACACCCAGGACAGGGGGGGCAATCTATCGCTGGGCACACACTCACTCACACAGACACACTCTATATGGGGCAATTTGGCGAACTCAATTGACTAGATCCATGTTTTTGGACTGTGGGAGGAAACCTGAGAACCCGGAGGAAACCCACGCGGACACGGGGAGAACATGGAAACTACACCCAGATGGGGATTTGAACTGGGAATATATATATATATATATATATATATATATATATATATATATATATATATATATAATTTTTAATTGTATAAAAAATTATTTTTTATTATATATATATATATATATATATATATATATATATATATATATATATATATATATATATATATATATATATATATATATTTTTTTTTTTGCACAGGACTGTTTAAGAAGACGACAGAAACTTGTACGGAGTGTAACTTCTTCCTGCGGCTGAAAAGCACCCTGACCAGCCGTGGCAAGACCGTCAACATCAAGTCTGCCACCTGGAAGGTAATTGGACAGATTTACAGACCATAATTAGTGCCAAAAAGCACAAAGCAGGAGCCTTTTTAAGATTCCTACATGCAGGTGTTTCAGACGTTTTCTGCCTTCGTGATTTAAAGCACCTGGTTTAAAGGTTATCAGTTCATCTTTACCCAGAAGTCCATTGTGTTTGTTTGCAAACACTATCTTGCCAGGTAAGAGAAAGTGGTTCGACCCAAAATGTAGTTATAGATTACTTAAAACTTTACTGTGGTTGCTCAGTTATGGTACACAGATGTGCAAAAAGTCGTTTTATGTAAATACAAGAACATGCAAAATATAGGGTTTGTGTTCTACAAACTGCAAAGTAGGAACACTGTGCAAATTATTAAGCACTGCAGGTCAAACGTCATAGACATCCATTCATCCATTAACTTATGCTTAATCCTATAGTAGGCTCCCATTCACACATACTGTAAAAGGGCAATTTAGAGCAGCCAATTTACCCTGAAACCATGGGAGAGCATGGAAACTACCCAGATTTGGTATTCGAAACTGGATTCCCAGCAATTGAAAGACGGATGTCCCTGTAATAGATCCATCCATTATCTTCTGCTTTATCCTCTATTACGGTCGTGGAGGGGTTCCCCATGCCCATCCAGGGGAGAACGTTTCGGGCGCTGGGCAGATACACCCAGGACAGGGCACCAATCCATCGCTGGGCACACACTCTCTCACACAGACACACTCTATATGGAGCAATTTGGAGAACTCAATTGACTTGATCCATGTTTTTGGACTGTGGGAGGAAACTGGAGAACCCGGAGGAAACCCACAGGGAGAACATGGAAACTCCACCCAGATTGGGTTTCGAACTGGGATTCGAACCTAGTGCTGAGCGGAGAACTTGCTTACCATTAAGCCAACGTGCCGCGAGTAATATAATAGTAATAATAATAATACATTTTATTTATAAATTGCGTTTATGGACCTCAAAGCCACTTTACAAAACAAATAAAACAGTATAACAATAAATTAGTAGAAGCTGAGAGGAGAACATGCTAACCACTAAGCCACCGTGCCGCCCCCTGTATTAGATATGTGTATAAATACATACGTATACAGAATATAATATGTAAATATTAATAATGTACTAAAATGAAAATCTTTCGCCAAAACCGAACATGGATTGTCAGTGTTTCATGAATTTATTTCACAGTTGCATTCATTAAATAGTCTAAATATATTTAGTCTTGGTTTATAAAGGAAAAAAATATTTTAAAACTGTAACGTATAACGTTCTATGAAACACCAAATATTATAATATACTCAATATTTTAACATCCCAGCAGACACACCATCAAAAGTCAATGAACCCGGTTCTGCTCCTGACTTTGCTCAGAAGTGGTCGAGGTGTCAGGAGGAAAACCATGAGGCTGTGGTGGACTCAACTGAGACCCATTAATGAAACTAGATCCAAATGAACATTCACGGAAATTCCTTCCCTCTCTAATTCGATTCAGGTGGTCCACTGCACCGGTTACATGCAGATGTTGAGCAGTGAAACCGATAGTTCCTGTCTTGCGGGAAGTTACATGACCCTGCTGTGTGAGCCCATCCCCCATCCGAGCTGTGTGGACTTCCCTTTGGACAGCAGCACCTTCCTCACGCGCCACAACATGGATCTGTACTTCACCCAGTGCGACGGCCGGTAAGCGCCAAACACCGTGATGTGGCACTGGACATGCTTTAGTTCCAATAGGACACGTGATCGAGTGGGTCACATGAGTTTGTTTGGTTCTCCGAACTCTGTTTGTATGCACACACACACACACACACATTACACATGCTGGGCTCTAAGAATAACTGCACTAAGCCTACGTGCCGAAGCTTTGTTTCTTTCATGGAACCCACTGCCTTGTGTTTTATGTTTACTGAGCAAATGTTGACCATTTTCATAGTTAAAGGTGAAATGTTTTATAACTTACTAGTTAATACAAATAGTAATAAGGTATATGTGCCAGAAGGTGGCAGTGATGCACCAACCACTATTAAACTACCCAAGAAGTATTGTATTGTATTTGTATTTGGTCATTTATTGGACCCTTTTATCCAAAGCGACTTACAAGGTGAGCACAGGGTTCATCACAACATCCCTGGAGCAATGAGGGTTAAGGTTCTTGCTCAAGGACCCACATTGGGAACTTCAGTGGACCTGGGATTTGAACCCCCAACCTTCAGATTGATAACCCAACACCCTAACCACTGAGCTACCACAGTAGTCTGCTGAGATGGCTTATTTTATAATGGTGTCTATTTTCGTAGGTCATTCTGAGAATATTCACCTACTATTTAATTCTTCCTTTGTTTTTGGTCATTGGACTTCATTTAATGATTATTAATGAATACTGCAGCTTGTACAGTGAGGATAAGGAGCTTTTGCGTCTAACGACATTTGAAATATGGTTTACGTCAGGGGTGTCCACACTTTTCTGGCCTGAGATCTATTTTTCCATTGGACAGGTCATGGAGATCTACCAGGGTGAATCCTTTTTTAGGCTTTTCTATTGAAACCTGTTTACACAAATCCTAGATAGGATTCCCGGTTCGAATCCCCATCTGAGTGGAGTTTCCACGTTCTCCCCGTGTCTGCGTGGGTTTCCTCCGGGTTCTCCGGTTTCCTCCCACAGTCCAAAAACATGGATCAAAGTCAATTGAGTTCTCCAAATTGCCCCATATAGTAGAGTGTGTCTGTGTGAGTGAGTGTGTGTCCAGTGATGGATTGGCGCCCTGTCCTGGGTGTATCTGCCCAGCGCCCGAAACGTTCTCCCCTGGATGGGCATGGGGAACCCCCCCCCCGCGACCCTAATAGAGGATAAAGCAGAAGATAATGGATGGATGGATGGATTCTAGAAAAATTTTTTTTACAAACCTCCATCGCGATCTACCTGACACCCCTCGACGTATTGGGCGACGTATTGGGTTTATGTGATGCATCCAAGGTGGCATGCATACTACAAAAGCCTACTGCTGCACCAAATAAACAGTACTTAGTTCTTCAAACCCAATATCTACAGACATGTAGGTGATGTCAGACGCAGGTCATGTATGTCTACAGTGTAGTCCGGTGGTGCTGCCGTACAGGCAGCTGAAATGTGCAAAGCCAGCTCGTTCTACAGCCATTAGAAGGTTCTTTTGTTCTTAACTAGAGTATCTTGTGTGAACATGACTGCGAGTTCTTAAAATGGATTGATGAAGTAAATGTACTATTGCTAGATGAGCCTCAAAGTAAAGAGTCCAATGAAACATTATAAGGATTTTTGCCTGAAACTTTATTAACAACGTGACCGTGTGATGCTCCGGCCTCACCGAACCCCATTAACTAGCAGCCGGAATCCATTCTCACCTTTTGCACAACAAGCTCGATGGTCCCGACCCCCTTCCACCCAGATATTGATAAGACGCTCAGAAAATGAGTGAAACGGCTCAAATGAGGACGTCATCTTATCTCAAATCCATATTGGAGATGCTGATTAAGTCCCAGTCAGCAAAGAGCCTTCAGAGTATTGGGTTAAAAGTCTTAAGTCTCTTTATGGTCCAGAGGTTATCATTTGCCGCATGCCACCCAGTCTGCATTCAGCACCAAATCACCAAACTTATGGAATTCCATCCGTTTACTGCGTCATCACTCTGTCAGCCTGCAGATTTGGTATTGATTGGTTGTACGTTGTATAAGCTCTTTAGATCCAAGATTCAAGAAGATTTTCTTATCATTAATATCACATGTGGTACATGAGATGAGAACAAAATTATGGGTATATTTTAAAGATATCATTTAAATTTTAAAGAAGAAAATTAGATTTTTTTAAATACAAAAATACAGTATATAGATGTGTGAAATATACTAATATACAACTATATATATATATATATATATATATATATATATATATATATATATATATATATTTTTTTTTTTTTTTTTTTTTTTTTTTTTTTTGCTCATTTTGCAGACACTTTTATCCAAAGCGACTTACAAGGTGAGCACAGGGTTCATCACAACATCCCTGCAGCAATGAGGGTTAAGGGTCTTGCTCAAGAACCCACATTGGTAACTTCAGTGGACCTGGGATTTTGAACCCCCAACCTTCTGATTGATAGCCCAATGCCCTAACCACGCCCTATACACACACACACACGACTACAGGTATAAATATAATATAGAACTATAATATAGAATATAACTATATTAAAATATTCTATATTATAGAATATTTTAGAATATAGAATATAAATATATGTATATACAGTATGTAAAATTCCAAGTATGTAAATGTAGGAATTATATATATATATATATATATATATAAAATCTATCGCTGGGCACACACTCACTCACAGAGACACATTCTATATGGGGCAATTTGGAGAACTCTTGTTCCATGTTTTTGGACTGTGGGAGGAAACCGGAGAACCCGGAGGAAACCCACGCAGACACGGGGAGAACATGGAAACTCCACCCAGATGGGGATTCGAACCGGGAATCCCTAGTGCTGAGAGGAGAACATGCAAACCACTAAGCCACCGTGCCGCCATTTATAAGTCGCTTTGGATAAAAGCGTCTGCTAAACGACTAAATGTTAATGTAATATACTGTATGTATAAAAAAGTTCTCTCCATGTCAGGTGACGTTTTCTCACATGAACTCATTTGTGATGGACTTTCTAAATACTGAATCCTAGTTCCTGGCTTCATATAGAATCTTTGTTTAGTAACCGTATCTGGAACTGGTTTACAGAGTAAAGGAGCTTGTTGGGTACAATCCCAGCGATCTGATTGGCCGATCAGCCTATGAGTTCTTCCACGCCCTGGATTTTGACCATGTGATGAAGAGCATGCATATCTGTAAGTGGCGCTTTAATAAATGTAAATAAAAATAAAATGTTCTGTGATTTAAATCCGTAACACAGGAGTGACATTCGGTTTGATGTTTAATGTCTGGACGGCGTGTTAACACCCACTCCTCTGTTCTAGTGTTCTCCAAGGGTCAAGTGTGCACTAGCCACTACCGTTTCCTAGTAAAGGACGGAGGGTTTGTTTGGACCGAGACGCAGGCGACCGTCCTTTACAACAATAAGACGTCCCAGCCGGAGGGCGTGGTGTGCCTCCACTACATCCTCAGGTTGTTATTATATATGTGCATTAGAAAGTTATGGGACCTGATTGATGGTTTCTGAGACATGTCCTTGTCTTTCCTTTAGTGGGGTGGAGGAGGCGAACACGGTGTTCTCTACGGAGCAGATGTGCTATGAGGCGATGCAGGACAGCGTGAGTGAAACCGAATCTGAGGATGAGCTCAGCATCAGCAGCATCAGCAGCAGCAGCAGCAGCAGTGAGCTTTTCCATAAACTGAAGGACAGTTCAGAGGATCTGTTGCAGCTCGCGCCGTCTCCTGGAGATTCTGTCGTACCGATGACCGGTGAGGAACGCAACATGCACTTAGTTCTCCAAACCCATACTGGTTTTAACTGCAATGGGATGTGGACTCTCCACCCTCATACTGGTTTTAACTGCCCCCATGCCCATCCAGGGGAGAACGTCTCGGGCGCTGGGCAGATAGACCCAGGACAGGGTGCCAATCCATCATTGGGCACACACTCACTCACACAGACACACTCTATATGGGGCAATTTGGAGATTTCAATTGACTTGATCCATGTTTTTGGACTGTGGGAGGAAACCGGAGAACCCGGAGGAAACCCACATGGACACGGGGAGAACATGGAAACTCCACCCAGATTGGGATTCGCACCAGGAATCCCTAATGCTGAGAGGAGAACATGCTAAAACACTAAGCCACCATGCCGCCCTCTGACACACATTAATAGAATTATTTATATTAATAAATAATTTGTAATAAGGGCGGCACGGTGTCTTAGTGTTTGGCATGTTCTCCTCTCAGTACTAGGGATTCCCGGTTCGAATCCCCATCTGGGTGGAGTTTCCATGTTCTCCCGGGTTCTCCGGTTTCCTCCCACAGTCCAAAAACATGGATCAAGTCAATTGAATTCTCAAAATTGCCCCAAATAGAGTGTGTCTGTGTGAGTGAGTGTGCCAAGTGATAGATTGGCGCCCTGTCCTGGGTGTATCTGCCCAGCGTCAGAGACCTTCTCCCCTGGATGGGCATGGAGAACCCCCCCGCGACCCTAATAGAGGATAAAATGGGGGATAATGAATTAATGAATGAATTTGTAATAAAAGTGAACATGATTTTGTCACCTTCCAGCGCCGTTAACGTCTCCATGTTCTGTTCTCCAGATGATTGTGGGTTGTGCTTCGGTCCACCATCCAGCCCAAACACACTGCCCGAACATCCGAAGGAGCTCTGCACCCCGAAGCTCCGTCAACTCCTTTCACCCATTTTCGACAGCCTTTCCCCGGCGTCCTCGGCTCTGGTGAGACTCGCGTTTCCCCGCCATCTTCCCTGTTACTTTATTCCATGTGTCTTCAGTGATGTGTAATATTTTACCACCGTGCTGTCCTGGCCCTCAGAGCACAGAAGAAGAATGTCCCATGGATGCCGGCGACGTGGAGAAGTTCTTTGCCGACAAGCCGGTGGAGAAGCCGTCCCAGACCGGAGTGATGGAGGTAGTGGGTGTGAAATAATCAGACATTCAGATACTAGAGTAGAGACGGGGGTAAGAGGATGTCTACCGTCCTTGTAGGAAACGGAAGAGATGGATCTGGACATGTTGGCACCGTACATTTCCATGGACGACGACTTCCAGCTGACTTTCCTGCCCCAGTTTCCCGAGGCTGACGCACACAATGCTGAGAAATCCAGCTCTGTCACCCGGAAAAGGTAACGCTTAAGGAACATTAAAGTGGCTGGGTTAGAGAAATTTAGGTTTAGAGTCTTAGTTTCAGATCTCACATCAGGTTCGGAGTCAGGATGGGGTAGAACAGAGCTGGACCAACATGAGACATGTGTACAGCACACTATGCACTAAACAGGACTGATCTTTTTTTTTTATTTTTACTTGTGTGCTTTTTTTTACCTTTT
>JAFMOC010000058.1:972500-1062500 GCA_019802505.1 Corydoras sp. C115 | reverse complement strand
GGATCAGATAATGATCAGGATTACATTTATATTTACATTTAGTCATTTAGCAGACGCTTTTATCCAAAGCGACTTACAAATGAGAACACCACAAGTCAGAAGCCATGGAGAAAACCAACTATACTGTAAATTCATCAAACCTGATTGTTATTCGAAGCGCCCCCCCCACCTTTTTTTTTTTTCATAACAGGTATTAGTTGAAGAGGTCTGATTGTGGAAGTTGGGATACCAGCAAGTAACGCATTACAATCAAGCCGGGATAGGACTAGGGCTTGAACAAGCAGTTGGGTAGCATGTTCAGTCAAGAAGGGTCTGATCTTCCTGATGTTATAAAGAAGGGATCTACAGGAACGGGCGGTTTTGATCACATGATCAGAGAGTTTAAGGTGGGAGTCTATTGTGAACCCAAGGTTCCGGACCGAATCGGTTGGGGAGATTGTGGAGCCATCAATTTGGAAGGTCAGGTCGTGATGGATTGAGGGTTTAGCTGGGATTATGAGAAGCTCTGTTTTTTCTAAATTTAATTTGAGATGACGGGTCTTCATCCAGACAGATCTGTCGGAGAGGCACGCAGATACCCGATTTGAGATGGTGGTGTCATCAGGGGCAGGATTGGTAATTCTACAGTGTAGTTGGTTTTCTTCATAACTTCTGATTTGTGATGTTCTCATTTGTAAGTCTCTTTTCATAAAAGCGTTTGCTAAATGACTAAATGTAAATGAAAGACCGAAAACATTCATGTGCATTGTAGAGGAGTATATGTGTTAGCTATTGTGTGTGTGTGTGGGTGTGTGAGCTAAAAAGGTGTCTGGTGTGTGAGGTGGTGTGTGAGGTGTTTTTTTTTGTGTGTGTGAGAAGTCTTGTATTTTTTGTGTGTGAGAGAGAGAGGTATTGTGGTTTGTGGGGGGGTCCATAAACATAACATTTTTTTAAGTAAAGTGATTTATTTTTCCTGCTGTATTTACACACAGAGGAATTTGTCCTCCACATTTAACCCATCCATGCACTGACACACACACACACACACACACGTACACACACTGGTGAAGTGAGCACACGTGCCCGGAGCGGTGGGCAGCCTTGAATACAGCACCCGGGGAGCATTTGGGGTCAGGTCTTGCCCAAGGGCACTTCAGCCACGGTGCTTTTGTGGGACTGGGAATCGAACCGGGGACCTTCAGGTCATAAGGCTGGTTCTCTAATCACAAGCCCATGACTGCCGCAACTTATGTTATAACATTTTATTTATATATATATATATATATAGAGAGAGAGAGAGAGAGAGAGAGAGAGAGAGAGAGTGGTAGCTCAGTGGTTCGGGTGTTGGGCTATCAATCTGAAGGTTGGGGGTTCAAATCCCAGGTCCACTGAAGTTACCAATGTGGGTTCTTGAGCAAGACCCTTAACCCTCATTGCTCCAGGGATGTTGTGATGAACCCCGTGCTCACCTTGTAAGTCGCTTTGGATAAAAGCGTCCAATAAATGACCAAATTTTTATACATATATATATATATATATATATATATTATCTGTTTATATATATATATATATAAACAGATAACATTATATATATATATATATATAAACATTCTATAACATTATAATATATATATACTGCTAATTTTCACTGCTAATTAAGTCGCTTTGGATAAAAGCGTCCAATAAATGACCAAATTTTTATACATATATATATATATATATATATATATTATCTGTTTATATATATATATATAAACAGATAACATTATATATATATATATATATATATATATAAACATGCTATAACATTATAATATATATATACTGCTAATTTTCATTCCGTTGCATTCAGCACTGCAAAACGATCTTCCCAACTCTGTCCTTAAGGTGGAGTTCTTAAAGAAACAACTGAAAACACATTTCTTTTGCAAACACCTGATGTAAAATAAATATATAAATTAATTACATTTTAAATGGTGTGGGGGTGCAGGGTGGGATAATGATCACATTTGAAAATTCTACAGTGTAGCTGGTTTCTTCCTGACTACTGACTTATGTGTGTAAAAAAACATATATATATATATGCATTTGTGTGTGTGAGTACTAAATATCAGCATTGCTGGTAAATGCTTCCGTTACAAACTGACCCTCACTGACGTTCAGACATTAGAACCTGATCTAAATCCTCAGATGTTCTATTTGGATAAAAACCAGGAGACGCAGCTCAGTTCATAAACGACTTTTATTTTTCCATTCAAACCGTCTTTTGTTTTTTTTTTATATATTGAACATTTTGTAACTTCCAAACATTAATACAAATGTAAAAGTCATGAGATGAAGATAAAGGAGAAAGCAGAATGCTCCTGAAGTTAATGAGTACATTCAGTCAGGTCCACCGGCCACCCAACAACCGGCATCGGGTTTAAGGTGGACGCGTCCACGCACGAGAACGCTGGATCTGCACCTGATAAACCAAAGCGTTGGGCAGATCTTACAGTCTACTGCCCTGCAAATACATATTAATAGGATTAAGGATTAAAATAAGGCTTAGTATAAAGAAACTGCTTCTGTTAGACCCGTGGTTCCTCGGAACACACACACACACACACACACACACACACACCCAGCCTGAATACACACAGACCATTAGAATAAAGTGATTCATTGCAAAGCTTTAATGGCAAAAATACCATTAGTTATATGTCAAGAGTGGCGTTCAGATAAGTTATACATCAGGTTACTGGTCCTTTAGTGGCCCTCGGACACGTTCTACATTGTGCCACTGGCCCTTGGACATGTTCTACATTGTGCCACTGGCCCTTGGACATGTTCTACATTGTGCCACTGGCCCTTGGACACGTTCTACATTATGCCACAGGCCTTCGGACACGTTCTACATTGTGCCACTGGCCCTTGGACATGTTCTACATTGTGCCACTGGCCCTTGGACATGTTCTACATTGTGCCACTGGCCCTTGGACATGTTCTACATTGTGCCACTGGCCCTTGGACACGTTCTACATTATGCCACAGGCCTTCGGACACGTTCTACATTGTGCCACTGGCCCTTGGACATGTTCTACATTGTGCCACTGGCCCTTGGACATGTTCTACATTGTGCCACTGGCCCTTGGACATGTTCTACATTGTGTCACTGGCCCTCGGACACGTTCTACATTGTGCCACTGGCCCTCGGACACATTCTACATTGTGCCACTGGCCCTCGGACACGTTCTACATTGTGCCACTGGCCCTTGGACACGTTCTACATTGTGCCACTGGCCCTTGGACACGTTGTACATGTGCCACTGGCCCTCGGACATGTTCTACATTGTGCCACTGGCCCTTGGACACGTTCTACATTATGCCACTGGCCCTTGGACACGTTGTACATGTGCCACTGGCCCTTGGACATGTTCTACATTGTGCCACTGGCCCTTGGACACGTTCTACATTGTGCCACTGGCCCTTGGACACGTTCTACATTATGCCACTGGCCCTTGGACACGTTGTACATTATGCCATTGGCCCTCGGACACGTTCTACATTGTGCCACTGGCCCTTGGACACGTTCTACATTGTGCCACTGGCCCTTGGACACGTTCTACATTGTGCCACTGGCCCTTGGACACGTTGTACGTGTGCCACTGGCCCTTGGACACGTTCTACATTATGCCACTGGCCCTTGGACACGTTGTACATGTGCCACTGGCCCTTGGACATGTTCTACATTGTGCCACTGGCCCTTGGACACGTTCTACATTGTGCCACTGGCCCTTGGACACGTTCTACATTATGCCACTGGCCCTTGGACACGTTGTACATTATGCCATTGGCCCTCGGACACGTTCTACATTGTGCCACTGGCCCTTGGACATGTTCTACATTGTGCCACTGGCCCTTGGACACGTTCTACATTGTGCCACTGGCCCTTGGACACGTTGTACGTGTGCCACTGGCCCTTGGACACGTTCTACATTGTGCCACTGGCCCTCGGACACGTTCTACATTATGCCACTGGCCCTTGGATTGGTTCTACATTGTGCAACTGGCCCTCTAGAGGGCACCGGATGAGTTGTTCATTGTGCCACTGGACCCTGTGACTTCTGGCATCCACCAGAATGCCCCGCACCCCGGCAACTATCATACAATCATACAGATGTTCCTCAAATGTAACATCTGCGTTATTATAGACTCTTACGTGACCACTGTGATCTTATCCCCTCACTGAGGGCAAGGAATAAACATCTCCAGCTCCACTGGAAACACAATCTGTATGGTGCAACGTACACGAGCGCACCATCCCTACATTCTCAGAATATCTGCTCCCTGTCTTTAGTTTTTGCAAAATGTGGCAGACGGTAAATCTTTTGGAGCGGGCGCTGAGCCTACGCTGATACGCACAGGCGATTCTAGTGCAAATAAGCTGACAATCGACACGCTGAGCGAGAGCTCCGGGGCTCAGCTGTCCTTTTCAACAGAAAGTGCGATGTGCGAGGCTCTCGCTTCCCCTTCGTTGGCGCCCTCGGACGAGCGCTGCTGCATGGCCTCGTAAGGCGGCGGGGCTTCGGCGCTCTGGATACCGCCGTCCGGCTGGACGAGCGACGATAAGGGCCGGTGCTCCGACGCAGACAGGAGGAGCTGCGTGGGCCCGGATAAAGGGGCCAGGCGCTGCCCCCAACTGCCGTACATGGCCTCTTCGTACGTAGGCAGCGTCACGTGCAAGCCATCCACCATCAGGTCCAACTGATCTGAGGACCGTCTGCTGTAAGAAAAGAAAAGCAACCATCAGTGTGTTCTGTCATTCATTCATTCATCCATTATCTTCCGCTTTATCCTATATTAGAGTCGTGGGGGGGTTCCCCATGCCCATCCAGGGGAGAACATCTCGGGCGCTGGGCAGATACACCCAGGACAGGGCGCCAATGCATCGCTGGGCACACACTCACTCACACAGACACACTCTATATGGGGCAATTTGGAGAATTCAATTGACTTGATCCATGTTTTTGGACTGTGGGAGGAAACCGGAGAACCTGGAGGAAACCCACACGGACACGGGGAGAAAATGGAAACTCCACCCAGATGGGGATTCAAACTGGGAATCTCTAGTGCTGAGAGGCGAACGTGCTGACCACTAAGCCACCGTGTTCTGTCATATTTCTGAGAAATGCTGAGGTTTTAGTCTCATGGCTGTACCGTCTGGACAAAAATAATCTGTAAATATAGATTTGGTTCGACTGTATTTAACTTTGATCGTCTCCACAAGCTTCTGGGGCTTCAGGGTTCCTCAACATTTATTTCTGCATTAATGCATTCATTTTTCTTTAAGATCTGAATATTAATGACGGAGATGTGGACCACTCCCACAAAGTGTCCTCCAGAACGTACCAAAGGTTCTCAATAGGGTTCAGTTCTGGACTCTGTGGGTTTGGGTCCATGTGTTTAAACGATGTCTCATGCTCCCTGAACCACTCTGTCACAATCTGAGCTCCATGAATGCTGACATCATCATCTTGGAATATGTCCGTGTCATCAGGAAGAACAGATCCATTGATGGAGGAACCTGGTGGTTCTGCATATTTAGGTCAGGTGACCTTATAACATTGCAGAACCCAGAACCTGACCAACTGGAGAACCTCAGATCTGAGTTACATCCTGGTGGAGACACTTCTATTTGGCCAGGTAGTGTATTTAAAAAAAAAAAAAAAAAAAAAAAAAAAAAAAAAAAAAATATATATATATATATATATATATATATATATATATATATATATATATATATATATATATATATATACATGTACACATATATACACACATACATACATGTATGTATATATGTATATATATATATATGTGTGTGTGTGTATATATATATATATATATATATATATATATATATATATATATATATATATATATATATATATATATATATATATATATATATATATATATATATATATATATATATATATATATATAAAAATTGACACACAATGTGAAATCCATTATATATATGTATGTATGTATGTATGTATGTATAACGTACGTTTAACGTTAATATTAGTAACTCAGTATCATGGGCTGCTCTTAAATTTACAGTGAAATAAAATACACAGAACATGCTGCAGAGGACCCTAAAGAGAACATGCTGCAGAGGACCCTAAAGCAAACGTACCGGCGTGACTGACAGGGGTAGAGCCGAGACTTGACAACCATGCAGGCTGTGGTGGTGAGCAGAAAGATGGAAACACCGACAGCTGTTGTGGCCACACTCGGGATTGAATTAGCAACTCTGTCTTCATACTGAGGATGTCCGGCTGCGAAAAGACACAGAACAAAACACGACTTCATGAATTCTGCGGCGGGAGAAAGTGATGGAGATGAACATCAGAGCAGATCAGGTGAGTGGAGACACTCCGTAACGTGTTTAATTATCTGCACTTCATGTGAAATGGAGGCAGACGGAGTGGGAGAGAGATCTGGAGCTGAGAGAGCGGAACTGAGAAAGTGTGTGTGTGTGTGTGCGTGCCAGACCACTGTTATATTTATTAATAAAAGACAGTAAAAATGTGGACGGTGTAGCGGTCAGCACGTTCTCCTTTCAGTGCTAAAGATCCAGGTTTGAATCCCAATCTGGGTGAAGTTTCCATGTTCTCCCCGTGTCTGCGTGGGTTTCCTCCGGGTTCTCCGGTTTCCTCCCATAGTCCAAAAACATGGATCAAAGTCAACTGAATTCTCCAAATTGCCCCATATAGAGTGTGTCTGTGTGAGTGAGTGTGTGCCCAGCGATGGATTGGCGCCCTGTCCTGGGTCTATCCACCCAGCGCCCGAAACGTTCTCCCCTGGATGGGCATGGGGAACCCCACCGCGACCCTAATATGGGATAAAGCAGAAGACAATGGATGGATGCTCTAAATTGCCCGTATATAGTATGTGTGTCATAGTAAATGTTTGCCTAGTGATGGATTGGCGCCCAGTGCTGGGTGTATCAACTGGATGGGCATGGGGAACCCCAAAAGCAAGTTTCCATGTTCTCCCCGTGTCCGCGTGGGTTTCCTCCGGGTTCTCCGGTTTCCTCCCACAGTCCAAAAACAAGGATCAAGTCAATTGAGTTCTCCAAATTGCCCCATATAGAGTGTGTCTGTGTGTGTGAGTGTGTGCCCAGCTATAGATTGGCGCCCTGTCCTGGGTCTATCTGCCCAGCGCCCGAGACGTTCTCCCCTGGATGGGCATGGGGAACCCACCCATGATCCTAATAGAGGATAAAGCGGGAGATAATGGATGAATGAATGAATTTTACTTTAATCCAAAGCATCATTGATGTGCTGTGTTGGCGCAACGAGGGAACCATAACACTTCACCTCTGGAGCATTAAGGGTTGAGGGTTCTGTTCACAGGTCTATAGTACAATGAGAGATTTGCTAGACGCAGGTTGCAAACCCCCAACGTTCAGAATTTCACACCAACACCCTAACCACCGAGCCACGGTGTATTTGGTGTTTTTTTTTTCCTTTCCTTCCACCCATAACATGACTTCAGGCCTGAGCCGGATGCCGCGCGACACGCTGCACCCGTAATGGAAGCAGGAAACCGTACCGCAGTTGGAAAAGTCTCCGTACACGCGGTTAATGGCTAATCTTTGTGATCTGACACGGTCGTTTTCCAACGGCTCGGAACGCAGCGCAGCTCAAGAAATATTGGTGAGTCTGGTGACTCTGCTAACTTCCCGTTCACACTTGGTTTCCTGCCTCGATGCGGCTTTGCTCAGAAAGAGGAAGCAGACTCTGCGAATGAAGAGTCAGGCATTTGGGTTTCACTTCCCTCTTCTAAACCGATAATGCTTATATAGGTCATTCACTAAAACATATATATTTCGGCTGCGCAGATCTTCTCTTATTAAAATGTGCACGGGTTTAACTCCGAGGGGTTCCACTCGAGTACAGCAGCAGTCAAAAATTGGCCCCCTTTTTATTTTCTGCACTTACCATATAGATGGACTTTGTAGTTTTACAATTATTACAATTGACTGTAGTCCATCTGTGTTCTGTTGGTTCTCTGTTCTCCATTGGGCAGGTAACTTTTGGGTGGTGGAGTGATTGCCAGCTCTGCAGTGACACTGATGTGTTGAGGGGGTTTTAGGTTTTAGTCATTTAAACCCCTCAGGGACATGGCTGGGATAGGAATAATGCTCTATGGTGGTACTATTGGGGTTCTGACCATTAGAACAGAGTAAAGGGGACGTAAACAGTATGAACACAAACAGATGGACTACAGTCTGGAATTGTAGAACTACAAAGTCCATCTTTACGGTAAGTGGAACTGAGAACATGGACTATAAGTGGAAGAAAAATGGTGGCGTGTGCAAACTTTTGTCTGGTACTTTATGTTTATATCCTAACCCTATATATATATAGCATTGTTGGTTGCATAACTGTTATATTAAGGTTCCTTGTGCGATGTTAGAATGGTGGACCTGGTGGATGGTGCTCTGTGGTGGTACTATTGGTGTCCTAACCATTAGAACAGAGTAAATGGGACGTACACAGTATGTACTGTAGAACCCAAACAGATAGACTACAGTCTGGAATTGTAGAACTACAAAGTCTATCTTTACGGTAAGTGGAACTGAGAACATGGACTATAAGTGGAAGAAAAATGGTGGCGTGTGCAAACTTTTGTCTGGTACTTTATGTTTATATCCTAACCCTATATATATATATATATATAGCATTGGTTGCATAACTGTTATATTACGGTTCCTTGTGCAATATTAGAATGGTGGACCTGGTGGATGGTGCTCTGTGGTGGTACTATTGGTGTTCTGACCATTAGAACAGAGTAAATGGGACGTACACAGTATGAACCCAAACAGATGGACTACAGTCTGGAATTGTAGAACCACAAAGTCCATCTTTACAGAAAGTGGAACTGATCACATGGACAATAAGTGGAAGAAAAAGGGTGGCGTGTGCAAACTTTAGACCTTATGTTTATATCCTAACCCTGTATATATATATAGCATTGGTTGCATAACTGTTATATTAAGGTTCCTTGCGCGATATTAGAATGGTGAACCGGGTGGATGGTGCTCTGTGGTGGTTCTGACCATTAGAACAGAGTAAAGGGAATGTACACAGTATGTACTGTGGAACCCAAACAGATGGACTACAGTCTGGAATTGAAGAACTACAAAGTCCATCTTTACAGAAAGTGGAACTGAGAACATGGATAATAAGTGGAGCAGAAAGGAGGCCTTTCTCTGGACTTTTTATGAGGATTAAAGTGAAACTGAATGCATAACTGAATAAAACTGTCCCCCACTGAGCACATTGGCTGTAGAACATGGGTCAACCTAACACTCAGACATGAACTGTGTCAGTGTGAGAGGTGTGCGGTTACCTGGGATAGGGATGCACGCAGGTACGTTTGGTTTCCATTGACGTCCGTGGCATTTGGATTGGCGGACGTTGCCTTGCAGCATGTAGCCCGAGTCGCAGAAGTAATAGATGACTGTTCTCTGTTGGAAGCCTCTACATGGAGAGGGCTTACAATAGAACCCCGTGTGTTCTGGGAGGATGGGATGAGAACAGTTCCGATCTGAGCTGGCTGAGGGCAAAAAGGAAGAAGAAGAAGAGTGATGATCATTCTGGTAAACATACTGTAAAAATAGTGTCAAAGTTAAGCTTGAACCACAAAATGAAGCAAGAGGTGGAAACTAGACTCTGCACAGAGGAATAAACCGCTGTAGTACGACGCACCCACTCATTCATTCACTCCCTCACACTTCAATAGAGAACATACAACTCCGAAAAAAGGCCTCACACAAAAGTAGGACAGTATAATGATTATTATTCATTCATTCATTCATTATCTTCTGCTTTATCCTCTATTAGGGTCGCGGGGGGGTTCCCCATGCCCATCCAGGGGAGAACGTTTCGGGCGCTGGGCAGATACACCCAGGACAGGGCGCCAACCTATCGCTGGGCACACACTCACTCACACAGACACACTCTATATGGGGCAATTTGGAGAACTCGATTGATTGATCCTTTTTTTTGGACTGTGGGAGGAAACCGGCGAACCCGGAGGAAACCCACGCGGACACACGGAGAACATGGAAACTGCACCCAGATCGGGATTCGAACCGGGAATCCCTAGCGCTGAGAGGAGAACGTGCTGACCACTAAGCCACCGTGCTGGCCTCTGTCACTTTATCCTATATCAGGGTCATGGTGGGGTTCCCCCCATGCCCATCCAGGGGAGAACGTTTCGGGCGCTGGGCAGATAGACCCAGGACAGGGCGCCTACCTATCGCTGGGCACACACTCACTCACACAGACACACTCTACATGGGGCAATTTGGAGAACTCGATTGACTTGGTCCATGTTTTTGGACTGTGGGAGGAAACCGGAGAACATGGGGAGAACATGGAAACTGCACCCAGATGGGGATTCGAACCGGGAATCCCTAGCGCCGAGAGGAGAACGTGCTGACCACTAAGCCACCGTGCTGGCCTCTGTCACTTTATCGTCTATTAGGGTTGTGGGGGGGGGGGGGGGTTGTTCCCCATGCCCATCCAGGGGAGAACGTTTCGGGCGCTGGGCAGTTACACCCAGGACAGGGCGCCAATCTATCGCTGGGCACACACTCACTCACACAGACACACTCTATATGGGGCAATTTGGAGAACTCGATTGATTGATCCATGTTTTTGGACTGTGGGAGGAAACCGGCGAACCCGGAGGAAACCCACGCGGACACGGGGAGAACATGAAAACTCCACCCAGATGGGGATTCGAACCTAGTGCTTCCTAGTGCTGAGAGGCGAACATGCTGACCACTAAGCCACCGTGCCATCATCATCATTATTATTAAAATCAGAAAACAGTATACAGTGGTTTTGAGTAATGCTTCATGGGCCGTTTTCATGATTAATGATCACAGATCAGTCGGTCATACCTGTGACGAGGTCCGGCAGGGCGGTCAGGATGAAGAGCCCATAGCCCAGGGCAGTGTGCAAACATGGCCACAGAGTCAGTCGTGGTGCAGACATGAAAGACACTAAAAACAAAAGGACATGGGGGCATTAAGCGACGTGAAGAAAGGACGCAACTTTAGAAATAAGAGTCTGACCACAGACGTCCTGCAACGGCGTCAAAAAGGCAGCGATAACAAAAGCCACAGTCTGTGATGATGCAAGCACGCAGTGGCAGAAGTAGGGCAGGGTCTGTGGGAACCGTGTGCAGCTTTGGTTTTTACCGAAATAGGAGGGGCGCGTAAAAACAGCTGCATGTGCAACAGCTGGCTACACCAACACCACACCCGAACCCAGGCCAAAGCAGAAGCGACCCTGACGTGTCCTACGTGATAACAGCACACAGTTCAGCTCTGTGCAGTCTGCAGAGAAGCATGAGTGCTCAGAATGACTTGCTTGCGTGCCACAGCTTCCTGCGCAGACTTCTGAAACTAATACAGAAAGGTGAACCAGAATATAAACATGGCAGATTCTGGCTTGCCACTTTAAATACATACATGCAACCATCCATGTCGTAACTGGGGGGGGGAAGGTCCCTTTGGTTTCTGTGCCATTTGCAGTAAGTTCTAAGATACCGCAGTGTAGGTGGCTGGCACCTGTCTTTACATGCAAGGTATGGCGCAATAAGAAGTTTATCCATTAAGGTCAACCGCGAAGCAGGGACGGAGAAAACGCCCGCGTGCACATCAGTGTCGTGAGGGAACAAACACTGAGTCAGTAAACGGCATATAAACGAACGATGGTTAAACAAAGTGGTTATTTTATAATGAATTGAACACTGTGGATAACCAGAACCGGTTCGATCTACTGCGCTGAAGCCGTCCATAGAAGGAAACGACTTGCAGCTTTCAAAATAAATGAACAGTGAACAAAAAAAAAAAAAAAAAAAAGGAACAGATTACAGACTGTGGTTACGAGCTTTTGCTACACAGTTCCATTATAAATCTAATGACTGCGACAATCACAAACTTGCTTCACTTTTCTAACAGCAGCTCTGAAAAAAAACGCAAGCTTTACATCCCTGTGCTGATTTAAAGGCTTTGGTTTAAAGTTTAAAAAAAAAAAAGGAAATGAAAGAGTGTAAAAGTATAAACAGTAACTTGTTGGTATTTTATTTATTTATTTAGAGTTTTGTCCTTAATTATTACAGCTTTAAACAAGACGCCAGTCCTGATAAAGGAGTTGAACCTGCACTTCAGTCTCTCATTTGCATTTAAATGGTTTAATGATGTGAATAAATTAAAAAGTTACTGTATGACATGTCGGAGTCATTGGACAAAAACAATGATACGTGACACCGTTATCTGTTCTCTTTATTAAATGAGACCCACTGGGTCTCAATTTAATAAAGTAATAAAAATTAAATAATAAAAATGAAATAATAAAAATCATCTGTTTAAACCTGCACTAGTGAGAATTACAGAATTACAGAATCACGCAGTATTGTTAATATTGGATTAAGATGTGTATATATATATATATATATATATATATATATATATATATATATATATATATATATATATATATATATATATATATATATATATATATATATATATACATATTGTCTATATTGTCTATAAACATTAAACATGCAAGATTTATGTTTCCAACAGAAACATTATAGCATATAATAATATGAATAAAACTGTTAATGTTTGTTTTGTTGGCTACAGAGTTCAGGTCTTTCCTCAGTTCAGAGAGCCAGAAAGAAAGGTCAAAATAATGAATTACTCAAAAAGAAAAAAAAATCAAAAGTGAGAGATCTGATAAACGGGTTGAATAAACAAGAGATAAGAAAGTCAGAGATGTCGATCAAGAAAAAAAAAAGATTTAGAGTGAGAAGAGTTACGAGTTACAGATAACGAGTGGGTGAGAGAGAAAAGAAGAAAAGGAGGAGATAACGACCTGAGGACGTTTAAAGAGAGAAGCAGGGTGAAAAGAAGAAGAGATGTGTGATAGATAAATGAAAGGTTATGAGAGTGATGGAGAGAAAAGAGACGGTGAATATTAAGAGAAGGTAATAAAAGATGTGAGCAACTGAATAAAAGATTCATTTAAAAAAATGCATTAATTGTAATTGTTATTTTTATTATCATGATTATTTCTTTATAACATCCTAGATGTAGATTTTTATTTTATTTTTTTTACCTTTATGTGTCTAGTTATCAGTTCTTGTAAGAATTTTGAGCGAAAATGTTGGATGTTGGCACTTTGACTTTATACACCTATAATTAAACTGAATTTCTATATATATATATATATATATATATATATATATATATATATATATATATATATATAGCATATGCATTTATAAGGTTTGAATATATAGTGACTGTATACTTTAGTGTATGTTTATATTATAGTGTATGTATATTCTAGTTTTTATATATAGTATATGAATATAACCTCCATAGTTTATTTTCATAATAAATTTGACAATAATTTCATATATTGATAGTTTAATCTCGTCATCGTTAATATTTGAATTATTTTTATTATTATATTATATATTATTATACATTATTATATATAACACCCTAAAACTAATAATGATTACTGGTACAAACATGGTTTTCTAACTCACTTTTTTCTGAGTCATTTCTTAAGTTGTTTAGATGATTTTTATTTTATTTAATGAAGATGTAGATGGATATAGAGAGTTTAGAGAGAGATGGAGGAGGATGAGGACATGGCTTACCTTACCAAGCAGCACTTCAGGAAACAGTGTGTTTATGGAGGGATGGATTAGACCCGCTCTTCTTTAGTTCATATTCTTGATGTTCGCTGTTGGTTCTAACGTTCTCTCTCAGAGTCGGGTTCTGGGGGTCCTTGTTCTCTGGTTGTCGGGTTCTCTGGTTCTGGTTCTCGGGGTCTGGTCCTCGGGTTCTCTGGTCCTCGGGTTCTGGGTGTCTGGTCCTCGGGTTCTGGTTGTCTGACCCTCGGGTTCTGGTTGTCTGACCCTCGGGTTCTTGTTCTCTGGTTCTTGTCCTCGGGTTTTGGTTCTCTGGTTCTCTGGTCCTCGGGTTCTTGTCCTCGCGGTCTCGGGTTCTCTGGTCCTCGGGTTCTAGTTCTTGTCCTCTGGTCCTCGGATTCTGGTTGTCTTGTCCTCGGGTTCTCGGGTTCTCTGGTTCTCGGGTTCTGGTTCTCTGACCGGCTGCGACTCAACAAGTGCGTCCGTTTCATCCGCGCTGCTGTATGACTCACCGCACGACAACGTTGCCAGGAGCGGAGCGGCTCCCGATTGGTTGCCGTCACGCGGCCGAAGCCTCCGATTGGTGGCCACCGTGTGAGAGTGGAAGCCCCGCCCACACGTCGTCACATTCTGGAAATGTGCGCCTATTGATAGAA
The DNA here is from genome assembly GCA_019802505.1 of Corydoras sp. C115. NCBI lineage: Eukaryota > Metazoa > Chordata > Actinopteri > Siluriformes > Callichthyidae > Corydoras > Corydoras sp. C115. The sequence goes on along the minus strand of JAFMOC010000058.1, from coordinate 1,048,119 downwards.
AACAGTTCCATCAAACGCGTCGATTTAAAGACATCAAAGCGACCGAGTCGGCGGTTTAACTCTCATTAACAAAAATACAAATCAATTAGAAGAAACATCGGGTTAAAAGAATAAGTGCTGTAGTGTTGAAGGCTTAATGAGAGCGCTGATGAGCGGGGATGCGCATCATCATCATCATCATCATCATCATCAGTGTTGTAACGGCACAGACATTTTGTTCCTGCTCAATGGGCTTCACGTAGGATTTACGCAAACAGCCCTGAACAGACGAGTTACAGACATGTTCAGAGTGTTACATCCAGCATGTGTCGTGTCCAATCACAGAACATACCCAGCCATCCATCCATTATCCGCTTCATCCTCTATTAGGGTCGTGGGAGGGTTCCACATGCCCATCCAGGGGAGAACGTTCGGCCCCTGGGCAGATACACCCAGGACAGGATGCCAATCCATCACTGGGCACACACTCACACTCTATATGGGGCAAATTGGAGAATTTAATTGACCTTGATCCATGTTTTTGGACTGTGGGAGGAAACCGGAGAACCCGGAGGACACCCACGCGGACACGGGGAGGACATGGAAACTCCACCCAGATGGGGATTCGAACCGGGAATCCCTAGAGCTAAGAGGAGAACGTGCTGACCACTAAGCCAACATGCCACCCACAGAACACACCATTCATTCATTCGTTATCTCCCGCTTTATCCTCTATTAGGGTCGCGGTGGGGTTCCCCATGCCCATCCAGGGGAGAACGTTTCGGGCGCTGGGCAGATAGACCCAGGACAGGGCACCAATCTATCACTGGGCACACACTCACTCACACAGACACACTCTATATGGGGCAATTTGGAGAATTCAATTGACTTGATCCATGTTTTTGGACTGTGGGAGGAATCCGGAGAACCCGGAGGAAACCCACGCGGACACGGGGAGAACATGGAAACTCCACCCAGATGGGGATTCGAACCGGGAATCCCTAGTGCTGAGAGGAGAACATGCTGAACACTAAGCCAACATGCCGCCCACAGAACATACCATTCATTCATTCATTATCTCCCGCTTTATCCTCTATTAGGGTCATGGGGGGGGGGTTCCTCATGCCCATCCAGGGGAGAACATCCCTAGCGCTGAGAGGAGAACATGCTAAACACTAAGCCACCCTTCTTCAGTCCATCGCAATAAAATGAAAACTTTCACTGAATTTATTCTAAAGCAAATGTTTCTAACATTGTATTAATATGTGCTCATCGTGAGCCGTGGGAAATTCTACATCGTCCTCCGGAAATTGTGTTGGTCCCTTTTCTGACAAACCAGCCCAGCCATGTTCAGGCATGTACCCCACTATACCCCTAAAGCTGTGCTGTGGTGTGCGGTGAAACCAACGTGGCAGTGGTACGAGAGGCTCAGACACAGACATTCGTTATCTTCCGCCTTTATCCTCTATTAGGGTTGCGGTGGGGTTCCTCATGCCCATCCAGGGAAGAACATTTCGGGTGCTGGGCAGATAGACCCAGGACAGGGTGCCAATCCATCGCTGGGCACACACTCACTCACACAGACACACTCTATATGGGCCAATTTGGAGAATTCAATTGACTTGATCCATGTTTTTGGACTGTGGGAGGAAACCGGAGAACCCGGAGGAAACCCACGTGGACACGGGGAGAACATGGAAACTCCACCCAGATTGGGATTCGAACCGGGATCCGTAGTGCTGAGAGGAGAACATGCCAACCACTAAGCCACTGTGTCGCCCTCTAATGTTTCTTATTATTCTAATTAATCCATCCACCCATTATCTTCCGCTTTATCCTCTATTAGGGTCGCGGGGGGGCTCCCCATGCCCATCCAGGGGAGAACATTTCGGGCGCTGCACAGACACACCCAGGACAGGGCGCCAATCTTTCACTGGGCACACACTCACTCACACAGACACACTCTATATGGGGCAATTTTGAGAATTCAATTGACTTGATCCATGTTTTTGGACTGTGGGAGGAAACCGGAGAACCCGGAGGAAACCCACACAGACACGGGGAGAACATGGAAACTCCACCCAGATGGGGATTCGAACCGGGAATCCCTAGTGCTGAGAGGAGAACGTGCTAAACCACTAAGCCACCCTGCCGCCCAGACACAGACATGCACATCAAAAAGCTGTTTGGTCGCTGTACAGATGGTGTTACGCATCATCAGGTCCTTCATCATCGGTCACGGGGTGATGTTCACAGGACGCCATGAGATAAATGTTCAGATCGGTGGATTGCTTTCAGTCGAACATGGTTTTAAAACTCCAGCAGCGAAAGGTATTTTGAAGAAACACAAACTACATATGTAGACAGGCGCAAGTGATCGAAACAAGGATGTGGCTTATCGGGGTAGAAGGTATAAACAGGCCGTGAAACACAACACAGAGATGCAAAATCATTCATTCATTCATTCATTATCTCCCGCTTTATCCTCTATTAGGGTCGCGGTGGGGTTCCCCATGCCCATCCAGGGGAGAACGTCTCGGGCGCTGGGCAGATAGACCCAGGACAGGACGCCAATCTATCGCTGGGCACACACTCACTCACACAGGCACACTCTATATGGGGCAATTTGGAGAATTCAATTGACTTGATCCATGTTTTTGGACTGTGGGTGGAAACCGGAGAACCCGGAGGAAACCCACGCAGACACGGGGAGAACATGGAAACTCCACCCAGATGGGGATTCGAATCGGGAATCCCTAGCGCTGAGAGGAGAACGTGCTGACCACTAAGCCACCATGCCGCCTGAGATGCAAAATCATTTTGGAGTTAATTTCCTGATGACTAAAATAAATTTTAAATCTGTATTATAATCATTTAAGTTTAATTATTCTTTAATAACTTGGGGGACGGGGGTAATTTAGTGTTTTAGTTAAACCATATTTTTTGTTAATATTAATTATAGGAGATAAATTTTAAATGACATAATTTGTGATGGTGGACGGTCCAGACTCCAGGGTTTTAAATAGTAGTTTTTAAATAGTTTAAATCCAAAATGGGGGGCTGAGTGGTCAGCACGTTCACCTCTCAGCTCTAGGGGCTCCCGGTTCCAATCCCAATCTTGGTGGAGATTCCATGTTCTCCCCGTGTCCGCATGGGTTTCCTCCAGGTTCCCCGGTTGGAAACTCCACCCAGATGGAGAACGTGCTAACCACTAAACCACCGTGCCGCCCTAATTCTAAATTACTTATAAAAAATATTTTATTTATAATTTTGATTTCTTTTATATTTTAAAATTAAATATATATATATATTTTTTCTTATGTGCATTTATTTATATGCATATATTATAAAGTATGTATTATATAGTATATAAAATTTGACCATTTGGTGGGTCAGTGCTCAGTAAGGTCTAAGAGGTGAACTCGTAAAGAGGTGTGGACATGTTGGTACATGTTGGAGCACAGGGGAGCAATGCGGGGGCGTGTGAGGAATGAGTGGGGACATGCGGACAGATGCAAGTGGAGCTCACTTTTGGAGAACCTGTGAGGGAACATCAAGTTATACACATTTATCTCAGTGATTTAAATTAAAAAAAGAATGATGTACAGAACCTTGAGATTCACCTGAACCTCAGATCATCCTCAGATCAGAGTGTGAGCGGTTTGTCATATAAAATCTAATCTATACAGCTACACATTCTTATGTGTTTTTTTTTTTTTTTTTTTAATTCAGTAGACAGTGTGGAAGTTTTTGCCTCATTAAACAGACTGGTGCACCAGACTGGATTTTAAACCTACATCTGAGGTTCCAAATCATTCCGTACGTAGAGTCCTATAAACCACACACACATTTCTTCAAACGGAACTGGAACCTTTTTAAAATATACAATTAAAATGTAAAATAATTAGCTGGAACATTGAACTTCACCTGAACCATGCAGAACGATGAATTAAGCGGCACGGTGGCTTAGTGGTTAGCATGTTCTCCTCTCAGCGCTAGGGATTCCCGGTTCAAATCCTCAACTGGGTGGAGTTTCCATGTTCTCCCCGTGTCTGCGTGGGTTTCCTCCGGGTTCTCCGGTTTCCACCCACAGTCCAAAAACATGGATCAAGGTCAATTGAATTCTCCAAAATTGCCCCATATAGAGTGTCTGTGTGAGTCTCTATAGATGATGAGCTCTATTCTCATTTTAATAAAAATCCAGACATTTGAATATGAGAGAATGTATTTTGAAAACAATGCGAAAAAAAAAAAAAACACGCCTTTTCAAACAATGAAAATTCACAAATGGAGGGAACGAACATCGGCCGTCAATCAAAAGTAACATTTCCTCATGACTACAGTTAACAGAATGAAAGGAACACTGAATTCCTTAATACGTCAGCAGTCAGTAGTAGTCGACAGTCCACACAGAAGCCCCATCTTGTCCGAGTATTAAGCCTGATATCGCGTCAGCATTCATCTCTTTAGAAGCCAATCTTCCAAATTTGGAATAAAACAATTTAAAAGCAATATTTTATAAGCTGACGACAGTATGGACAGTAAAAAAAAGCCCTGCGTTGTGAGTCTTAGAGATCTGAAGTCCAGTCTGGTGGAAATAGTATTGCATGCTGGAGGATCGACGAGCCGGATCATGGTTTACGAGACGAGTCTGAAAAACCCGACAGCTTTAAGTAAGAAAACCAAACGGCACACATTAAAGGGTTTTCTACTGATTACACTTATACCCAAAGCATTTATATTAATTATTACAGGACCATCTTTAAAGAAAAAAAACAAAAACAGGTATAAGATAAAAAAATATATAAAAATCAGGCCAATTAGAGAGAATTTTAGTAGCACAAACGAAAATAGAGGTCAGGCGTCTGTACCATAAACGTAACCGCACACATCTGCTCCTTAAATATTTGCCAAACCCCAAACGCTGAGCTGCGGTGCTTACATCTGTGCTATGTGTTTTAGTGTTGGACATGGAAGGCATGGCATCGCCGCAGACGATTGTAGTGCATTTTTCAAACGCCGCATAGGATGATGTACCTCAGTAATGATAACATGCGCGAGTGGGCAGTTATATTATCTGAAAGTTTAAGGTGGAATGGAAAATTAAAGAATTAAACGACAGAACGGACAGAATATCTCCAGACACTTCGACTCAATACAGTTTCCTCCACTTTCAATCTGCTGGCTTTAATTTTTAAACTGAATTAGTGTTAAAGTACAGAGTTTAATTTGTCCTTTAATCATTCTTATACCCTGTATTGTACCCCGTCATGAGTAGTATCAATGTATTCCACATATTAAGCTTGTTTCAGAAAGGAATGAGAGTCTGAGGGCTGCATGGATCCATGCAAATGAGTGAAATCGATCTGCTGGATGGCACTTGGTCATTGTAAAGCATTTATTCCTCGTTCCCTTAATAGACCACTGAAGTCGAGCATCATTCTGTGGTCCTCTTCGTGCCCATATTTGGTACTCTTGGTCCAAGAATGATTTTAAAATGAATGTCGTCCTTAAAAAAATTAAATATTCATCAGGATAATTTTGGTGATTCAATACTAAAATTACTGCATGGAAGAGAACTACTGTACATCTGTTAAACCTCAGTGAACTACAGCAAAGAATGATGGACTATAGCTTTCGTATCCATTTGTGGTTTGTCTGTCCTTCCTTTAAAATGATCACAAACTTATTAAAAGAGCAATGTAACTGAACATAAATGACCTTGGGATTCTAAGAATCCAGTGAAGTAGAGGGGAAAATATAAAGAGTAAATACAGCATCAAATTCTAAACCTATACATTCACCGCAGAACGTGATAAGAGGACATTCTTATAAAAACTTCATTAAAAAGCCTGCTTGCCAAATATGGGCATAACCAAACATGGTGCGGACTACAAAATGACCACACGACTTCAGCGGTCGATTACCTACACTGACTTTAACAAGCCTCAACGATGGTCCACTTTAAATTTCACACACGTGCCTGATTGTCTTGTTCAAATCGATCTAGAACACAAAAGTAGAAATCGGTGACGGCACGCATTTCTAGATTCAAATCATTTTAAAACACTAAGAGATCAATCTGCGAGTTGTAATCTGAGACTGTGTCTTCTATCAGATCGAGACCTCCAGGTGTCTGGAATGACTTTTCAAAAATCTCACATATTGTATATACACATCTGGACATTAAACCTACCGAAAAAAAAAAAAAAATCACTTTCAAATCAATGAGATTAAATCATTCAAAAGGCGGAGATTATTCATTCTGATTAATTCATTCAACTCGTACCCAGACGGCCTTTCAATCCAAAAAACCTTAACCAACTCTCTGATATTGCTTACGATGTCGTCTTTAGGCTGGACAGTTCTAAAGTACAAGAACAAACGTGGTGGTGGGGGGGGGAGCCTTTAGTGGGATGGAGGCGGCCGGTTCACAGACTTTGTACCGAAAGCCTATGTCTGACCGTCTCAGCTTCAGTTGTGCTTTAGGTACAAAAGCCTTTGCCATTTGCTAAAAGCCCCTAGTACCCATGATGAGAAGACCACGGTCTTGAATCACAGTTTAGTATAATAGTGGTGTTTTGTATTTTAGTGTTCTAAGGACTATGTCCTCTAAAGACCATCAATTGTTTGCAAATGTAGCCTTAAAAATAGAAGCGCAGTAACAATAACAGGCGCCTCACGCTCACTGAAACAGCATTGGACTCTGAGTTTAGTGTTTTTGCTTAATATTGCTCATCTTATAATAAGCAAAATCCTTCTAGTCAGGGTCGTTAAGTCCTCTATGACCTTATATATATATATATATATATATATATATATATATATATATATATATAGTTGTGATACATGGTTTTCATTCTGCACAGTGTACCGAGGGGTCTGTATCAACAGGATATGTCACCTTCAAGAATCACTATACATAAAGCCTTCTCCACAAAAAGTAGGACTTTAGGTACAGTTACTACTTTACCTGCAGCCATTAAGGCACGGTGCTACATTAAAACAAGCCTTCAAATAAAAAATAAAAAAAAAGAAGTTAAAACTAGTCCACAAATCATCTATTAAAAGCATATTAATCATCTTGTTAGGAAGAAATGGACTTTGAAGACAAAAATCAGGAGTGCAGCTTCGATCTTAGGACAGTGTTACCCAAAAAAAAAATATATATATATATAAAAAAAAAACTAGAATGGGCCTCAAATACAAGCTCACTTCCAGTGTTAAGCTATGCTAGTGTTGTTTCCAAAAGCCTAGTGTTTCGTTTTGAGAAAAGTAAAAATATAGCTCTTCAGTAGTAATGTTCCTCTTTAGATGGTTTAGAAACAGGTCAGTGGTTATGGTGCAGGAGGTGAAGCACAAGTTCAGAGAAGAAGCAGAGGCTCCACTGTGAAGAAAAGCAGAAGCTCCAGGAGGAGGTCCCAGATGGTTTAGGATTTCAAGGCACGGGCTAGGTCACTCCCCCCCCTCAACACACGTCGCATCAGCCATGCAGATGGCCTTGAGAAGATGTTTAAAAAAAACCTTCTTTCAATATGGCGTGTGCCACGCAAGTGGAAGGGTGCCTTATTTAGGAGGGATTTTTGCCTAATCCAGGCCTTATTGGTCAGGTTTAGTGTTTTCAGTATGATCTGCAAGATCTGGTCCTTTTAGTGTCTTGACCTGCAACTAGTGTGCAGAGCTGCACCTCTGCAGGCTTTCAGCCTTTAAGGGGCAACAGGGGGTCTTTGAGGTTTTTAGTGGAACAGATGTCCTCACGCTCATCTCATGCGATTTTGCCTCATGAGGGGTACGATGCAGGAGGGTGGGCCAGATTTACTGAGAAACTGGTGACTGAGCAGCTCCTGGGCCGTGGCTCGCTGGGCAGGATCTCGAACCAGCATCTTATCCAGGAAGCTCTTGAGAAGTGGTGAGACCTGGTGTGGAGATTTGGAAGTGAAATGATAAAAAAAAAATAATGCCCTACAAAACAAATCCAATCTGTATTTTAAGAAAAATAGAACTAAGGAAAATTAAGCATTACCTTATGGAGGTTCTTTAATTTGGGTGGGAGGTTGTCTCGAATCATCTTCATGGCCTTGAGTGGAGGTTCATTGAAATATGGAGGCTCCCCATCAACCATTTCAATTACCATAATCCCCAGAGACCAAATATCCACCTAGGATTAAAGTCAGAGTTTAGTACAGTACAACAAACCCATGTGGACACACGCTGTTACAACCGGACCTCACCTCCGGTCCGTACGGGAGTCTTGAGATGAGTTCAGGCGCCATCCAGTATGGCGTCCCTACCAGTGACTTCCGTCTCTGGACTTCTTTAGAGACTTGGGCGCAGAAGCCAAAATCAGACAGCTTGATCTAAATGTGTACAAAGTAGGGCGTTAGGTTCGAGACATTTTAATTGAATGAACAAAGTCAAAGGCGTGGTGGGGTTTCGCGATTATCGAGAGCCAGGGGTTTTTCTAACCTTTTAACACCAATCCGGTAAAAAATGTTACGACTTTCACAAGAGTAAAAGCCATTGCTAATCACATGGTGCAATTCAGCGAGTGTCGCCATGTGGGAACTACTGGGTTTAGTTAACACGCATTACATGTACATACATGCTGTCTCTAACTACCTCTAACTACCTTCCTTGTCTGTTTCTTTTGAGGTGTGACCGGCCGACAAATACTGGATGGAACCTGAAGGACCCCCTTAATGGACTCACATAGTTTTCCAGTTGTTAGAGTTTTTCCATTTGTTAAATATCTCTACATGGCTGATCTACACTGTTGTTGCTGCCTGGCCGCTCAAGGAGGACGAGTCCCCCACTGAGTCTTGGTCCTCCCAAGGTTTCTTTCTTAAATAACAACATAAAAGCGAGTTTTTTTCTTGCCACTGTTGTGAACCTGAAGGATCCCCTTAATGGACTCACAGTTTTCCAGTTGTTAGAGTTTTTCAATTTGTTAAATAGCTCTACATGGCTCACCTACACTGTCGTTGCTGCCTGGCCGCTCAAGGAGGACGAGTCCCCCACAGAGTCTTGGTCCTCCCAAGGTCTCTTTCTTAAATAACAGCATAAAAGGGAGTTTTTTCTTGCCACTGTTGTGGTTGGATTATTAACACATGTTAATAATCCAACCATTATCTTCCGCTTTGTCCTCTACTAGGGTCGCAGGGGGGTTCCCCAAGCCCATTCAGGGGAGAACGTTTTGGGCGCTGGGCAGATACACCCAGGACAGGAGGGCAATCAATCGCTGGGCACACACTCACTCACACAGACTCACTCTATATGGGGCAATTTGGAGAATTCAATTGACTTGATACATGTTTTTGGACGGTGGGAGGAAACCCGAGAACCTGGAGGAAACCCACGTGGACACGGGGAGAACATGGAAACTCCACCCAGATTGGGATTCAAACCGGGAATCCCTAGCGCTGAGAGGAGAACATGCTAAACCACGAAGCCACCGTGCCGCCCCATGTTAATAATAGTATTTTTTCTTACTTTACATTACCGGGTTCTCTTAATTACAAGATTGTTTAAGATACATACTACTAATCCCATCTCATTAATCTGACCATTTAATCCTCCACTAAGTGTAGCACCCCCCCCCTCAAGGAGGATGAGTCCCCCACAGAGTCTTGGTCCTCCCAAGGTTTCTATCTTAAATAACAGCATAAAAGGGAGTTTTTTCTTGCCACTGTCGCTTCGGCTTGCTCTTTGGGGTTTTAAAGGCTTTTCATTCTGTAAAGCTGCTTTGTGACGATGTACTGTTGTAAAAAGCGCGACATAAATAAAGAACTTGAACTTGTCTCTGTGACACTGAGTCTCTTAAGCAACATGTTCTCCATGGCAGGTTCAGATGGTCCTTCTAACATGTATTGCATGTGATTTTGCCTCATGAGTGGTAGGATGCAGGGAGGGGTGGATTTACTGTAAAATGGCTGACTGAGCAGTTCCTGGACTGTGGCTGTCTGGGCAGGCTCTTGAACCAGCATCTCATTCAGTGAGATGTTAAGCCGTAGTAATGTCTGGTGTGGTTGGATATGCACCACCACGGCAGAAATGTGTTCTGCATACTATACATTTTACATTTCCTTCACCAACTCGGTTTTCAATATTAAATACAAAGGAGAACTTGGATTAGGAACAATGAAGTGAATCATAGCTGGTTTACAAAAAGCCATTATGCAACCATAAGTCAGCAAATTTGTGAAGAAATGAATTAACAATGCTGCCCAACTCAAGATGAGGAAATAAAAGATGAAAAGGCGACAAACCGAAACAACTATAGATAGCTGGTAAAGCTTCCACTTTGCTGACCACAACTTTATTAAAATAAAAAAAAATAAAAAAATAAAAAAAAAAAACTTTCATTAAAAGTGACAAACCACAACTTGCAGCCAGACCAAACTAGGTCAAACTAGTTTTGATGTATAGATATAAATAAAACACCATAGACAAGACTAAAGCAGTAAGTTTTAAAGGTTTTTCATACTACTGGACAAGTTCCCGGTATATGACACTGCTCTGTCCTGGCATGCAGCTCGTTACATGATGGTGTGCATTATTCATTCATTCATAATCTTCCGCTTTGTCCTATATATATTAGGGTCGGGGGGGGGGGGGGGGGGGGGGGGGGGGGGGGGGGGGAGGGGGGGGGGGGGGGGTTCCCATGCCCATCCAGGGGAGAACGTTTCGGGCGCTGGGCAGATACACCCAGGACAGGGCGCCAATCTATCACTGGGCACACACTCACACAGACACACTCTATATGGGGCAATTTGGAGAATTCAATTGACTTGATCCATGTTTTTGGACTGTGGGAGGGAAGCGGAGAACCCGGAGGAAACCCACGCTGACAAGGGGAGAACATTGAAACTCCACCCAGATGGGGAGAACATGCCAACCACTAAGCCACCGTGTCGCCCTCTAATGTTTCGTATTATTCTAATTAATCCATCCACCCATTATCTTCTGCTTTATCCTATATTAGGGTCGCGGGTGGGGGGGGGGGTTCCCCATGCCCATCCAGGGGAGAACATTTCGGGCACTAGGGCGCTAGGGAATCCCTAGTGCTGAGAGGAGAACGTGCTGACCACTAAGCCACCGTGCTGCGGTGTGCATTATGATATTTCATTTTTGAAAAGCTAATAGGGTAAAGCACTGCAGTATAAATATAAATAGGTAAAGCTGCACTCCATGTCATGTGTGTTTGATCTTTGTTCTACATTGATATTGGCATTTGCATGGGACTATTTTTAAAGAGAGAATGCACGCACGAAGCAGGATACGGAAGGCGTGCGCGGGACTCACCCTGCCATCGTGAGTTAGTAGAATGGAGTCGCTCTTGATGTCTCTGTGGATGACGCCTTGAGCGTGTAACACTGATAAAGCTTTCAAGACAGATACACACACCGTGGCGATCTGCTCTTCGTTCATCCTGCAACACACAGCAGAGAAAGTTCGAGAAAGGCTGATACGACTGTAATGGAGACACAAAGCCACCAAAACTTACAGGATGACTGATGTGTGGTGCAGCCAACCACGGGTGCTTCATACCAATCGGTTCTTATAGTGAGGCATGCATAATGTGTGTGTGTGTGTGTGTGTGTGTGCTACTGATTAGTGTCACTGTGCAAGCATTTCACTCCATTTGCAACTTAAGGCAGATGTGTGAATTGTAAATATAGATATAGACCATTGATGTCATGGATCGTTCTGTAGGCCTCGTTAAGACCATATTTGGCACTCTGGGTCTAGGTGGGACTTTTAACAACAAAAACCAACAGCTTTTTTTATATTCTGTGGTAACTAAATATGCTAATAATCCAACCGTTATCAACCGCTTTATCCTCTATTAGGGTCGCAGGGGGGTTCCCCATGCCCATTCAGGGGAGAATGTTTCGGGCGCTGGGCAGATACACCCAAGACAGGGCGGCGATCCATCGCTGGGCACACACTCACTCACACAGACACACTCTATATGGGGCAATTTTGAGAACTCAATTGACTTGATCCATGTTTTTGGACGGTGGGAGGAAACCGGAGAACCCGGAGGAAACCCACGCGGACATGGGGAGAACATGGAAACTCCACCCAGATTGGGATTCAAACCGGGAATCCCTAGCGCTGAGAGGAGAACATGCTAAACCACGAAGCCACCGTGCCGCCCCATGTTAATAATAGTATTTTTTCTTACTTTACATTACTGGGTTCTCTTAATTACAAGATTGTTTAAGATGCATACTTCTAATCCCATCTCATTATTCTGACCATTTAATCCTCCACCAAGTGTAGCACCCCCCCCCCCCCAAAAGCTAAGGTAAAGTAAGGTGTCCTATGATGTCGTATCTTTCTTCATTCATAATGACCACAAAAGTATTAAGTGTATTGACAATAAAGCAATGATGTACAAGAATAAAAATATACATTAGGGATGCATATAATATAATACACTAATATGAGGGCTGGCTTAGTGGTTAGCATGTTCTCCTCTCACCGCTAGGGATTCCCGGTTCGAATCCCAATCTGGGTGGAGTTTCCATGTTCTCCCCGTGTCCGCGTGGGTTTCCTCCGGGTTCTCCGGTTTCCTCTCACAGTCCAAAAACATGGCTCAAGTCAATTGAATTCTCCAAATTGCTCCATATAGAGTGTGTGTGTGTGTGTGAGTGAGTGTGTGCCCAGCGATAAATTGACACCCTGTCCTGGGTGTATCTGCCCAGCGCCCGAAATGTTTTCCCCTGGATGGGCATGGGGAACCCCCCCCGAGACCCTAATAGAGGATAAAGCGGAAGATAATGGATGGATGCTAATACAAGTATTCAAGTATATAATATGACTGAAATGATTTTGAATCCATGTGTCTTTTTAAAATTTTATTAATATTATTATTTGTAACATTTCTTTTTTTGGGGGGGACTAGAAAGAGCACCTTGTTTCTTGACAGCTCCATTGACAAATACGGTAATATACGGTAAAAGCATTAAGAGGACAAATCTGCCCCCTAGTGACAAACCATACTAATTACACCAAAAAAACAATCCAGCAAGGTTTTGCTTCCTTGACATTTCTTGTTGATTTGTGATGGATATTTTGGAGCTGAGCACAAATATAGTTTAGATTGATTCATGTTGAAGCTTCAAGAAACATAAAGCGACTTACAAATGAGAGAACAAGTGTACCAGCACTGACTGACTGCAGTCGCCTTGGTAACGCTGTACTGTCATTGCAACGTGTCATGGAGGCGCTCGCCATGTTCATCACAGAAACCCGAGTTCAACTGAAGTGGATTTTTAATTAATTCATCCATTATCTCCCGCTTTATCCTCTATTAGGGTCGTGGGGGGGGTGGGGGGGGTTCCCCATGCCCAACCAGGGGAGAAAGTTTCGGGCGCCGGGCAGATACACCCAGCGATAGGCACCAATCTATCGCTGGGCACACACTCACACACACAGACACACTCACACACACACACTCTATATGGGGCAATTTGGAGAACTCAATTGACTCGATCCATGTTTTTGGACTGTGGGAGGAAACCGGAGAACCCGGAGGAAACCCACGCAGACAGGGGGAGAACATGGAAACTCCACCCAGATTGGGATTCAAACCGGGATCCGTAGTGCTGAGAGGAGAACATGCCAACCACTAAGCCACTGTGTCGCCCTCTAATGTTTCGTATTATTCTAATTAATCCATCCACCCATTATCTTCCGCTTTATCCTCTATTAGGGTCGCGGGTGGGGGGGGGTTCCCCATGCCCATCCAGGGGAGAACACTTCGGGCGCTGGGCAGATACACCCAGGACAGGGGGGCAATCTTTCCCTGGGCACACACTCACTCACACAAACACACTCTATATGGGGCAATTTGGAGAATTCAATTGACTTGATCCATGTTTTTGGACTGCGGGAGGAAACCGGAGAACCCGGAGGAAACCCACACGGACACGGGGAGAACATGGAAACTCCGTCCAGATGGGGATTCGAACCGGGAATCCGTAGCGCTGAGAGGAGAACGTGCTGACCACTAAGCCACCGTGCCGCCAGATTTTTAATTAATCTGGATATGAATTATTTATTAAGACTTGTCTTAAATTGCATGACATGAAACACATACTTTTAAAACATAAGCACATTTTATAGGCAAGATGAAATTTGTGGTTATTTTAAAAAGAAAATATTAAAAAATGTTCTCATAAAATACCTGATTTATTACGAATCCCACTCACCTGGTGTGTGTGACGATGTCAGTTAGTGCTCCACCCTCCAGAAACTCCATGACAACCCAGAGTTCATCACCCACCAGGTAACTATTGTACATCTCCACGACATTCTCGTGATGATAGTCTCGCATGATCACCACCTTACAAACAAGTTTTTCGGGTTAAAAAGACATTAAAGACAGATTTGGGAAGGAAGCACCGCGGGAACTTTAGCAAAAGTGAAACGAGGACATGAACTACAAGGAAGTTCTAAAGAACCACTTATCTGATTATTAAAAATGTTGTCATTTCTTTTACAATTACAGACTGCAGTCCGTATTTCCCTTTAGCTTTATTCTATTATTATATTCCATTATTACATTTAGTTTTATTCTATTATTCTCTAAATTTATTTATTTGTATATTTATTTCATATACTGTATATACATATATTTATAGTTAAAATATTCTTTATTTATATCTGTAGTTGTATATTATTGTATTCTTTTCTAAATTTATTTATTTGTATATTTATTTTATATACTGTATATACATATATTTATATATTATATTTATAGTTAAAATATTCTATATTATATTTATATCTGTAGTATATATATTATATATACGGCGGCACGGTGGCTTAGTGGTTTGGCACGTTCGCCTCTCAGCGCTAGGGATTCCCGGTTCGAATCCCCATCTGGGTGGAGTTTCCATGTTCTCCCCGTGTCTGCGTGGGTTTCCTCCGGGTTCTCCGGTTTCCTCCCACAGTCCAAAAACATGGATCACGTCAATTGAATTCTCAAAATTGCCCCATACAGAGTGAGTCTGTGTGAGTGAGTGTGTCCCCAGCGATGGATTGTGTCCCCAGCGCCCGAAACGTTCTCCCCTGGATGGGCATGGGGAACCCCACCGCGACCCTAATAGAGGGTAAAGCGGAAGATAATGAATGAATTAATGAATATTTATATATATATATATATATATATATATATAGTTGTATATTATTATATTTCACATATCTATATACTGTTTTTTTTTTTTCTTTTTTTTTTTCTTTTTCTTTAAATACTAGGGTAATCAGGGTCCGTTTGTTCTTATCTCATGTAGCACATGTGATATTAGTGATAATAAAATTTTCTTGAATCTAAAGAACATCACAGTGCAGGTATGACTCGGGTGGTGGAGTCTCTGCCCTGTAGTAACATTGACATGGTGGTGTTTACATGGCGCTGCCCAATTTGCACACTTCTTCTTAAAACAATGTTTGCCAAATCTGTTAATGACACACGTGTCGTTTGTTTAATACTAAAACATACTGCAAAAAGTAGCTTTTAAAAAGTTGTAAGAAGGTTAAAGGTTTCATTAGGAGGACTGTGGAATCCTCGACTCAACAGCTGACACCGAATCACACCAAACATCAGCTGCTTCTTATTAAACGACAATAAAAAGCATCTCCGTCAGTGCCACGGTCCTTTGACTGCCAACACTGGCGCTTTTCAGCCGTTAAATGGGAGGGACAGACTGAACTGGAATTGTCTCCTGCCTTGTAAGACAGTATTAGACAGATACGTCTCTCCTTATTTACTTACTGCTTGGTAAATTTACACTTGCTCTCCTCGTGAGGTCAATGTGATGTTCTCATCTTATTGTCTTCAGCTAATCCTATAGTAGAGTCACAGTTAGGGCTGCAACGATTATTTTGATAATCGATTAATCGGTCGATTTTTTCTTTTCTTCGATTAATCGGATAAATAAATTCATTCATTCATCCATTATCTTCCGCTTTATCCTATATTAGGGTCGTGGGGGGGGGGGGGGGGGTCGATTCGATTTTATCGATTCGTTGTTGCAGCCCTAGTTACAGGGAGGGGGCTTCCTCATGCCCATTCAGAGGAGACCATTTTGGGCGCTGGGCACTCACTGACTATATAAGGCAATTTATATAAGGGCACTTTATAAATATTCATTCATTATCTCCCGCTTTATCCTCTATTAGGGTCGCGGTGGGGTTCCCAATGCCCATCCAGGGGAGAACGTCTCGGGCGCTGGGCAGATACACCCAGGACAGGACGACAATCCATCGCTGGGCACACACTCACTCACACAGACACACTCTATATGGGGCAATTTGGAGAACTCAATTGACTTGCTCCATGTTTTTGGACTGTGGGAGGAAACCGGAGAACCCGGAGGAAACCCACGCAAACACGGGGAGAACATGGAAACTCCACCCAGATGGGGATCAGAACCGGGAATCCCTAGCGCTGAGAGGAGAACGTGCCGACCACTAAGCCACCGTGCCACTTTATAAATAATTTTCTATATTATTTTGTCAAGCTTTTAAAGAATGTGGGAAAAATGTCACCAATATATACAATGAACCTCACCTCGTTGAACAGCAGCTCTCGCCGTTGCTGTTTCCGCAGGTCCATCTTTTTGACGGCCACTAGTTTGCCCGTGCTTTTGATCGTTGCGATACATACAATACCGGTGGAACCTTCTCCAATCTTGATATAATGGTCCAGGTATGTGCGTGGGTCGCCCGGGTCCACCACCATCTGCAGAGCGGCTCGGAACTGCTCGTGAGAAACGCGCTGGGGCTGTTGGGGCTGCTGAGGGGGTCCGCCGGTGGGTGCAGGGACCCTAGGCGCCGGGGGAACCGGCTGGCTGTGCGGGGGCTCTGGACCCAATATAGGGTGGGAGGCGTGGTGCTGCTGAGGGGGGCCCTTACCACCGGCACCCATACTACGGCTTGGGGCGCCAGAAGGGCCGTTAGGGGGAAGCTCGTTGTTCCTGCTTGGTTTTAAGTCCTGTGTAAATATATTAGTCAACAGATTATTGATTAGACAAGCAATTAATACATTTTCTGACTAATTATTCGCTAGAACCAATAAAAGCTTTATATTTTGCAATCTAGGGTTTGGTCCATGAGGTGCCCCTCCCTGAGGAGTGTACATTCGCAGTCCACTCTCTGGTTAACTGTTCGGTACCCACCTGACTGCTAGGGCCTCTTGCCGTGTCGCTTTCTGAGCGAGGGTACGTGTTGAATGGCCGACCCTGCTGCCCTGCCTTCACCCCGGCCTCCGCTGCAGGCAGGTTTGGCGTGCGTACGTTTGGTCCAGAAAGCGGTCTCTTGTCCCGCGAGGACGGCGGGCTTCCATCTCGTCCAGTGTAGCTGGATTTGGGCCGTTTATCGCTCGCCCCCTCCCTCCTAACCACGTGATCATGGTAATCTTGTGGCCCCCTCTCCCGATTTCGCTCTCTGTGAGGTGGCACGGGGGGCACAGAGGGTCTCTCTTGATCTTTGAGTCGGCTGGGCTCTTGGCCGCGGGGCTGCTGCGGTCGCCCGTCGTCACGATGGGTTCTGGGAGGCCGATGGGACTCGGGGCGACCTCGGTCTCTAAATTCGTAGATGGAAAGGAAGCCATCAATTAATGTGAAATGTCCAGAAAGCGTCTTAAATCAAAGAAAGCACCGGTCAAGATAAACACCTCTCTTTGCCGTCGCCAACTGAGTCCTGATGCCGGAGTTGAGGGTCTCCGTTCTCATGGCCCCCGGAGGAGCCGGAGTCTCTGCGGGCGTGGATGGGTGGACTGACCCGCCGCAGGGAATTGGACTGGGTCACGGACATGGACATGGTGTCGAACTCATCCAGGAGCCATGTTAGCGAGCCGTCCACCCCGATCTTACTACCTCGCACTATGGTCTGAGAAAAACAAACACACCAACCAAGAGGAAGAGTCAGATGCAGGTAGAGGGTAAATTGTGGCCAAAAAAAAAAAGGCTGAAACGGCACATTTGCATGGCGGTATAAACAGAACACTGCTGGACACGAGGAATTATTTCAGATCGATCAAGGAACGGCTTGCAGATTGTGCATGTAGGCAGTAAACATCAGGGTCAGCATGCTGGCATTTCATTATTTACACTGAACTCATGACAAAATTCCACCGAGGCTTTAAAAAAAATAAAATAAAATAAAACAAAATAAATAAAAAAATTTTAAAAAAGTGTGATGGATCTAAAAACCCAGATCCAAGTAGAAAGTTACAGTCGGTAAGGTGCAGGTGGGGCAGAGAGAGGAAATGACAAACTATGAGTGTGAGGTGTTAATGTGGGGACACTAGATGCTCAGTCATCTTCCGGAACGTGAGAAAAGAATGTGGAGTGAAACCTTTTTTTTACATTCTGTGTAAACATTAAATGTTACAGGTTTTAGTCTCTGCAATAACATTTAAATGAAGTGTTTTCTGATTCTTGTCTACTTTATTTATTGGTGTTCAGTTTATGGGGGCATAAGGGTGCAGTGGTTGGTGCTATTGACTCTTTGTGCCTTATGATTTGCCTTTCCTTGCCTTTGGTCATTTATTGGACGCTTTTATCCAAAGTGACTTACAAGGTGAGCACAGGGTTCATCACAACATCCCTGCAGCAATGAGGGTTAAGGGTCTTGCTCAAGAACCCACATTGGTAACTTCAGTGGACCTGGGATTTGAACCCACAACCTTCATATAGATAGCCCAACGCTCTAACCACTGAGCTACTGCACCCTTCTGATTTTTATGTGATAAAAACTTTCACAGATTTAAAACCCAATCTGGGTTTTCGCCGGGTTCTCTGGGTTTCTCCCACAGTCCAAAAACTTGTATTAAAGGTAAATTGGCTGCTCTAAATTGCCCCTATATAGTCTTGTGTGTCTGTGTGAGTGAGTGAGTGAGTGAGTGTGTGTCTGCCCAGAGCTCGAAACATTCACCCCTGAATGGGCATTGGGCACCCCTAGAACCCTAATATGACAGGGCGCAGTGGTTAGGGCGTTGGGCTATCAATCTGAATGTTGTGGGTTCAAATCCCAGGTCCACTGAAGTTACCAATGTGGGTCCTTGAGCAAGACCCTTAACCCTCATTGCTCCAGGGATGTTGTGATGAACCCTGTGCTCACCTTGTAAGTCGCTTTGGATAAAAGCGTCCAATAAATGACCTAAAGTAAATGTAATATAGGATTAAGTGGAAAACATAAGATGAGAGATTTACTTATTATATCCATCAATATTAACACTTTAATGGAAAGATACAAACATGAACAAAGACACACACACACACACACACACACACACACCTTGCGAGGCTCCACTGTAGTGATGACAGTAGCATCGATGTATGGCTTTGGCCGCTGGGCCGTGTCCTCGATGAGACTCTGCCATTGGCGAGGAAGACCTACAAATTTCTGCTCCTCCTCATCGAAGTCGGTGTGCACGCGGTGCTCAAAGTTGCAGGGAGCTGAAATCTGAATGCGCTGCTTTTTCTTCTTGCTGAACATGGCTGCAGCAGAGCATCAGCACTGGAAATGAAAACAGAACGCTGAGTATAACACGTCAGATACAAAGAGCTGCAGAGGGAAACCCAACACAAGCTCCCGAGGGCTGGAGTTATTCAGCCTTTAACACTTACATAGAGGGAGGAGCCTTAAAATCAAACATAACACAAATAAAAACAACATTCAACACTAACACAAATACGATATGATGATTATTACGCAATAATTAATTTAGTTTTTGAAAAAAGTGCCAGAAATCATAGGAACAATGTACAATTTCTTATGTTTTGTTTTTTATGTAATATAAACACAAAAATAAAATTGTGTCATTAAAAAAAAAAAAACACAACCAGGGCTATTACTAAATATTAATACAAAATTCTTTTGAAATAATAATTTCTAAAAATTAAAAATAAATAAATAAAATAAATAATAATAATAATTTAGAAATTAATTTCATTCATTCATTCATTATCTCCCGCTTTATCCTCTAGTAGGGTCGCGGGGGAGGTTCCCCATACCCATCCAGGGGAGAACGTCTCGGGCGCTGGGCAGATACACCCAGGACAGGGCGCCAATCCATCGCTGGGTTCACACTCACTCACACAGACACATTCTATATGGGGCAATTTGGAGAATTCAATTGACTTGATCCATGTTTTTGGACTGTGGGAGGAAAGCGGAGAACCCGGAGGAAACCCACGCGGACACGGGAGAACATGGAAACTCCACCCAGATGGGGATTTGAACCGGGAATCCCTAGCGCTGAGAGGCGAACATGCCAACCACTAAGCCACCGTGCCACCTAATTTAGAAATAAAAACTAACAAAAAGCAATGTCCTTTAAAGTACATATTCATATCTAGGTTTTTCTTGGAAGGACAAAGTAAACACACAGGTGTGCTGCAACCTGCTATTTTTGTTCCATCCAAGTTCCGCCACTTGGTCTAAAGTTCCGGCTACCAACCTATTACAGACTTTCCATATGAATGTTGTTATGACGACATTAAAGGCACTCTTACGATAAATTCATTGTAATGTTTATAATCCCGATTAACTGCAAAAACAATGAATTGTCTAATCCCTAAACATAAATAAGCATGTTTTATTTTAGGTTAGTAAGGTTTTATCTAACTTTAGGACTTGCTAAGGACCAGGGTATTTATTAATATGTCCTAAAACTTTGGGATGCATCCCCTCATCATCATGACAGCACGTATGACACTGCCGAATATTTGAACCCTAAATGGTTAAAGTAGAGGTGAAAAGTAGGGGGTGTGGGAATGAGATGGAGAAATAGTTCTGTAGCTGGGACAAAGAACATTTCTTTCTTATATATTTAGAAGTTCATTTTTACCACAGTGAGCTGAGGGGGGTAGGATTACTTGAAAATGACCAGGTCTAAATGGAAACCATTTCTTTCTTATTTTGAAGCCTTTCAATCTTTGCCGGCTGACTAATTACTTCATCCTTCTAGTTCCCTCCCCTCTATCGTCGTACCCCTCCCCTTTTTTATTTATTTATTTTATTTTATTTTATTTATACATTCATTCATTATCTCCCGCTTTATCCTATATTAGGGTCACGGTGGGGTTCCCCATGCCAATCCAGGGGAGAACTTTTCGGGCGCTGGGCAGATAGACCCAGGACAGGGCGCCAATCTATCGCTGGCCACACACTCACTCACACAAACACACTCTATATGGGGCAATTTGGAGAACTCAATTGACTTGATCCATGTTTTTGGACTGTGGGAGGAAAGCGGAGAACCCGGAGGAAACCCATGCGGACACGGGGAGAACATGGAAACTCCACCCAGATGGGGATTCGAACCGGGAATCCCTAGTGCTGAGAGGAGAACGTGATAACCACTAAGCCACTGTGCCGCCCTATTTATTTTTTTATTATTATTATTATTATTATTATTATGTATTCAAATTTGTTCTCTTTACCAAAGCTACTTAAATGGATTCCAACTTGATAGTTGGGGTTCGAATGCATGTCCTGATTCAGCTGGGAATCCCTAGTGCTGAGAGGAGAACGTGATAACCACTAAGCCACAGTGCCGCCCTTTATTTTCTTTAGTTATTTTATTTTCTTTATTATTTATTTCTTTATTTATTAGTATCTTATGTTTATGTACGGGTGTGTGGTTGTCTTTTTTCACTAGATGTTTTGTCTTGGGGATAAAAATGGGGTAATTTTTTTTTTTTAAATAAATCTGTTAAATATTTGGTACTACTTTATATATTTGTATCATGACTTCTCAATAAAAAATTATATCTATATATATATATTGTAGCTTCCTCAGATTCAAAGTCGACAGCACAAATATTCTTGCCAATATTGATTAGGTTTATTTTTGAGTAAGCACCTTAACTTTGTACATAATCTTACACCCAACCGTAAGAACTGTAACATAAATCAAATAAACAATTATACAATGAGCAATTTACATATTGTAGACTATTAATCTTAAGACTGATCCTTTGTTGGTTTTATCACACGAATTTACATCTGGATTTAGAACCGTAATTACATATCAATTCACTCTAATGCTAGAAAAGGTAATAAACATAATTGGTATATTAACAGAACACAAACCTCATTGGCTGCATGAAATATCTAAGGAGAGCTATGGTTTCACGTCATACTCTGCTGGTCTTAACTTTCCGAATGACCCTAAATGCTAACTTTGGAACCTTTGTAACGTGGTAACCGCGGTAATTAGCAGTGTAACCATGGAAATTAACATTGTCAATGTTCTTAGAAGAACAGAAGTTCTATCCACAAGTTCTATTATACACTATTATACAATTTTACAAAGTTTAAACCAACTAAGAATATAAACTGCTTAAGTAGGCAGTTACATATATATATATATATATATATATATATATAAAAAAAAATGCCCAGGTCTGCCATATCCAAAAGCTTGTCGTATCTACACACTGTTCAACACTGTAGAGTGAAGGAAACACCCAGCGCCACTAAAACAACTGCGCCCACTCACTTGCAGTTTATACTTCAATCAACACAGCTGCTTCAGAACAATGACAGAAATGCAACTACTTTTAGTTTCATTTTTGCACCATCAATAAATAAACGACTAAACAGGAATACAAACACTACACAAGCTTCAGGCTGCGGACCACAGATGTATATCAGTCATCAAATTCGAATCCGCCCAGATTCCACTCACAGCACATCACCCCGTCCAATGAGACCTGGTCGTTTCCAAAGAAAATGTTTTTCCAAGACAATGTCCAGTTAACACATACAGACGAGAGGAAAAAAAATCAGCTACAATTTTAGCTACTTTCACATCCAAAACAAAAAAACATAAGAAATCTGAGGGTTTATCGAACTCACGGGTACGTGGTTTATTTAGACCGGTTACTTTAAGCAGTGTCTTATTAACTGGTTTACACAGAGGAATTAGGAGTGGACATCTTGCTGTGAAGAGACGTTTCCTGTTGTCCATAATTCCACTTCAGGGATACGAGGCACTCCCTGTGCCAAACCCGATATAAGCTTGTTAATATGGTCTTTAAAGCTCTGCTTCTCCTGTTTTCTTGTCTGGGGTTTTGCCAAAAGGCA
The DNA here is from genome assembly GCA_019802505.1 of Corydoras sp. C115. Taxonomy (NCBI): domain Eukaryota; kingdom Metazoa; phylum Chordata; class Actinopteri; order Siluriformes; family Callichthyidae; genus Corydoras; species Corydoras sp. C115. The sequence goes on along the minus strand of JAFMOC010000058.1, from coordinate 1,025,031 downwards.
TTTTTAGAAGGGCAGCAGCCTTTGAAGTGGATCTGTTCAGCTGGGAAAAAGTCAGGAAGGGCTTGTGTTTTGCCTCACCGCTCTCAGCAGGATTGTACTGAGTTATAGTGTTATCTTAAATAACTGAATCATTTCAGAACAGCCTTCACCCTTTAAGCCAGACTTTTAATCATCACACACTTCTATTAATGACTGAACTAAACCACTAAACCACTAGTTTTTTTTTAACTTATCACTTGACACAATCTGTATCTTGGACACAATCTGTAGACATAATCTGTATCTTAGTGTCATACTCTCGTGGAGGTGGAGCCCCCTATACGCTGTCCTCACAAGGTTTCTTACTTTTAAAACAAAATATTAGTGCAAAAACCTGGATTCATGGTGAATTGGCTGCTCTTTGTTGACCCTAAATAGTGTGTGTGTGTGTGTGTGTGTGTGTGTGTGTGTGTAAATAAGTGCCCTGTCCTGGGTTTATCTGCCCAAAATCTTCCCCCCTGGGTGGTCATGGGGAAGCCCATGCAATACATCTATATTTGGTGCCTTAAAATTGAGTAAAGGGCGGCACGGTGGCTTAGTGGTCAGCACATTCGCCTCTCAGCACTAGGGATTCCCGGTTCGAATCCCCATCTGGGTGGAGTTTCCACGTTCTCCCCGTGTCTGCGTGGGTTTCCTCTGGGTTCTCCGGTTTCCTCCCACAGTCCAAAAACATGGATCAAGTCAATTGAATTCTCAGAATTACCCCATATAGAGTGTGTCTGTGTGAGTGAGTGTGTGCCCAGCGATGGATTGGCGCCCTCTCCTGGGTCTATCTGCCCAGCGCCTCAGACGTTCTCCCCTGGATGGGCATGTGGAACCCCACCGCGACCCTAATAGAGGATAAAGCGGGAGATAATGAATGAATGAATGAATTTCAGAACAGATTTCATCCTTTAAGCCAGACTTTTAATCATCACACTCTTCTATTAATGACTGAACTAAACCACTATCCATTAAACAGCCTTGGTTTTTTTTAACTTATCACTTGACACAATCCGTAGACATAATCTGTATCTTGGACACAATCTGTAGACATAATCTGTATCTTGGACACAATCTGTAGACATAATCTGTATCTTGGACACAATCTGTAGACATAATCTGTATCTTGGACACAATCTGTAGACATAATCTGTATCTTAGTGTCATACTCTCGTGGAGGTGGAGCCCCCTATAGAGACGCTGTCCTCACAAGGTTTCTTACTTTTAAAACAAAATATTAGTGCAAAAACCTGGATTCATGGTGAATTGGCTGCTCTTTGTTGACCCTAAATAGTGTGTGTGTGTGTGTGTGTGTGTGTGTGTGTGTGTAAATAAGTGCCCTGTCCTGGGTTTATCTGCCCGAAATCTTCCCCCCTGGGTGGTCATGGGGAAGCCCATGCAATACATCTATATTTGGTGCCTTAAAATTGAGTAAAGGGCGGCACGGTGGCTTAGTGGTCAGCACATTCGCCTCTCAGCACTAGGGATTCCCGGTTCGAATCCCCATCTGGGTGGAGTTTCCATGTTCTCCCCGTGTCCGCGTGGGTTTCCTCCGGGTTCTCCGGTTTCCTCCCACAGTCCAAAAACATGGATCAAGGTGAACCGAATTCTCCAAATTGCCCCATATATAGTGTGTGTGCCTGTGTGAGTGAGTGTGTGCCATAATCATAATAATTCCATTTTTTATTGATTTATTATTTATTGTTAAACGCAATAGAAGTTTCCCTGTGGTGATGATCAAAACGGATTACTCCAATTTAGGTTTGAAGAGAGCCTAAAATATAGGCATTAAAATTCAAACCCTCGCTTTAGTGCATGTTCACAAACACAATGCATCTATCACTCTTTTCACATATACAATTCACCTTTGAAGAAACGTTTATATTCAGCGAAGTCGGTGAAAGGTCAGGACATTTGCAAAAGATATTCACACAATGTCGTTTCTAACACGACTTCCTATTGCAGCTGAAGCTCTAGAAAGCCTGAATTCACTGCTGGAATTAGAATACAGTACGGAACTCAGCATGACCTGTGTAATTCAGATGGCTTTAAGGAATAAACACCAACGCGTCGACGTTTGTATATACAGCATTTCATATATTATTCATTCATTCATTCATTATCTCCCGCTTTATCCTCTATTAGGGTTACGAGGGGGTTCCCCATGCCCATCCAGGGGAGAACGTCTCGGGCGCTGGGCAGATAGACCCAGGACAGGGCGCCAATCCATCGCTGGGCACACACTCACTCACACAGACACACTCTATATGGGGCAATTTGGAGAATTCAATTGACTTGATCCGTGTTTTTGGACTGTGGGAGGAAACCGGAGAACCCGGAGGAAACCCACGCGGACACAGGGAGAACATGGAAACTCCACCCAGATGGGGATTCGAACCGGGAATCCCTAGCGCTGAGAGAAGCCACCATGCCACCCTATATTATTACTATTTAATATATTATTATACATTTTAAATCACACCCAGCAGTGGATTGGCACCCTGTCCTGATAGTACCCAGTGCCAAAAACATTCTGCCCCATGTGGGCATGAGGAACCCATAATCTGGTCGTGGGTGGCCCAGTGGCTTAGTGGTGGTAATCCCGTTCGCCTCTCAGTGCTGGGGCTCCAGGTTTGAATCCTGATCCAGATGGAGTTTCCATGTTCTTCCCGTTTCCTCCAGGTATTCCGCTTTCCTCAACTAATCCAAAAACATGCATTCAAGGTAAACTGAACGCTCTAAATTGCCCCATATAGTGTGTGTGAGTGAATATGCCGAGTGAAAGTTTGGTGCCCTGTCCTGGGTGTACCTGCCCAGCTCCCGAAACATTCTTCCCTGGATGGGCATGGGGAATCCCCCCCCGCCCCCGCCGCCTCGCCTTGTTCTGCAGCTTTTCATTAAACACCAGTAGAATGAAGACTTCTCGGTACACACAGAAGTAGCACAGTGCAAAGAACCCATGACGCTTTGTGTTAGCTAACCTTTAAAAATTTCAGGAATCTCGAGGTAACACCCACAATCCCATGGGACCTGAGACCAGAGGCTGTCTTCTGTTTAACGAGCGATTACATGAGGACGGTTCACATTTCCATCTCACTCCAACATTAAACGAAACAGCTGATATCACTTTAGAAAAGCCCGTTAAACAGAAAGAAAACCAGCTCCACCGTCGCACCCCAGGGGCTTTATACATTTTATATGTCATTATAAAACACCCCAAAGACTTCAGTGCCGAGCAGATAGATGAAAGAATTCGGTGAGAAAACGTTTTCTACGCTCACACGTTTCTTTTAAAAGAAACTCGTAACCTGTACAGCCGGTGACGGGCCTGAAAAACCAGGCCGTGCGCCAAGTGTAAGATGAATCTGAACCTACAACATACTACATAATAGACGAGAACTGTGGGTAAGACGGGCTGGTATGTGCCAATTTACAGTAGGCATCGAGCAGAATCATCTACTAAACCGAAAGCTACTCTCCCATCATTCAACAGTATTATCATTTATGATATTAATGATGGGTGGCACGGTGGCTTAGTGGTTAGCATGTTCTCCTCTCAGCGCTAGGGATTCCCGGTTCCAATCCCCATCAGGGTGGAGTTTCCATGTTCTCCCCGTGTCTGCGTGGGTTTCCTCCGGGTTCTCCGGTTTCCTCCCACAGTCCAAAAACATTGATCAAGGTCAATTGAATGCTCCATATTTACCCCATATAGAGTGTGTGTGTGAATGAGTGTGTGTCCAGCGATAGATTGGCGCCCTGTCCTGGGTGTATCCGCCCAGCGCCTGAAATGTTCTCCCCTGGATGGGCATGGGAACCCCCCCCCCTCTCGCGACCCAAGTAGAGGATAAAGCGGAAAATAAAGGATGGATGTGATTTCGGACACAGCTAAAGTTTAATGCCTTCTGTATAGGGATGAGACGATTAATCGTTTTGGCAATTAATCATGATTAAAAAGGTTTAAAAAAAGCTCTTTATGACAGCATCAACAAGAAAATACGCGTTCAACCAGTAGCTGTATCTTTTTGACCAAAAAAGAAAAAGTTATTTTATTTGTAATACTTTTTTTTTTATGTACATGTAGATATGAACTTTAAAGGATACAGATTTTATTAATTTTTTATAATAGTAATAACAGTAACAATTCCATTTCAGTTAAACCCATAGCCTCCAACATTCCTCAACAATCTGCAATCAAAGCCTCGTTTTTGTACGTTTTCACTACCAACATTCACCCTTATTACATAAGGAGAACCTGCAAACATAAACAGACAACCCTCCAGTCCAGACAACTGTTATGTTAATCCTTTCACATTCACTTCGGTTAAGACTAAATGCTGTGGTCTAGCATTTTAATCTTTTTCGGCACACATTTCTCAACACTACCATCCTGCAGATTACGCTCTCATACAGCCGTCATTATTATAATGATACACTGTGGGTTAAGGAAAATGAACAAAGCCCTGCTTCTAGTTCATCGATGAGCATGTTAGTATATAAATATGACTGCAACAGTTCAGAACCATTCTGTAGTCCTTGTTATGCAATATATGTATTAAATATAGTAAGTAAACTTTATTTATATAGCACTTTTCTTAGGCACAGGCCACAAAGTGCTTTACAAAAGAATAAAACATGAAAAATAAAAGAGAATAAACACAATAAAAGCACAATTTACACAACATAAAACATTCATTCATTCATTATCTCCCGCTTTATCATCTATTAGGGTCGCGGTGGGGTTCCCCATGCCCATCCAGGGGAGAACGTTTCGGGCACTGGGCAGATAGACCCAGGACAGGGCGCCAATCCATCGCTGGGCACACACTCACTCACACAGACACATTCTATATGGGGCAATTTGGAGAATTCAATTGACTTGATCCACGTTTTTGGACTGTGGGAGGAAACCGGAGAACCCGGAGGAAACCCACACGGACACGGGGAGGACATGGAAACTCCCCCCAGATGGGGATTCGAACCGGGAATCCCTAGAGCTGAGAGTCAACCACTGAGAGTCAGGGAATCCTAGGGAATCCCTAGAGCTGAGAGTCAACATGTCAACCACTAAGCCACCGTGCCACCAACATAAAACATAAAAACACAACAACCAAGACTACTGGCTAGCCCATTTGCCCAAATGCACGTTTAAACAGATAAGACTTTAAATGTTTTTTAAAAGAGTCCGCAGAGTCTGCCAATCTTAAAAAAGGGGGCAAAGAGTTCCACAGTTTGGGAGCAACAACCTCGAATCCCCCCCCCCCCCAAATAGTAAGTTAGAATTGTTGGACCGGAGCGAACGAGCTGGTACGTGTTGATGGAGCGGACCAGACACATACACAGGAGCCTGATTGTGTAATGCTCGAAATGTAAGAGTTCATTCATTCATACATTCATTATCTCCCGCTTTATCCTCTATTAGGGTCGGGGTGGGGTTCCCCATGCCCATCCAGGGGAGAACATCTCGGGCGCTGGGCACACCCAGGACAGGGCACCAATCCATCGCTGGGCACACACTCACTCACACAGACACACTCTATATGGGGCAATTTTGAGAATTCAATTGACTTGATCCATGTTTTTGGACTGTAGGAGGAAGCCGGAGAACCCGGAGGAAACCCTCGCAGACACGGGGAGAACATGGAAACTCCACCCAGATGGGGATTCGAAGCGGGAATCCCTAGCGCTGAGAGGCGATCCTTTTAGGGATCCTAAAAGTGGGGTTATGTGAGAACGTTTGTTTGCTTTTGTCAGCAGTCTAGCAGCAGCATTTTGAACTGCAACCGGCTCCGAGCAGACATGCTGAGAGAGAAATGTATTTCAAACTCCAAATCTAAGTATGATTTTCAATAGCAAAACGTATTATGTATTTTATAAATGCCTTTTTCTGGTAAATAATATTCTTAAATCCCAATATCAAGATTTATTTTTCCTATAGTACTTACACATGCTATGAGGTCATAGCATTGAAAACCAGTGCTGATAGGGGAGAATATACAAAATCAACACAAAGAACCTTCCAAAGGCACTGGGTTTACTGCCTGTTGAAACATTTTAATTCATACAGATTGTCTTTATAAACCAACGTCATGTTTTGTGTGCATCTTCACCTTAATGGTACTGATTTAGATGAATCAGTCTTGAATCAGTGAATCAGTCTTGTCTGTAGACTCCTACACCCCCACCCCCACCTCTAAAATAGGTCTAATTTCTGCCTTAACCACCCAAACCTATAATACAACCCTTGTTTCGCAGAACAGAGCATCTTTTTAAATCCCAATATCAAGATTTATTTTTCCTATAGTACTTACACACAGAGGGATCTGTTCGCCATATTCAACCCATCTGTGCAGTGAAACAAACACACACACACACACACACACACACACACACTGAGTAAAGTGAATGCACGTGCCTGGAGCGGTGGGCAGCCCGGTACAAGGCACCCGGGGAGCGATTGGGGTTAGGTGCCATGCTCAAAAGCACTTCAAGACATGGGACTTGGTGGAATCAGGAACCTTCAGGTCACAGACTTCAGGGCTGGTTTCATAAACACAAGCCTATATACATGTAATTAATTATTTTATTAATTACTGAGTAGTCGGTTTAGTAGTCGGTGCCATTTTAATTAAGCACACGTGGCACTCTGGCTCTGAGCAGGACTTTCGATGGCGAAGATGAATTGTGGTTTTCCAAAAACACATTCTCTGGTATAAAAAAATACTAAAACAACATTTTTCTTCTGTACATCACTGGATGCTCGGAATTAGATGCTTGATAATGAGTCATAATACTAATATTGCTATATGCAAGCTAATGCTACTGACTATTCCTATTCCTTTTTATTTCATCTCATGAAAAATGCACCCATTTTACCAACTAATTAGAACATGAACATATCCCGGAGTTTAGAACACCAGAACGTTCCCGTTCCTTATCCCTAGTACGTGGGCCTTGAACAGATAGAGACAGAGTAGTTGTCGGCGGCAGAAGAAGTAAGGAATTCCAAACCTCACATCCATCAGACACAACTAACTGGTCATCAACCTTAAAGCTCTGTAGTCTGTTAGTGTTACTCCCACTCAAGCCTACAATCCCTCGAAAATTTACATGATCTTTAGTCCTTCGGTGCCTAGATACAGCAGTAATTTAGTAGAGTAAAAAATTATTGGTGGTTCTTATAATAATTTTAGTCCATAATTATTCTTTTTGCAGAACAATAATAAGGCTTGCAATGTTCTACGTTTCGGAGACAGTGGCTCTAAACAAAAGGCAGGACAGAGAGCTGGGTATGGCAGAGATGAAGAGGTTGTGATTCTCCTTGCGAGTGATAAGGATGGACAAGATTAGGAATAAGTTTATTAGCGTGAGGGTACGGGTTAAAAGGTTCGGAGACGAAACAGATAACATTGGCATTTACATATAATTAATACACACGGGCATTCCAGTTAACCAGAAGGAACTGGGATTGGCTGTTTAGAGACATTATAATGTATAAAGCAAACAAATCCATGAGTGATCAGACTCCATTATGGATGGGTACGAATCGGCACCCATCCATCCATTATCTTCAGCTTTATCCACTATTAGGGTTGCGGTGGGGTTCCCCATGCCCATCCAGGGGAGAACATATCGGGCGCTGGGCAGATACACCCAGGACAGGGCGCCAATCTATCACTGGGCACACACTCACTCACACAAACACACTCTATATGGGGCAATTTTGAGATTTCAATTGACTTGATCCATGTTTTTGGACTGTGGGAAGAAACCGGAGAACCCGGAGGAAACCCACGTGGACACGGGGAGAACATGGAAACTCCACCCAGATGGGGATTCGAACCGGGAACCGGGAAAGTGCTAAGAGGCGAACGTGCTGACCACTAAGCCACCGTGCCGCCCGCATCAGCACCCATATTATTAAAAAATAATAATAATAATAATAAATAATAATAATAATAATAAACGGAAAGCCTGCATTTTCAAAGGTTTTTCATTAAAAGGCTCAGAAAGTGGGGTAGTGCGGATGCCAGCCATAAATCTGTATTGTGAAATCAAAACATGAATGAGGTCATTGCATAGAAAACCAGTGCTGATAGGGGAGAATATACAAAATCAACACAGAAAGAACCTTCCAAAGGCACTGGGTTTACTGCCTGTTGAAACATTTTAATTCATACAGATTGTCTTTATAAACCAACGTCATGTTTTGTGTGCATCTTCACCTTAATGGTACTGATTTAGATGAATCAGTCTTGAATCAGTGAATCAGTCTTGTCTGTAGACTCCTACACCCCCACCCCAACCTCTAAAATAGGTCTAATTTCTGCCTTAACCACCCAAACCTATAATGCAACCCTTGTTTCGCAGAACAGAGCATCTTTTTAGACCTGAATGATGATGATGATGATGTGAATGAGTGAGACAATGTAAACATGTGATCTTTATGGTACCTCGGGAAAACACAACAATGTCATTGTTACACGGGGAAAAAGCCGTGTCAGCTCTAACAGACAGCTTGCTCCAGACAGAGGGAACTTCTCACCTTAAGATCGGGTGCGGTAGCTCAGTGGTTTGGACGTTGGGCTGTCAATCTGAAGGTTGGGGGTTCAAATCCCAAATCCACTGAAGTTACCAATGTGGCTCCTTGAGCAAGACCCTTAACCCTCATTGCTCCAGGGATGTTGTGATGAACCCTGTGCTCACCTTGTAAGTCGCTTTGGATAAAAGCGTCCAATTAATGACCAAATGTAAATGTAAGATCACCCTAAGAAAATTATTCATTCATTCATTCATTATCTCCCGCTTTATCCTCTATTAGGGTCGCGGTGGGGTTCCCCATGCCCATCCAGGGGAGAACGTCTCGGGCGCTGGGCAGATAGACCCAGGACAGGGCGCCAATCCATCGCTGGGCACACACTCACTCACACAGACACACACTATATGGGGCAATTTTGAGAATTCAATTGACCTGATCCATGTTTTTGGACTGTGGGAGGAAACCGGAGAACCCGGAGGAAACCCACGCGGACACGGGGAGAACATGGAAACTCCACCCAGATGGAGATTCGAACCGGGAATCCCTAGCGCTGAGAGGCGAACGTGCTAACCACTAAGCCACCGTGCCGCCCCCTAAGAAAATTATCCATATTTAAATCATTACTCCTAATGAACAGTCATTGTTGTCATTCTTGAACAACTTGACCAGACACTAACATATCCACTGCTAGCATGTTTGCACATACCTTTATGCCAGTGCTTCTCAAATAGTGGGGCGCGCCCCACTGGGGGGGCGCAGTGCGGTGCATGGGGGGCGCATAACAAGATATCACAGAGCAAGTGATATTAAGTGTACTGAACAAACCCTCCAGAGACAACATGGAGAAATATTTAACAGAGATGAGGAGAGAGACGAAGATAATGAGAGCAACAAAAGTCAACCGAAAACTAAATGTGGAAGCGAATGTAGCGCCTGGCTTCACTGTAACTGTAACGTCACTGTAACGTCACTGTAACTGTAACTTCACTGTAACGAAGGTGGAGACGAAGAAAGACCGGTGTGTCTGCTGTGTCTTTAAATGTTGGCAGCGGACAGCATGAAGCCAAATAAATGAAGGTGTCTCTTAAAGACATTACACCCTAATCACACTAATAACCGCTTGAGTTTTTAAATCGTAAACGTGACACGTATAACCAGCAATCATCCCGCTTTATGAAAACTACTTCAGAAAAGCTGTGCTGCAAAACGGGCGCGTTGGAGACATTAGTTCTGACTTCATCAAAAAAAAAAAATTATAATAAATAAATAAAATAAAAAACAGCACAAATTGTTGTATTCATTTTTGTTTTGTAGGTTAAAGTGTTAATAATAAATTGAGCTCCTGAATGAATGTTGCTGATGAATTTGAATTTATTATTATTTATTGATTTTATATCATTTCATTTTTCAGTATCAAATGCCAGTCGGTTCAAAAATGTTTCTGGTTTAAATAAGGATTTCATTCGTTTCTGTTACAAACTAAAAAACAAAGTTAATAAAATGATTCTTTGTTCTAAGTCGATCTATATTTCTTTCTTTTTTGTTTTCTTTATTGTTAATAAGGAGACATTGTTATAAACGAGGGGTACTTATAACAAATTTATAGTCAAATCATACTACAGTAGGCGTGTCAAAATACTTTTTCATCCCATTTTGTCACGTACGGGGGGGGGGGGGGGAGTGTGCGTGTGTGTGTGTGGGGGGGGGGGGGGGGGCAAAAAGTTTTATTTCTAGGGGGGGGGGGGCTTGAAAGAAAATAATTGAGAATCACTGATCTAAAGTTACATAGTTTCATTTCTCCACCTCAGTGACACTGCTGGGATAGGAATAAGCACCAAGCAAACAACACCTGCCCTGTGGTAGTACTATTGGGGTCCTGACCATCAGAAAAGAGTAGACAGGATGTACACAGTATGTACTGCAGTCCACAAACAGTCTGCGACTGCAGAACTACAAAGTCCATCTTTACAATAAGTGGAACTAATAAAATAATAAATTATAAAAAGGTGTGTTCATCATGGACTGGAGCTGTGTGTAGGCCTGGGCTTAAGGAACCAGTGTTGCGACCTGAAGGTCCCTAGTTCGATTCCCAGTCCCAACAAATACTATGACTGAAGTGCTATTGGGCAAGGCACCCAACACTAATTGTTCCCTGGGGCTGCCCATCACTCGGGGCAGGTGTGCTCACTTTACTCGGTGTTTTACTGAATGGACGGGTTAAATGTGGTGGACAAAATCCACTGTGTGTAACTTTAGCACTATATGTCAATTACTTCAGACACTATAAAATCCATCCATCCATTATCTTACGCTTTATCCTCTATTAGGGTCGCGGGGGGGGTTCCCCATGCCCATCCAGGGGAGAACGTTTCGAGCGCTGGGCAAATACACCCAGGACAGGGCGCCAATCTATCGCTGGGTACACACTCACTCACACAGACATGCACATAAACACACTCTATATGGGGCAATTTAGAGAATTCAACTGACCTTGATCCATGTTTTTGGACTGTGGGAGGAAACCCACGCGGACACGGGGAGAACATGGAAACTGGGATTCGAACTGGGAATCCCTAGCGCTGAGAGGAGAACATGCCAACCACTAAGCCACCACTATAAAATCATTATGTATAAATTGAAACGATCATTAAACAGTAACTACTCTAAGGACGGGCAGCACAGTGGCTTAGTGGTTGGCAAGTTCTCCTCTCAGTTCTAAGGATTCCCGGTTCGAATCCCAATCTGGGTAGAGATTCCATGTCCTCCCCGTGTCCATGTGGGTTTCCTCCGGGTTCTCCGGTTTCCTCCCACAGTCCAAAAACATGGATCAAGTCAATTGAGTTCTCCAAATTGCCCCATATAATGTGTGTGTGTGTGTGTGCGCAAGTGAGTGTGTGCTTAGTGATAGATTGGCGTCCTGTATCTGCCCAGCGCCTGAAACGTTCTCCCCTGGATGGGAATGGGGAACCCCCCCCACGACCCTAAAACTCGCCGGTTTCCTCACACCGTCCAAAAACATGGATCAAGGTCAAGTGAATTCTCCAAATTGCCCCATATAGTGTGTGTGTGTGTGTGTCCAGGACGGATGGATGGACACTCTAAGGACTGTCTACCTGAACAAGCTGTCAAATGATGGTCCTAACCAGCGGTCAGCTGTGGATCCAGCAGGTGTTAATGATGACCGGGTCCAGTGGGTGGAGTACAAACTTATGGACATTTTTTTTATTGAGAAAGCAAAAAAAAATTAATAAATAAACCTACACTTCGTGTAATGTACTTTATTAAACATGGACAGTTTCCCAAATTCAACAGAAGCCTAGTTATTATTGAGTCCAACAGGTGACCAAACGATAATATACTGAAAGTGACCAGCGTTTAGGATTTCACCTTATAATCCCCCCTTCACCGAGTTTAACTACAACACTTATTATTAATACATTATTAATTACATAATAAACACGTTAAAGCTGTCATTGCATTGTGAAAACGCGGCTGAAGTCGTTTCGGTTCGTGTTAAACTCTTATATAAACTTTATAACGTCCCAACTTTGAAAGTGGATGAGCGCGGAGGCTAACGGTTAGCCTGTTAGCTGGCGGTTTATCGACAACCTGAGGAATAAACGAGCCGGAGTCGGTCGGTTTACCTGATCGAGCCCGCGGCGTCGGTGCACTCCTCGCGTTGATAAGGTCCCCCGGCGGTGTCTGTGTCTCCGACGCGGCGCTCGCTGGGTTTTAAAGCAGTTCCATGGAGTCGCACGGAAAGTCGAAGCCGTCGGTAACTTCACTGCCGCCGCTTCGCCATGTTGGAAAGGAAAGCTACAGCGACATCCGGGCAACCGCTGCTGCTGAACAGCGACGCGACGCGGTGGCCCCGCGGCATTACAGCGCGTCATTATACGGGATTTATGTAACAGAACGTTAGTGTGGGCGGCACGGTGGCTTAGTGCTTTAGCATGTTCTCCTCACAGCGCTGGGGATTCCAGGTTCGAATCCCCAATCCGGGTGAAGATTCCATGTTCTCCCCGTGTCCACGTGGGGTTTCCTCCGGGTTCCCCGGTGGCCCAGCAGCATTACAGCGCGTCATTATACGGGATTTATGTAACAGAACGTTAGTGTGGGCGGCACGGTGGCTTAGTGCTTTAGCATGTTCTCCTCACAGCGCTGGGGATTCCAGGTTCGAATCCCCAATCCGGGTGGAGTTTCCATGTTCTCCCCGTGTCCACGTGGGGTTTCCTCCGGGTTCCCCGGTGGCATTACAGCGCGTCATTATACGGGATTTATATAACAGAACGTTAAGAGTCGGGCGGCACGGTGGCTTAGTGCTTTAGCATGTTCTCCTCTCAGCGCTGGGGATTCCAGGTTCGAATCCCCAATCCGGGTGGAGTTTCCATGTTCTCCCCGTGTCCACGTGGGGTTTCCTCCGGGTTCCCCGGTGGCATTACAGCGCGTCATTATACGGGATTTATATAACAGAACGTTAAGAGTCGGGCGGCACGGTGGCTTAGTGCTTTGGCATGTTCTCCTCTCAGCGCTGGGGATTCCAGGTTCGAATCCCCAATCCGGGTGGAGATTCCATGTTCTCCCCGTGTCCACGTGGGGTTTCCTCCGGGTTCCCCGGTGGCCCAGCAGCATTACAGCGCGTCATTATACGGGATTTATATAACAGAACGTTAGTGTGGGCGGCACGGTGGCTTAGTGCTTTGGCATGTTCTCCTCACAGCGCTGGGGATTCCAGGTTCGAATCCCCAATCCGGGTGGAGTTTCCATGTTCTCCCCGTGTCCACGTGGGGTTTCCTCCGGGTTCCCCGGTGGCATTACAGCGCGTCATTATACGGGATTTATATAACAGAACGTTAGTGTGGGCGGCACGGTGACTTAGTGCTTTAGCATGTTCTCCTCTCAGCGCTGGGGATTCCAGGTTCGAATCCCCAATCCGGGTGGAGATTCCATGTTCTCCCCGTGTCCACGTGGGGTTTCCTCCGGGTTCCCCGTGGCCCCGCGGCATTACAGCGCGTCATTATACGGGATTTATATAACAGAACGTTAGTGTGGGCGGCACGGTGACTTAGTGCTTTAGCATGTTCTCCTCACAGCGCTGGGGATTCCAGGTTCGAATCCCCAATCCGGGTGGAGATTCCATGTTCTCCCCGTGTCCACGTGGGGTTTCCTCCGGGTTCCCCGGTGGCCCCGCGGCATTACAGCGCGTCATTATACGGGATTTATATAACAGAACGTTAAGAGTCAGGCGGCACGGTGGCTTAGTGCTTTGGCATGTTCTCCTCTCAGCGCTGGGGATTCCAGGTTCGAATCCCCAATCCGGGTGGAGATTCCATGTTCTCCCCGTGTCCACGTGGGGTTTCCTCCGGGTTCCCCGGTGGCCCAGCAGCATTACAGCGCGTCATTATACGGGATTTATATAACAGAACGTTAGTGTGGGCGGCACGGTGGCTTAGTGCTTTGGCATGTTCTCCTCACAGCGCTGGGGATTCCAGGTTCGAATCCCCAATCCGGGTGGAGTTTCCATGTTCTCCCCGTGTCCACGTGGGGTTTCCTCCGGGTTCCCCGGTGGCATTACAGCGCGTCATTATACGGGATTTATATAACAGAACGTTAGTGTGGGCGGCACGGTGACTTAGTGCTTTAGCATGTTCTCCTCTCAGCGCTGGGGATTCCAGGTTCGAATCCCCAATCCGGGTGGAGATTCCATGTTCTCCCCGTGTCCACGTGGGGTTTCCTCCGGGTTCCCCGGTGGCCCCGCGGCATTACAGCGCGTCATTATACGGGATTTATATAACAGAACGTTAGTGTGGGCGGCACGGTGACTTAGTGCTTTAGCATGTTCTCCTCACAGCGCTGGGGATTCCAGGTTCGAATCCCCAATCCGGGTGGAGATTCCATGTTCTCCCCGTGTCCACGTGGGGTTTCCTCCGGGTTCCCCGGTGGCCCCGCGGCATTACAGCGCGTCATTATACGGGATTTATATAACAGAACGTTAAGAGTCAGGCGGCACGGTGGCTTAGTGCTTTGGCATGTTCTCCTCTCAGCGCTGGGGATTCCAGGTTCGAATCCCCAATCCGGGTGGAGATTCCATGTTCTCCCCGTGTCCACGTGGGGTTTCCTCCGGGTTCCCCGGTGGCCCAGCAGCATTACAGCGCGTCATTATACGGGATTTATATAACAGAACGTTAGTGTGGGCGGGCACGGTGGCTTAGTGCTTTGGCATGTTCTCCTCACAGCGCTGGGGATTCCAGGTTCGAATCCCCAATCCGGGTGGAGTTTCCATGTTCTCCCCGTGTCCACGTGGGGTTTCCTCCGGGTTCCCCGGTGGCATTACAGCGCGTCATTATACGGGATTTATATAACAGAACGTTAGTGTGGGCGGCACGGTGACTTAGTGCTTTAGCATGTTCTCCTCTCAGCGCTGGGGATTCCAGGTTCGAATCCCCAATCCGGGTGGAGATTCCATGTTCTCCCCCGTGTCCACGTGGGGTTTCCTCCGGGTTCCCCGGTGGCCCCGCGGCATTACAGCGCGTCATTATACGGGATTTATATAACAGAACGTTAGTGTGGGCGGCACGGTGACTTAGTGCTTTAGCATGTTCTCCTCACAGCGCTGGGGATTCCAGGTTCGAATCCCCAATCCGGGTGGAGATTCCATGTTCTCCCCGTGTCCACGTGGGGTTTCCTCCGGGTTCCCCGGTGGCCCCGCGGCATTACAGCGCGTCATTATACGGGATTTATATAACAGAACGTTAAGAGTCAGGCGGCACGGTGGCTTAGTGCTTTGGCATGTTCTCCTCTCAGCGCTGGGGATTCCAGGTTCGAATCCCCAATCCGGGTGGAGATTCCATGTTCTCCCCGTGTCCACGTGGGGTTTCCTCCGGGTTCCCCGGTGGCCCCGCGGCATTACAGCGCGTCATTATACGGGATTTATATAACAGAACGTTAGTGTGGGCGGCACGGTGGCTTAGTGCTTTGGCATGTTCTCCTCTCAGCGCTGGGGATTCCAGGTTCGAATCCCCAATCCGGGTGAAGATTCCATGTTCTCCCCGTGTCCACGTGGGGTTTCCTCCGGGTTCTCCGGTTTCCTCCCACAGTCCAAAAACATGGATCAAGTCAATTGAATTCTCAAAATTGCCCCATATAGAGTGTGTCTGTGTGAGTGAGTGTGTGCCCAGCTATGGATTGGCGCCCTGTCCTGGGTCTATCTGCCCAGCGCCTGAGACGTTCTCCCCTGGATGGGCATGGGGAACCCCACCGCAACCCTAATAGAGGATAAAGCGGGAGATAATGAATGACTGAATGAATTATTATTATTATTATTATTATTATTATTATTATTATAGGTTGGCACAATGACCCAATCTTGGTGGTGTTTCCATGTTCTCCCTGTGTCTGAGTGGGTTTCCTCCCACAGTTCAAAAACATTCATTCATTAACTGAAAACATTAATTGGCTGCTCTAAATTGCCCCCTATATTGTGTATACCTTAAATCCCATGAATATAATCCCATATAAACAGAAGTTGCCAGAACTACTTTTATTCCTCATTAAAACAGTTGCCACAACCACTATGTCACTCTACACCAATACACAACAAACGAGCTTGTGCTTGGATCTCCGTCATTATTCCATTAACGCTTTTAATCTTAACTTTTCCCAAGCACGTGTTGTGAGAATTTCATTTTGTTTATATGTTCAGTTGTGAAAAAAACAGTTCATATGAGTGTGAGTGTGTGTGTGTGTGTGTGTGTGTGTGTGTGTGTGTGTGTGTGTCATCAACCTATTACCATTGTCAGCATCATTCACTTCCAGCATGTGGTCGTCATCGTGATCTAAACATGTGTTTTAAGAGCTTGAGCAACACAAAAACAAATGGAGATCCTTGTTATTGTAGCAACGGAGTCACTGAGAAGCTTTATTAAAAAAAAGTTCTTAAAATTAAATTGGTTAATCGGATTGTACGCACAAACCAGATTTTAGCTTATTATTCGCATTAATGAAAAAACAATAAATCATAACATACGGCATTACGATCCAGAACAGTGCCTGATTACTATCTCACATCCTCAACACCATCAACACCACCTATATTGATTTATTATTTTTTTCTTTCCTCCCAGTGTTGTGTTGAGGGTACCATGATTTTTGGAATTTTTTGGATTTACGGCATTTTTTTTTGACTTGCTAATACCCAGAAGGGCGACAGGACACCCAGAACAGTCTACACTATATAGGGGCAATTTAGCACAGCCAATTCACCTTGAACCCATGTTTTTGGGAAACCCGAGAACCCAGAGAAAACCAATGGAGGCATGGGGAGAACATGAAATTTCACCCAGATCAGGAATCAAACCTGAATCCTCAGAGCTGAGAGGCAGGTGTGCTGAACACTCATTCATTCATTCATTATCTCCCACTTTATCCTCTATTAGGGTCGCGGTGGGGTTCTCCATGCCCATCCAGGGGAGAACGTCTCGGGCGCTGGGCAGATAGACCCAGGACAGGGCGCCAATCCATCGCTGGGCACACACTCACTCACACAGACACACTCTATATGGGCCAATTTTGAGAATTCAATTGACTTGATCCATGTTTTTGGACTGTGGGAGGAAACCGGAGAACCCGGAGGAAACCCACGCAGACACAGGGAGAACATGGAAACTCCACCCAGATGGGGATTCGAACCGGGAATCCCTAGCGCTGAGAGGAGAACGTGCTGACCACTAAGCCACCGTGCTGCAACAATAAAATTATTCATTCATTCATTCATTATCTTTCGCTTTATCCTCTATTAGGGTAGCGGTGGGGTTCCCCATGCCCATCCAGGGGAGAACGTTTCGGGCGCTGGGCAGATAGACCCAGGACAGGGTGCCAATCCATCGCTGGGCACACACTCACTCACACACACACACACTCTATATGGGGCAATTTTGAGAATTCAATTGACTTGATCCATGTTTTTAGACTGTGGGAGGAAACCGGAGAACCCGGAGGAAACCCACGCAGACACGGGGAGAACATGGAAACTCCACCCAGATGGGGATTCGAACCGGGAATCCCTAGCGCTGAGAGGAGAACGTGCTGACCACTAAGCCACCGTGCCGCCACTACAATAAAATTAATTTAATATAAATTACAAATCGTTCAAAAGTTTAAAAGATAAAGAATTTTGCAAGTCATGTTCCATTAACCTGCTGACTTTTTTTTCCACTTCCAGTTTTTCCTACTGAATCACAATCCTGTTGAGAAATCATCACTATTTTGGGAAGTTAATTTAATCGTCAGATTGATGATATGAACTGTGGCTGGTCGTGATTGGTCTGTTCCGCTTCCGTCGAAGCTCTGAGCCAATGATCAGACAGAGATTCATTACAAAATGATATAAAACAGAAATAATGGAAAGGCTGTAAGATCCTTATGAACTTCGCAAACTCACCGTGAGGCAGACTGCATCAGAACTTTTCGAGAAATCTGCACAATGGCGTTTTCTCAGCAAGAGCCTTTTTACAATCCTGTAAGTCTCTATGTTCTGAATATTACATTTTTTATATTGTAATATGTATTAAATTATATTTTTGTAGGATAAATAAAAGAATAATAGTGTATGTAATGTTAATTTATTAATATTAAGTTTTATAGTGGTGGCACGCTGGCTTAGTGGTTGGCATGTTCTCCTCTAGGCGCTAGGGAGTTCAAATCCCCATCTGGCTGGAGTTCCCATGTTCTCCTCATGTCCGTGTGGGTCTCCCCCAGGTTCTCCAGTTTCCTCCCAAAGTCCATAAATATGGATTCAAGGTGAATTGGCTGTTCTAAATTGCCCCTAGACAGTGTGTGTGTAGAACATGTGTGCCCAGCAATAGATTTGCGCCCTGTCCTGGGTGTATCTATCCAGCACCTGAAATGTTCTCCCATGGATGGGAATCCCCCAACCCCCCCCCCCCAAATAAACCTGAATATATCTATCTATCTATCCATCTAGCCTTAGTGTACTTTACTATGCTTTAGAGTCAACATGTAATTATCCTTTGTCTCTTACTAGCAAATCCCTTTTACTGGCTCTATCCAAGGAAGCTTGCCGGTTGGCAAGAGTATTATTATAAGCGGGCAAGTTTTGCCAGATGCCAAGAGGTAAGATGTCATTATTTCTTATAGTTGTTGTACAATGTGAGTTCATCAGTGTGCAATTTAGACGACATTCTGTATTTAGCTGTACAATATACAATGAGTGACACTGTGGTGCGCACACTGTTTTTTTTTGTTTTATTTTATTTTTTATTGTGTTTATTAATTCATAAATAAATAAATAAATAAATAAATAAATTAATTAATTAATTAATGTATTTATTTATTTTTTGTGTTTATATATATATATATATATATATATATTAGGGCTGTATTCAACTACAAATTTTCGTAGTCGAATCTGATTCGTCAGATTTTCCCTCTAGTCGACTGATAGTCGAATCAGTTAAAATTTCACCACAAGATGGCGCTATAAGCATAGTTTTTAAAAAAGTATTTTTTTATATTTTACTTGTTTTTCTAACAAAAGAAAACCTTTTTTTTTGTTTTTCTTTTTTCTTTTTTTTTCTAGAAATTATGATGATTTTATTTGACATAAGGCTATATATATAACGAAAATAAAGACATTTCATGTAAAAACTAATGCTTAGCAGCAGCCATGAGCGCCCCCATGTGGTCAAAATGGTACATTCGACTATGAGGTTCTCCGAATCGAATCGTTGAATCAGCGAATATTGCAGCTCACCCCTAATATATATATATTTATTGTCACAGGTGCCTGGGGCACCTGTCCCTCGTTTGGGGTGTTAATTGTCTTAGCTGGGTGATTGGTTTGTTTTGGTTCACGTGATTAGTTGGTTTGTTATTTAGTTTCCGTTTCCCATCTTTTCGGCGCACGTCTTTGTTTGTGGTTATCATACCCAATGTTACGTTATTCGTTTGTTCCCCCCGTTCTGTTGGTGTCCCATCACCAAGTTTTAATAAATTTCGGTTTTGGATTTTATCCCGGTGTCTCTTGGACTCTCCTTCCGTGTTCAACCACGGTACGGCGCTGCGCACCTTCTCCGCTCAGGTCGTATTCGTGGGAGCGTTTCGTGGACCGACGCACGCATTATTCCCCGCGTGGTCAGTGCTCGGGAAGCGCTCACTAGGTGCGAGCGGTCGTACGCACTTACTTCTGTAACATATATATATATATATATATATATATATATATATATATATATATATATATATATATATATATATATATATTAGGGCTGTATTCAACTACAGATTTTCATAGTCGAATCTGATTCGTCAGATTTTCTCTATAGTCGACTGATAGTCGGATCAGTTAAAATTTCACCACACGATGGCGCTATAAGCATAGTTTTTAAAAAAGATTTTTTTTATATATATATTTTACTTGTTTTTCTAACAAAAGAAAACTTTTTTTGTTTTTCTTTTTTTTCTAGAAATTAGGATGATTTTATTTGACAAAGGGCTATATATATATATAACGAAAACAAAAACATTTCATGTAAATGGTACATTCGACTATGAGGTTCATAGTCGACTACGGTTCTCCGAATCGAATCGTCGAATCAGCGAATATTGTAGCTCACCCCTAATATATATATATATATATATATATATATATATATATATATATATATATATATATATATATATATATATATATATATATATATAATAAATAAATTCATTACATAATAATAAAATAAAACTAAATTACAGACCTATAAGATGTCACAAAGTCCGTCTCTCCCTGGAGATGAGCGGCTCCGCGGGGCAATCGCGAATGCCGCTCGCGCATAGTGAGCGTCTCCCGGGCTCCGGCTACGCGTGAGCCACTGCGTCAGCCGGTCCAAACAGAGGGAGACGCTCCCACGAGTGCGACCTGCGCGGAGCAAATGTGCAGCGACGCACCGTGGCAGAAATGCGGAGAAAACTGGAAACACCGGGATAAAAGCCAAAAAACTGAATTTATTAAAACGTGGTGCCGAAGCACCAACAGAAAGGGGGTAAACGAACAAAGTAACTTCAGGTATGCAACCACAAATTAAAGACGTGCTCAGAACCACGGGGAAACGAAGACTAAATACAAACCCAACTAAACACGTGCACAAAAGCAACCAATCACCCAAGTGAGATAATGAAAAACCAAACGAGGGACAGGTGCCGCAGGCGTCTGTTACATAAGAAATCATAAGAAAAAAAATAATAAAATAAATGTATAAATAAGATATAGTGATTTACAATATTAAAGCATTATACTAAGGTATTATTATTATTATTATTATTATTATTATTATTATTATATATCAATTTTCCAAAAAACTCTTTAGCCGACTTTTTTCCCAAAAAATGATAAAACTTTTCCAAGACGTTCTAAAAATGGCTTAACCTCTTCTTCTTTGCACACACCATCTTTTAATTTCTTAACTTAAATTTCAGGTTCCATGTGAATCTCCAGTGTGGTTCCAGCTCGATGGCTGATGTTGCTCTGCACTTTAACCCCCGTTATGACAGCTGTTCTGAGTACATAGTAACAAACTGCTTTCAGCATTGCTCTTGGGGCAGGGAGGAACGCATATCAAGGGCTCTCCTTCCCAAAGGCCATCCCTTTACGCTACTGATCCTAGTTGCGCAAGACTCGTTTAAGGTTTGCTCATTTATTTTTGCTCATTAAACTTAAACATTTCATTTTTAGGGCCATAAATAAGGCCCTTATCTCTGTAGTACATTAGGCAAAAGTTTGTCTTCTGTCCTGGTTGTTGGTTTAATATTTTCAAATCAAATGAAATCAAATCGAGTTTATTTGTCACGTTATACACAGTTATACAGCCAGCAGTGAAATTCTTTTCCGACATCTCCACGGAAAGTAAAAAATTTGGATTTACAGTAAAAAAATAAATAAAAATTGACTCTATTTGTGTTAGAATTCAAATAATTTTCCAGAAGACTAAATAAACAGGATAGTCTGGGTGTCATCCTGGACGGTACCCTTTCATTTCAATATAGGGTGACCAGATGTCCCGTTTTGTGCGGGACAGTCACGTCCACCAACACAAACAATGCAAATTAGCTCATATATATATATATATTTATATATATATATATATATATATATATATATATATATATATATATATATATATATATATATATATATATATGGCGGCACGGTGGCTTAGTGGTTAGCATGTTCTCCTCTCAGCGCTAGGGATTCCCGGTTCGAATCCCCATCTGGGTGGAGTTTCCATGTTCTCCCCGTGCCTGCGTGGGTTTCCTCCGGGTTCTCCGGTTTCATCACACAGTCCAAAAACATGGATCAAGTCAATTGAATTCTCCAAATTGCCCCATATAGAGTGTGTATGTGTGAGTGAGTGTGTGCCCAGCGATGGATTGGCGCCCTGTCCTGGGTCTATCTGCCCAGCGCCCGAGACGTTCTCCCCTGGATGGGCATGGGGAACCCCACCGCGACCCTAATAGAGGATAAAGCGGGAGATAATGAATGAATGAATGAAAGGATATATATATATATATATATATATATATATATATATGGCAGTGCATTTCAGCCGCTCTCCTCCCCAAATTTGGAACTCATTACCACCTGACATAAGACACATGACCTCACTTTCACAATTCAAATCTGCACTTAAAACTCACCTGTTCAGTCTGACCTTTTAATATTGTAATATTTTAATATTGTGTATCTTGTTTTTAGAATTAATGCTTATTTGCACTTTTGTAAGGTGACAGAATGGTGCCTATAAAATAAAATGTATTATTATTATTATTATTATTATTATTATTATTATTATCGTTATTATTATTATTAGTCTCCTGATCTAACACTGTCATCTGTTATTGTAGATAAGTATCAATGGCAACCATGTAAAGGACTTCAGGCACCGTATCCCATTCAACAACGTGGACACTGTGGTAGTAATTGGGTCGGTTGTGATTAATAGCATCGCATTTCAGAACCCTGAGGTGAGCACAATGCACCTTGCATTACCCCAAGTGTAACTCATATAAAACATATGATAACAAACTGACTTTTAGCGTTTTGTATGTACGATCAATAACAAGATAATAAAATGAACTTCCTTTTTTTATAGTCCATCTGCCCCTCACAGCCTGGGTTTGCAGTAAGTATTCATCTTATTCAGTAGTTTGGAGTTTGAATTAACAGTAAGTTAATTTATGCAGAACTGCCATCCATCCATCCATTATCTTCTGCTTTATCCTCTACTAGGGTCACGGGCGGGTTCCCCATCCAGGGGAAGACGTTTCAGGCGCCGGGCAGATACACCCAGGACAGGGCGCCAATCTATCGCTGGGCACACACTCACTCACACAAACACACTCTATATGGCGCAATTTGGAGAATTCAATTGACCTCGATCCATGTTTTTGGATTGTGGGACGAAAACCGGAGAACCCAGAGGAAACCCACGCGGACACGGGGAGAACATGGAAAATTAGGGGTTCGTTCCCTGAATTTATCAAATTTCCAATGTGGGCATTTGAGTAAGGTCCTTCCATTCCTGTTCCATTTCAGGCGGCACGGTGTCTTAGTGGTTAGCACGTTCTCCTCTCAGCACTAGGGATTCCCGGTTCGAATCCCAATCTGGGTGGAGTTTCCATGTTCTTCCCGTGTCCGCGTGGGTTTCCTCCGGGTTCTCCGCTTTCCTCCCACAGTCCAAAAACATGGATCATGTCAATTGAGTTCTCACAAATTGCCCCATATAGAGTGTGTCTGTGTAAGTGAGTGTGCACCCAGCGATGGATTGGCGCCCTGTCCTGGGTCTATCTGCCCAGCGCCCGAGACGTTCTCCCCTGGATGGGCATGGGGAACCCCCCCGCGACCCTAATATAGGACAAAGTGGAAGATAATGGATGAATGTTCCATTTCTTTATAGTAACAATTTAGCAACGGCATCAGTGGAGTTCATTTCTCTGGCCTTAATATTCGAAACCATTCGAACCTGTTGCGAGTCATTTCCCATTCATCCATCCATCCATTATCTTCCGCTTTATCCTCTATTAGGGTCGCGGGGGGGTTCCCTATGCCCATCCAGGGGAGAACGTTTCGGGCGCTGGGCAGATACACCCAGGACAGGACGCCAATACATCGCTGGGCACACACTCACTCACACAGACACACTCTATATGGGGCAATTTGGAGAACTCAATTGACTTGTTCCATGTTTTTGGACTGTGGGAGGAAACCGGAGAACCCGGAGGAAACCCACGCGGACACGGGGAGAACATGGAAACTCCACCCAGATGGGGATTCGAACTGGGGATCCCTAGTGCTGAGAGGAGAACGTGCTGAGCACTAAGCCACCGTGCCACCATTTCCCATTCATTTTTCCAAATTCCCCAGATCAAAGTGAACGGAGATCAAAGGCACGGGGCATGAAATGACTTCCTGTTGAGATGAATGGACTGCTGTGGATCACACGAACCTCAGGCGATCCCTCCCACACACTCCCGCCTCCCGTCGCTCAGCTCGGCTCTCGGTTCATTCAGAACCGCGCTTTTTGTCCTTACAGCTACACAGTTTATAAAGTCTGTTTAAATTCAGGTCGTTAGAACGTCCTTCACGTCTGTTTTCAAAACCGCCCGTTCCTGTAGATTCCTTCTTTACAACGTCAGGAAGATCAGACCCTTCTTGACTGAACATGCTACCCAACTGCTTGTTCAAGCCCGCGTCCTATCCCGGCTTGATTATTGTAATGCGCTACTTGCCGGTATCCCAGCTTCCACAATCAGACCTCTTCAACTAATTCAAAACTCTTCAACCCGACTCGTGTTTAACCCCCAAGAACTCATGTCTCTCCATTACTCAGTTCCCTCCATTGGCTTCCTGTACCTGCTGCATTCAGTACAAGTCACTGACTCTGGCCTACAGAACCATTTTCTGGATCTTCCCCCTCCTACCTTCACGCTATCTTTTCATAATACACTCCGACTCGTTCACTTCGCTCCAGTGATGATCGCCGTCTGGTGGTTCCACCTCACCGAGGAGCTCATTCTCACTTCTCACTCCGTGGCGTTCACCACTGCAACATGGTGGAACCATCTTCCCAACTCTGTCCTTAAGGCAGAATCACTAAACAGTTTTAAGAAACTACTGAAGACGCATCTCTTTAACAAATACCTGTTGTAGAGAGAAAAAAAATTGGGGGGAGGGGCCGCAGCATCGAATAACAATCAGGTTTGATGAATTTACAGTATAGTTGGTTTTCTCCATGGTCCCTCGTTTGGGTTCTTAATTGTCTCAACTGGGTGATTGGTTTGTTTTTGTGCACGTGATCAGTTGGTTTGGTATTTCATTTCCGTTTTCCCTCAAGTCGGTGCACGTCTTTGTTTTGTGGTTAATACCCCGATGTTAGTTTGTTCGTTTTGTTCCCCCCGTTCTGTTGGTGTTCCGTCACCAGTTTTACTAAATTCGGTTTTGGATTTTATCCCGGTGTTTTTCTGGACTATCTCTCCGCGTTCAACCACGGTACGGCGCTGCGCATTTTCTCCACGCAGGTCGCACTCGTGGGAGCGTTTCCGTGGACCGACGTACGCTTTTATTCCCCGCGGTCGTACGCTATCACTCCGCGTAGCCATCCTCCTCCGGGGCAGAACGGACATTTCTAACACATGGCTTCTGACTTGTGGTGTTCTCATTTGTAAGTGGCTTTGGATAAAAGCGTCTGCTGAATGACTAAATGTAAATGTAAATATGTTTTCTTGTCTTCTGCAGGCATCGTCATGCTGCCCTTCATCCAACTACGTAAGAACACATGAACTATACATGAGCCTGAAGTTACAGCGCATTATAACCACAGCTTGTTTACGTTTATTATTAGTGTATGCCATACAGAACCATCATTAATGGTGGATTGAGTCCCGGACGAAACCTTTCCATCCGAGGGATGATTAACCCTGATGCATGCGGGTAAAATATTCACCCAATCATTCGCACATTCCAGCGTGCACCACATACTGCACCACATTGTAGTTCTTCAATTCCATTTTGTAGTTCATCTGTTTTTGTACATATTTTGTACACCCCCTTTACTTTGTTCTCTGATGAGCAGGAATTATTAGGGTGGTGGATAATGGTACAAGGGTGGCACGGTGGCTTAGTGTTTAGCACGTTTGCCTCTCAGCACTAGGGATTCCCGGTTCGAATCCCCATCTGGATGGAGTTTCCATGTTCTCCCCATGTCCGCGTGGGTTTCCTCCGGGTTCTCCGGTTGGGATGGGTTGGCGCCCTGTCCTGGGTGGCCCGAAACGTTCTCCCCTGGATGGGCATGGGGAACCCCTCCACGACCCTACTAGAGGATGAATGATAATGGTACACAGTGATAGATTGGCGTGTGTTTGCCCAGCGAACGAAACGTTCTCCTCTCAATGGGCATGAGGGAACCCCCCAGCAACCCTAATAGAGGATAAAGTGGGAGATGATGAATGAATGAATGAATGAATGAATGAAAATACAAAGAGAGAGAGAGAGAGAGAGAGAGAGAGCTGTACCAGGTTGCATTATAACTTTTAATGGGTATTATGTAGTGTGGGGCGGCACGGTGGCTTAGTGGTTAGCACGTTCTCCTCTCAGCGCTAGGCATTCCCGGTTCGAATCCCAATCTGGGTGGAGTTTCCATGTCCTCCCCGTGTCCGCGTGGGTTTCCTCCGGGTTCTCCGGTTTCCTCCCACAGTCCAAAAACATGGATCAAGTCAATTGAGTTCTCCATATTGCGCCATATAAAGTGTGTTTGTGTGAGTGAGTGAGTGCCCAGTGATAGATTGGCGCCCTGTCCTGGGTCTATCTGCCCAGCGCCTGAAACGTTCTCCCCTGGATGGGCATGGGGAACCCCCCCCCAACCCTAATAGAGGATAAAGCGGGAGATAATGAATGAATGAATGAAAATACAAAGAGAGAGAGAGAGAGCTGTACCAGGTTGCATTATAACTTTTAATGGGTATGATGTAGTGTAAGTATACGTTTGGCTTTATGATTGTTTAAAGTGTTTCCTCGTTTTTACGACGTTGTAAATCACAGGCGGTGTCTTCATGTCTCGGTCTCTCGGTGTCTTCATGTCTCGGTGTCTTCATGTCTCGGTGTCTCGTTGTCTTCATGTCTCTGTGTCTTCATGTCTCTGTGTCTTCATGTCTCGGTGACTGATAATGAAGCTTAAAACCCTAAACCGTGATGTTTTGTCCCATCAGATTTACGATCGGCCTGCGGCACCGAAACGGCGTTGCCTTTGCCTACAATCCTCGCTTTAATGAAAATGTGGTCGTGTGCAACACACTCACGCTGGAACACTGGGGTCCTGAGGAACGCTCCGGGTTACTGCCATATCAGAGAGGACAGAACATTCAGGTATGAACGCTCCCTAAATCCATTTCAACCTGTTTTACACACAGTACCAGTCAAAAGTTTGGACACGGCCCCTTTATGCTTCACTTAATATCCATGTTACACAAAACCAGAACAAATAGTGTCTAATATATACCAAGTGCAATATGTTCTAGGGAAATCGTGCAATACGGGTATTTCATATTGTTTGTATATATTATTCATTCATTCATTATCTTCCGCTTTATCCTCTATTAGGGTCGCGGTGGGTTTCCCCATGCCCATCCAGGGGAGAACGTTTCGGGCGCTGGGCAGATAGACCCAGGACAGGGCGCCAATCCATCGCTGGCACACACTCACTCACACACACACACTCTATATGGGGCAATTTGGAGAACTCAATTGACTTGATCCATGTTTTTGGACTGTGGGAGGAAACCGGAGAACCCGGAGGAAACCCACGCGGACACGGGGAGAACATGGAAAGTCCACCCAGATTGGGATTCGAACCGGGAATCCCTAGTGCTGAGAGGAGAACATGCCAACCACTAAGCCACCGTGCCGCCTATATTTTTATTTTATTTTTATTTAATTTATTCATTCATTATCATCTGCTTTATCCTCTATTAGGGTTGTGGGGGGGGGGGGTTCCCCATGCCCATCCAGGGGAGAGCGTCTCGGGCACTGGGCAGATAGACCCAGGACAGGACGTCAATCCATCGCTGGGCGCACACTCACTCACACAGACACACTCTATATGGGGCAATTTGGAGAACTCAATTGACTTGATCCATGTTTTTGGACTGTGGGAGGAAACCCACGTGGACACGGGGAGAACATGGAAACTCCACCCAGATTGGGATTCGAACCGGGAATCACTAGTGCTGAGAGGAGAACGTGCTGACCACTAAGCCACCGTGCCGCCTTTTCCCATTCATTTTTCCAAATTTCCGAGATCAAAGTGAACGGAGATCAAAGGCACAGGGCATGAAATATATTTTTTTTTTATTTCAATTTAATTACTTTTATTTTTATTTAAATCTATTCATACATAGTATTCTATTGGTTTTATTGCTCATGTCTCTTCTCACTTGCACCTTTGGAGTTGCAGCCAAATTTCATTGTAACGGTAATTATAATGACAATAAAGACGATTCTGATTCTGATGTTCTCAGTTCCAGGTCTTTGTAGAGTTTATTAGACTGTAGTTCATCTACATTTACATTTACATTTAGTCAGTCATTCAGCAGACGCTTTTATCCAAAGCGACTTACAAATGAGAACACCACAAGTCAGAAGCCATGGAGAAAACCAACTATACTGTAAATTCATCAAACCTGATTGTTATTCGAAGCTGCGCCCCCCCCCCCATTTTTTTATTATTTTTTATTTATTTATTTATTTTTTTTTCTCTACAACAGGTATTTGTTAAAGAGATGCGTCTTGAGTAGTTTCTTAAAACTGTTTAGAGATTCTGCCTTACGGACAGAGTTGGGAAGATGGTTCCACCATTTTGCAGTGGTGAACGCCACAGAGTGAGAATTAGCTCCTCGGTGAGGTGGAATCGCCAGGCGGCCATCATCACTGGAGCGAAGTGAACGAGTCGGAGTGTATTTTGAAAAGATAGAGTGAAGGTAAGAGGGGGAAGATCCAGAAATGGTTCTGTATGCCAGAGTCAGCGACTTGTACTGAATGCGAGCAGCTACAGGAAGCCAATGGAGGAAAGTGAGTAATGGAGTGACATGAGTTCGCTTGGGCTGGTTAAACACGAGTCGGGCTGCAGAGTTCTGAATTAGTTGAAGAATTCAAGAATCATCTATTTGTGTTCTACAGAACATACTGTGTACTCTGTTCTCTAATGCTCAGAACCCCAATAGTACCACCACAGAGCAGGGGTTATTGGGTGGCTGCATTATTACACAGATAGACTACAGTCTGTAATTGTAAATCTACAAAGTCCAACTATATGGTAAGTGGAGGACATAGACAATGAAGCAAGAAGGTGTCCAGATTTTGACTGGTACTGTGTAATTACATCGCATGGCACTTTATTTGGGGTAAATAATAATCATTCGAATTTCAGATCACCGTTTCCTGCAATCCGTATCATTACAATGTGTTTCTAAATGGGCAGCAAGTGCAGACATACATCCACCGCTTCCACAGACTGGAGGACATCGACGTTCTGGAGGTGACCGGAGACCTGCGCTTGAGCTCTGTAGAAGTTATGTAAAATGTAAGGCCTCCTGTACAGTATGCTCTGTATGATTTGGTTTGTCTCACCCCCATAAAAAAAAACATGGACTGAAGGGCTTTTGGCTTAGTGGTTAGCATGTTCTTCTCTCAGCTCTAGGGATTCCCGGTTCGAATCCCCATCTGGGTGGAGTTTCCATGTTCTCCCCGTGTCCGTGTGGGTTTCCTCCGGGTTCTCCGGTTTCCTCCCACAGTCCAAAAACATGGATCAAGTCAATTGAGTTCTCCAAATTGCCCCATATAGAGTGTGTCTGTGTGAGTGAGTGTGTGCCCAGTGATGGATTGCCGCCCTGTCCTGGGTGTATCTGCTCAGCGCCCGAGACGTTCTCCCCTGGATGGGCATGGGGAACCCCCCCCCACGACCCTAATAGAGGATAAAGCGGGAGATAATGAATGAATGAATGAATGAACAATTAACCTTGATCCATGTTTTTAGACTGTGGGAGGATGAATGAAGGGCTTTTCTTTTAAGAAGAACAACAGCGCTATCTGCTGCTCTCCAGCTCCTGCTTCGCTGTTATATCTGTTCCGGCCTGCAGATGGCAGTAGAGGTCGACGTACAAATCCATACAATTAAAACAACCGTCTATTTACACACATATTAGTTTGTGATGTCATTTTATTAAGTGGTTTAAATGTATTAAATCCTTCACTTTTAAAAGTACAATAATGCAGAGTGTGTTATATCTTTCAGGGTGTGTTATCTGCACGTTAATAAGTGTAATAACAGATTGGTACTGACCAAACACACACATTGCCCAGCGATAGATTGGTGCCTTGTCCTGGGTGTATCTGTCCAGCATCCGAAACCCCGAAACGTTCTCCCCTGGATGGGCATGGGGAACCCCCCACCCCCCACGACCCTAGTAGAGCATAAAGCAGAAGATAATAGTGGGTGGGTGGAAACACACACGTCACCTGTGGATGTACAGTATATATACTCATTCATTCATTATCTTTCGCTTTATCCTCTATTAGGGTCGCGGGGAGGGGGGGGGTTCCCCATGCCCATCCAGGGGAGAACGTTTCGGGCGGTGGGCAGATACACCCAGGACAGGGTGACAATCTATCGCTAGGCACACACTCACACAGACACGCACACAGACACACTCTATATGGGGCAATTTGGAGAACTCAATTGACTTGATCCATGTTTTTGGACTGTGGGAGGAAACCGGAGAACCCGGAGGAAACCCACGCGGACACGGGGAGAACATGGAAACTCCACCCTGATGGGGATTCGAACCGGGAATCCCTAGTACTGAGAGGAGAAGAGAGGAGAACGTGCTAACCACTAAGCCAACGTGCCGCCCAGGATTTATTATATGAAATAATAATAAAATGTATTCATTCATTCATTATCTTCTGCTTTATCCTCTATTAGGGTCGTGGGGGGGTTCCTCATGCCCATCCAGGGGAGAACGTCTCGGGCGCCGGGCAGACACACCCAGGACAGGGCGCCAACCTATCGCTGGGCACACACTCACTCACACAGACACACTCTATATGGGGCAATTTGGAGAACTCCATTGACTTGATCCATGTTTTTGGACTGTGAGAGGAAACCGGAGAAACCGGAGGAAACCCAGGCGGACACGTGGAGGACATGGAAACTCCACCCAGATGGGGATTCGAACCGGGAATTCGAACCCTAGTGCTGAGAGGAGAACATGCTAAACACTAAGCCACCGTGCCGCCCAGGATTTATTATATGTAATAATAAATGTTCAAGTATATTTTAAAACTCTCACAGGGCGGCTCATTGAAGCATTAGTTAGCACGTCTGCCTCTCATCGCTCTGAGTGGAGTTTGCATGTTCTCCCTCTGTCTGCGTGGGTTCTCCATTTTTTTCCCACAGTCCAAAACATGGATTCAAAATGAATTTGCTGCTCTAAATCGTCCCAAAATAGTGTTTGTTTGTGTCTGTGTGCTCGGGCGCCCTGTCCTGACTGTATCTGCCTAAAGCCCAAAACGTTCTCCCTTGAATGGGCATGGGGAACCCCCATCTGTGTGTTATCCATACAGTTGTGTCCGACCGTTATATTTACATTTGGTCATTAAGCAGACGTTTCTATCCAAAGCGACTTACAAAGCGAGCAGAGGTTTGGTACAACATCCCTGCAGCAATGAGGGTTAAGGGTCTTGCTCAGGAACCCACATTGGTAACTTCAGTGGACCTGGGATTTGAACCCCCAACCTTCAGATTGAGAGCACAACACCCTAACCACTGAGCTACCACACCCCTCATCCTCCACATTTAACTCATCTGTGCAGTAAAACACACACACACACACACACACACACACACACACACACACACACACACACACACACAGCTAAATGAGCACACTTGCCCGGAGAGGTGGGCAGCTCCCAGGGAGCAATTGGTGTTAGGTGCCTTGCCCAAGGGCACTTCAGCCATAGTACTTGGTGGGACTGGGAATCGAACAGGAGAGTACACACACACACACACACACACACACACACACACACACACACACACACACCCTGAGCAAAGTGATCACCCATGCCCGGAGCGGTGGGCAGCCTAATATACAATTGGGGTTAGGTGTCTTGCCAAAGGGCACTTCAAACATAGTACCTAGTGGGACTTGGAATGAAATCGGAGAGCGTACACACACACACACACACACACACACACACACACACACACACACACTGTGAAGTGATCACACATGCCCGGAACGTTGGGCAACCTTGTATACAACTCCCAGGGGGCAATTGGGGTTAGGTGCCTTGCCCAAGTGCACTTCAAACATAGTACCTAGTGGGACTTGGAATGAAAACGGAGAGCGTACACACACACACACACACACACACACACACACACACACACACACACACACTGTGAAGTGATCACACATGCCCGGAACGTTGGGCAACCTTGTATACAACTCCCAGGGGGCAATTGGGGTTAGGTGCCTTGCCCAAGTGCACTTCAAACATAGTACCTAGTGGGACTTGGAATGAAAACGGAGAGCGTACACACACACACACACACACACACACACACACACACACTGTGAAGTGATCACACATGCCCGGAACGTTGGGCAACCTTGTATACAACTCCCAGGGGGCAATTGGGGTGAGGTGCCTTGCCCAAGTGCACTTCAAACATAGTACCTAGTGAGACTTGGAATGAAATCGGAGAGCGTACACACACACACACACACACACAGGAACGGTGGACAACCCTGTATACAACCCCCAGGGGGCAACTGGGGTTAGATGCCTTGCCCAAGTGCACTTCATCCATAGTACCTAGTGGGACTGGGTATGGACCCGGGGGGGGGGGGTGGTGCTGGTTCCTTACCCCACAAGCCTGCCCCTTTAAACGCGGGTCGTTGGCTGTTAAAGCCCCGTCTCTCAGGGCTGTGACGGGGGGTCGGACGGTTCGGACGGTTCGGACGGTTGAACCCGGCCTCCCCCCACGATCAGGCTGCCTCACTCCGGCGCTACACCGCGCATGCGCAGCGGGAAGGGAGGAGAGCGCGAGAGAGCGAGCGCGCGAGAGCGAGAGAGAGAGAGAGAGAGAGAGAGAGAGAGAGAGAGAGAGAGAGAGAAGGATTCAAACTTCCGGTGGTGTGTCATGGCGGCGCGGTGGAGTGAAGTGAAAACGCGAAGCCCCGCTCCGTCCGCCCGTCTCCTGTGAGCCTCGTCGCGGCGTCTCGGGGGGCCCCCCCCGCTGTGGTGCAGCGCGACACGCGAAAGGCCCGTCGGTTCGGATCCCGCAGGCGGAGGGGGAAGCGCCTGCACTCGGCATCCGCCTGAGCATGGCGGCGCACAAGCCCGTGGAGTGGGTGCAGGCCGTCATTACCCGATTCGACGAGCAGGTAAAGGGGAAATGGAGCCCGTCATGGCGCGGCTGCAACCGAGGGCGAGGCGAGGCGAGGCGAGGCGGGCGGGCGGACGGGAGGACGGACCGTTCGGGCGCTCCGGGTGCTCCGGGCAGGGCGGCGGGGACGCGGGCTCGGGGCCGAGGATGCGCCCCGTTCCCGCCGGTCGGTCGGTCGGTCGCTGCGGGGCTCGTCAGGCGCTCAGCCCCGCGTCCAGAACGCACTCTCCCGTACTGAGCAGTATGGACAGCTAGTACGCAGAAAGCGGCCCGCTCACCGGGACGTACCGTTGTTTGTTACGTACTCAGTAGTACGCTAGTACGCTTCCGAATCGCCTCAGAAAGGCGTTGGGCTCGCGGAATCCGCTCTTCATGCTCAGCTTCTGCCCCATAATGGAGGTGTTTGTTTGGAATCCGATGCCGCTGTTTACACTGGTTGATTTCTCTCAACAAAGCGGGCACAACACGCCGAGCAGCTACAGTAACAGCTCTGTTATGGGCAAAATATTAAATGGCAACATCATACACGGCGTCACTATGAACATCATCTTCATCATCATCATCATCATCATCCACTTTGCTTCCTCAGCTGCTTTCTGTTTCTGAAGAACAGAAACAAACAAACCAAAAAAACAAACCCTCTGTGTTTCCATTTATTCATTCATTTATTCATTATCTTCTGCTTTGTCCTCTATTAGGGTCGTGTGTGTGTGGGGGGGTTCCCCATGCCCATCCAGGGGAGAACGTCTCGGGCGCTGGGCATATACACCCAGGACAGGGCGCCAATCTATCACTGGGCACACACTCACTCACACAGACACTCACGCATACACACACTATATGGGGCAATTTCATGCATTCGTTATCTCCCGCTTTATCCTCTATTAGGGTCGCGGTGGGGTTCCCCATGCCCATCCAGGGGAGAACGTCTCGGGCGCTGGGCAGATAGACCCAGGACAGGGCGCCAATCTATCACTGGGTACACACTCACTCACACAGACACACTCTATATGGGGCGGGCGGACGTTCGGGCGCTCCGGGCAGGGCGGCGGCGACGCGGGCTCGGGGCCGAGGATGCGCCCCACACTCTATATATATTCACACTCTATATGGGGCAATTTCATTCATTCATTATCTCCCGCTTTATCCTCTATTAGGGTCGCAGTGGGGTTCCCCATGCCCATCCAGGGGAGAACATCTCGGGTGCTGGGCAGATAGACCCAGGACAGGGCGCCAATCTATCACTGGGCACACACTCACTCACACAGACACACTCTAT
This sequence comes from Corydoras sp. C115, assembly GCA_019802505.1. Taxonomy (NCBI): domain Eukaryota; kingdom Metazoa; phylum Chordata; class Actinopteri; order Siluriformes; family Callichthyidae; genus Corydoras; species Corydoras sp. C115. The sequence continues at coordinate 990,680 of JAFMOC010000058.1, read as the reverse complement.
ATGGGGCGGGCAGACGTTCGGGTGCTCCGGGTGCTCCGGGCAGGGCGGCGGGGACGCGGGCTCGGGGCCGAGGATGCGCCCCGTTCCCGCCGGTCGGTCGGTCGGTCGCTGCAGGGCTCATCAGGCGCTCGAGCCCCGCGTCCAGAACGCACACTCCCGTACTGAGCAGTATGGACAGCTAGTACGCAGAAAGCGTCCCGCTCACCGGGACGTACCGTTGTTTGTTACGTACTCAGTAGTACGCTAGTACGCTTCCGAATCGCCTCAGAAAGGCGTTGGGCTCGCGGAATCCGCTCTTCATGCTCAGCTTCTGCCCCATAATGGAGGTGTTTGTTTGGAATCCGATGCCGCTGTTTACACTGGTTGATTTAGCTCAACAAAGCGGGCACAACACGCCGAGCAGCTACAGTAACAGCTCTGTTATGGGCAAAATATTAAATGGCAACATCATACACGGCGTCACTATGAACATCATCTTCATCATCATCATCATCATCATCCACTTTGCTTCCTCAGCTGCTTTCTGTTTCTGAAGAACAGAAACAAACAAACCAAAAAAACAAACCCTCTGTGTTTCCATTTATTCATTCATTTATTCATTATCTTCTGCTTTATCCTCTATTAGGGTCGTGTGTGTGTGGGGGGGTTCCCCATGCCCATCCAGGGGAGAACGTCTCGGGCGCTGGGCATATACACCCAGGACAGGGCACCAATCTATCACTGGGCACACACTCACTCACACAGACACTCACGCATACACACACTATATGGGGCAATTTCATGCATTCGTTATCTCCCGCTTTATCCTCTATTAGGGTCGCGGTGGGGTTCCCCATGCCCATCCAGGGGAGAACGTCTCGGGTGCTGGGCAGATAGACCCAGGACAGGGTGCCAATCTATCACTGGGCACACACTTACTCACACAGACACACTCTATATGGGGCGGGCGGACGTTCGGGCGCTCCGGGCAGGGCTAGGGCAGGGCGGCGGGGACACGGGCTCGGGGCCGAGGATGCGCCCCACACTCTATATATATTCACACTCTATATGGGGCAATTTCATGTATTCATTATCTCCCGCTTTATCCTCTATTAGGGTCGCAAGTGGGGTTCCCCATGCCCATCCAGGGGAGAACATCTCGGGCGCTGGGCAGATAGACCCAGGACAGGGCGCCAATCTATCACTGGGCACACACTCACTCACACAGACACACTCTATATGGGGCGGGCAGACGTTCGGGCGCTCCGGGTGCTCCGGGCAGGGCGGCGGGGACGCGGGCTCGGGGCCGAGGATGCGCCCCGTTCCCGCCGGTCGGTCGGTCGCTGCGGGGCTCGTCAGGCGCTCAGCCCCGCGTCCAGAACGCACTCTCCCGTACTGAGCAGTATGGACAGCTAGTACGCAGAAAGCGGCCCGCTCACCGGGACGTACCGTTGTTTGTTACGTACTCAGTAGTACGCTAGTACGCTTCCGAATCGCCTCAGAAAGGCGTTGGGCTCGCGGAATCCGCTCTTCATGCTCAGCTTCTGCCCCATAATGGAGGTGTTTGTTTGGAATCCGATGCCGCTGTTTACACTGGTTGATTTCTCTCAACAAAGCGGGCACAACACGCCGAGCAGCTACAGTAACAGCTCTGTTATGGGCAAAATATTAAATGGCAACATCATACACGGCGTCACTATGAACATCATCTTCATCATCATCATCATCCTCATCCACTTTGCTTCCTCAGCTGCTTTCTGTTTCTGAAGAACAGAAACAAACAAACCAAAAAAAACACTGTGTTTCCATTTATTCATTCATTTATTTATTATGTTCTGCTTTGTCCTCTCTTAGGGTCGTGGGGGGGTGGGTTCCCCATGCCCATCCAGGGGAGAACGTTTCGGGCGCTGGGCAGATAGACCCAGGACAGGGCGCCAATCCATCGCTGGGCACACACTCACTCACACAGACACACTCTATATGGGGCAATTTTGAGAATTCAATTGACTTGATCCATGTTTTTGGACTGTGGGAGGAAACCGGAGAACCCGGAGGAAACCCACACAGATGCGGGGAGAACATGGAAACTCCACCCAGATGGGGATTCGAACCGGGAATCCCTAGTGCTGAGAGGCGAACGTGCGAACCACTAAGCCACCGTGCCGCCCCTGTTTCCATTTAAACTTTTTAAAAAACTTACCCTTTAAACTGGAAACCGGCTAAATGTGAACGCATGACTTCGGTGGTTGACCACAAAGGGACAGACGGTGTCTGTCAGAGTGGAACTAACTTTCGAAAGAAATAATCATAAAATGAAGTGATCCATTTTAAGCGAGGCACGCTGGCTTAGTGGTTAGCACGGTCCCGGTTCGAATCCCCATCTAGGTGGAGTTGGCGTGTTCTCCCTGTGTCCGCGTGGGTTTCCTCCGGGTTCTCCGGTTTCCTCCCACAGTCCAAAAACATGGATCAAGTCAATTGAATTCTCCAAATTTCCCCATATTAGAGTGTGTTTGTGTGAGTGAGTGTGTGCCCAGTGATAGATTGGCGTCCTGTCCTGGGTGTATCTGCCCAGTGCTCGAAACGTTCTCCCCTGGATGGGCATGGGGAACCCCCTCGCGACCCTAATAGAGCATAAAGCGGAAGTTGATGGATGGATGATCTGTGTTAAAATTATCCGCTGTGATGCCACACTAATATATTTGTCCCATCCGTGTAGTGAGACACCGCAAAATGGGCACGTGGCGCCCGGGAGCAATTGGGGCTAGGTGCCTTGCCCAGGGGCACTTCGCCGTAGTTCTTGTTGGGACCGGGAATCAAGCCGGGGACCTTCAGGTCGCAAGGCTGGTTCCTCAACCACAAGCTGACCCTGCATCATAAATCCACATTAAAGTGTTTTGTTTAGCAGCAGTAAGATTTATCCATCCATTCATTATCTCCCGCTTTATCCTCTATTAGGGTCGCGGTGGGGTTCCCCATGCCCATCCAGGGGAGAACGTCCCGGGCGCCGGGCAGACACACCCAGGACAGGGCGCCAATCCATCGCTGGGCACACACTCACTCACTCAAACACACTCTATATGGGGCAATTTAGAGAACTCACTTAACTTGATCCATGTTTTTGGACTGTGGGAGGAAACCGGAGAACCCGGAGGAAATCCACGCGGACACGGGGAGAACATGGAAACTCCACCCAGATGGGGATTCGAACCGGGAATCCCTAGTGCTGAGAGAAGAACGTGCTAACCATTAAGCCACCGTGCCTCCCAGTGAGATTTAATACATTTTAATACTTCTGAGCAATGGTCATGACAGTAAGTACTAAATGGCATCCAGTACGCACTACTTAACCGGTAAAGCTCTAGGTTCTTTTAGTACGCGAGCGTGTAGTATTTGCACAAACTCGGACACGTTATGCCCCATGTTGCCAACATTGTTTGACGTGAACATAACAGCATGGCTATAAAAGTTCATTAAATCTCAAAAATGTTAAGTGTTAGGCGGCACGGTGGTTTAGTGGTCAGCACGTTCGCCTCTCAGCACTAGGGGTTCCCGGTTCGAATCCCAATCTGGGTTCCATGTTCTCCCCGTGTCCGCGTGGGTTTCCTCCGGGTTCTCTGGTTTCCTCCCACAGTCCAAAAACATGGGTCAAGTCAATTGAATTCTCCAAATTGCCCCATATAGAGTGTGTCTGTGTGAGTGATTGTGTGCCCAGCGATGGATTGGCGCCCTGTCCTGGGTCTGTCTGCCCAGCGCCCGAAACGTTCTCCCCTGGATGGGCATGGGGAACCCCCCCATGACCCTAATAGAGGATAAAGCGGGAGATAATGAATGAATGAATGTTTAGTGTTGTACATAATCTTAGGTTTCTGTGGTTTTGCCTGACCACCGTTTTTATTTTTGTAGTCTTGAACCCGTGCACTTCTAGATAAATCATGGACTAGCTCATTGTGCCGGGGCATCCTTTAAGATCTGGGACATATCCGGACACGCTGGCCGTCCTCAGTCACTCTTTTCAATTAGTTTGTCGGCTTTGGATGTGACCAGAGTTCAGAGAAGCTCTAGTGTATAAGGTACCGGATCATTGATGGAGACTGGGATGCTCTGAAACGCTGAAAGTTAACATGGCCCATGATCCTTAGTTCCTCACTTTGTGACGTGTACTTACTGCCTGCTGTGTTGAATGCTGAGCGTTGAGTCGGTGGGTTAAATGCTGTACATGTCGAATGAGCTAGAACCTTTTTTTGCATTTCATTAGACAAACTGGTCACCTGCGTTCCTGCATTGAGACCCAAAGAACTAAAAAGCACCTAACGTCAAATCCTAGACGTCCTGGAAATCAGCAGCAGCCCATCCTGTCTCCCGGTTCTAGTTTCGGTTTAAATGAAATGAACCTCAGTTCTGCTAATCAGGTGATGCTTTGGTGACCAAGGAAAGGCAGATTAGGTTGTGGGCTTGTGTCTAAGGGTAAAGATCACCATGTTGGAAAGCTTCAATGTGTGTACATACTCATTTCCATGTGGATTTCTGTTTGTGTTGTGTTGATTTAATAATAATAGTTATAACAATAACAACAATAAGGAACAGCTTGAAATTCTTTCCTTCTTTCTTTGACACGACTGTAGTAACCCCTGTGTAATACCTGGTGACTTTCATACAGTTGTGGTGTGGTGGCTGGGGTAGAAGGTCGAGACCCTTGACCATCACCGTTTGGCACGTTAAATATGGTTCTCTGCTAATTAAACAACCTCATGGTCGCTCCATCACATTGTAGCTGAGTGGTCAGCTTTTATATTAATCTGGAATAACCTCAATCTGAAATTACCCGAGTGGGTCCTATAGCAAGGCCCCGTAATTGTTCCAGGTGGCTGTATGGACGACCCTGTATCTTTACCCCAAAAATCAAGTGCTCATTTTTGGCCATTAAGCCAATGTTTACACTAAAAATCTTCACGTTAAAATAGTTCGAACATTCGCAAAACTAGGACGGCACGGTGGCTTAGTGGTCAGAACATTCTCCTCTCAGCACTAGGGGATTCCCGGTTCGAATCCCAATCTGGGTGGAGTTTCCATGTTCTCCCCGTGTCCGCGTAGGTTTCCTCCGGGTTCTCCGGTTTCCTTCCACAGTCCAAAAACGTGGATCAAATCAATTGAGTTGTCCAAATTACCCCATATAGAGTGTGTCTGTGTGAGTGAGTATGAGCCCAGCGATAGATTGGTGCCCTGTCCTGGGACCCTAATATATAGGATAAAGTGGATGATAATGGATGGATTCTCAAACTAACTTTTCCAAAGTACAGTGTGACCAAACATGAGATTTTATTGTTAGAGATGTAAAAAAATTTTTTTTTTGGTTACTGTTATTTTTGAGCCACAATACATATTTAACTCGGAACCGTACTTGCACACGCCTTAGATTTTACATTACGGCTTGTGTTCCGTCTTGTATGTTGTATTCCGAAATCCGCATCCAAGTCTCTCTATCATTAAAACACAATAAGTCGAGTGTTTTTTTTTTTTTTTTTTTTTCTCGTTGGTCTGACTCTGCCCCATATTTAACGTGCAGTTACTTGTGCTTTGCAAACAGTTTGGAAATGCATTCTATAAAAGCCGTTGGTGTATCGATGCCAAGCGAAAGCACGTTCTGTGTTTTTGGGTGTACTGGGCCAGTTTGCATTAATTAAAGCGCCTTTCTGATCTACTTCACAGAGCTACAGTGTTCGTGGAAACCTGTGGGTTCACCGGCCATTCATCGGTGCTTGGTTCAGGGCTTAGTGGCTGCCTGAGGCTCATAACAGTTTGATGAAAGTGTAATGAGGGATTTACTCTGTGTTTATTGTTAAGCCAGCTTAGCGCTCTCTAAATCAGAAGACTTTGTACGGGTGTTCGGTGCCGGCCAAGTTCACTTTGCAGAACGTGCAGCTCCTCATCTCGACCTCCCCCCCCCCCCCTCCCCATGGCTGTTTTTTTTTTGTGATTGATGAGCTATTGAAATGTTATTGGGATAAAAATCTTTGACTGAAAGCGTGAGGCAGAGTCACGACCAAGTTTTATTTCCTAAGGTAAATCCCTAAGTACTGTTTAGTGTGGTAGTAACTTTTTCTCAAGCTGGTTTTGGATCCGCCGTGGCTCTCCTGCTTTCCCACTTGTGATCAGTGAGGGGTTCTGCCATGTCAGCAGTATGAATTCAGAAAGCACCTTCAAACAATGACCTCACCGATGCCTGTGCGTGGTCATGGAAAACCAATCTGTCCTCTCCGGGGATATGGTTCAGACCGCTCAGAAACAGGAGCTGCTAGATCTGGACTCTGTAAAGGGCCAGAATGGATATAAAGCCCTATAAGTCGTCAGGTACGAAGCATGAAGAAAGTTTGAGCGTTAAATGGGATTTGCAGGGATTTGAAATCATAGTAATGCTTTGTGCTCGCCGTGCTGCATGGTGTCTTTGGTCTCTATATGTTAAACTGGAATAGTCATTGAATTTTGAAGAGTTTTTTTTTTTTGGTATGGTTGCCGGGTCTACGGAACTTAACTACAAACACAGGCTCTGTATTGTAGATACAGAGAAACTTCACATGTTGCTTTGCAACCCAAAACGTTTCCAGTCATTGGTCTAGTTGTAGAGCTGTTTGTGTGATTGGACTGTATTCGCCTAAATTGTTCTAATATGTGGAAATGGTGGACAATATATGTACAGGAGAAAATGCATTAGTATTAAAATTTGGGTATCTGTTGTATTTTATTGTAAGTATTAATTCATTATCTCCTGCTTTATCCTCTATTAGGGTCGCGGGGGGGTTCCCCATGCCCATCCAGGGGAGAACGTCTCGGGCGCTGGGCAGATAGACCCAGGACAGGGCGCCAATCCATCGCTGGGCACACACTCACTCACACAGACACACTCTATATGGGGCGATTTGGAGAACTCAATTGACTTGATCCATGTTTTTGACTGTGGGAGGAAACCGGAGAACCCGGAGGAAACCCACATAGACATGGGGAAGAACACGGAAGCTCCACCCAGATGGGGATTCGAACCGGGAATCCCTAGCGCTGAGAGGAGAACGTGCTGACCACTAAGCCACCATGCCGCCCTGTTTCCTTTTAAACTTAAAAAAAAACAACTTACCCTTTAAACTGGAAAACGGCTAAATGTGAACGCATGACTTTGGTGGTTGACCACAAAGGGACAGACGGTGTCTGTCGGAGTGGAACTAACTTTCGGGCGCTGGGCAGACAGACCCAGGACAGGACGCCAATCCATCGCTGGGCACACACTCAATCACACAGACACACTCTATATGGGGCAATTTTTTTTGAGAATTCAATTGACTTGATCCATGTTTTTGGACTGTGGGAGGAAACCGGAGAACCCGGAGGAAACACACGTAGACACGGGGAGAACATGGAAACTCCACCCAGATGGGGATTCGAACCGGGAATCCCTAGCGCTGAGAGGTGAACGTGCTGAACACTAAGCCACCGTGCCGCCAAAAGGATAAAACATAAACTATAAAAGAGAAGAAACACATTAAAAGAGTACAGCACAATTTACACAACATTCATTCATTATCTTCCGCTTTATCCTCTATTAGGGTCGTGGGGAGTTCCCCATGCCCATCCAGGGGAGAACGTCTCGGGCGCTGGGCAGACACAGCTAGGACAGGGTGCCAACCTATCGCTGGGCACACACTTGCACACGCAGACGCGCGCACATACACACTATCTATGGGGCAATTTGGAGAATTATACTGGAACGCAAACCTAACGCACAACACCACCAATTAACTCACATTCATATTACATTAATAATCCATTCATTCATTATCTCCCGCTTTATCCTCTATTAGGGTCGCGGTGGGGTTCCCCATGCCCATCCAGGGGAGAACGTTTCTGGCGCTGGGCAGATAGACCCAGGACAGGACGCCAATCCATCGCTGGGCACACACTCACTCACTCACACAGACACTCTCTATATGGGGCAATTTTTTTGAGAATTCAATTGACTTGATCCATGTGTTTGGACTGTGGGAGGAAACCGGAGAACCCGGAGGAAACCCATGCAGACACGGGGAGAACATGGAAACTCCACCCAGATGGGGATTCGAACCAGGAATCCCTAGCGCTGAGAGGCGAACGTGCTGACCACTCAGCCACCGTGCCGCCAATTTACACAACATAAAACATAAAAACGCAAACAACCAAGACTAATGGCTACCCCATTTGCCCAAATGCCTGTTTAAACAGGACCTGAGTTGTTTGGACCTGAGTACCATTGTGAGTTCTTTCTGTCGCTGTTGAGACCGATGGAAGGTTATTGTAAATGTAACTGATGTAAGTTCTAGGTGTCCTTATGGTCCAGTCTTGATGTGAGTACTAAGTTTGCTCGAGATGGAGTGCTGATGTGAGTATGACGATGTGAGTACCGGGTGTACCCGAGATGAAGTAGAGGGAGAGGTAGCTCAGTGGTTAGGGTGTTGGGTTATCAATCTGAAGGTTGGGAGTTCAAATCCCAGGTCCACTGAAGTTACCAATGTGGGTTCTTGAGCAAGAACCTCAACCCTCATTGCTCCAGGGATGTTGTGATGAACCCTGTGATTAACGTTGTAAGTCGCTTTGGATAAAAGCGTCCAATAAATGACCAAATGTAAATGTAAGTACTAGGGGTGAGCTGCAATGTTTGCTGATTCGACGATTCGATTCGGAGAACCGTAGTCGACTATGAACCTCATAGTCGAATGTACCATTTTGACCACATGGGGGTGCCCATGGCTGCTGCTAAGCATTAGTTTTTACATGAAATGTCTTTGTTTTTGTTATATATATAGCCTTTTGTCAAATAAAATCATCCTAATCATCCTAAAACTCATTGATCTGAGTGTTTTAGGTTTTTCCTTTGAAGTGGAAAAAAGTCCAGAACGGGGATCCCATTTACGGTGCTCTAGAAAAACAAGTAAATATAAAAAAAAAAAAAATCTTTTTTAAAAACCACGCTTATAGCGCCATCTTGTGGTGCAATTTTAACTGATTCGACTATCAGTCGACTATAGGGAAAATCTGACGAATCAGATTCGACTATGATAATCCTTAGTTGAAGACACCCCTAGTAAGTACTGATGTGAGTACTAGTTAGACCCATGTGGGTGTGCCGATCTGAGTTCCAGGTGTATGCCAATGTAAGTACCAGAAGTACCCAAGACTAAGTACCCATGAAAGTACTAGGTGTATGTTGAGAGGAAGAACCCATGTGAGTACCAGATGTATGCTGAGATAAAGTACCCATGTGAGTACCGCGTGTACCCCAAGACATGTTCTGGTGTGAGTACCAGGTGTATGCTGAGATAAAGTACCCATGTGAGTACCAGATGTACCCCAAGGCAGGTTCTGGTGTGAGTACCAGGTGTATGCTGAGATAAAGTACCCATGTGAGTACCAGATGTACCCCCAAGACAGATTCTGGTGTGAGTACCAGGTGTTTGCTGAGATAAAGTACCCATGTGAGTACCAGATGTACCCCCAAGACAGATTCTGGTTTGAGTACCAGGTGTTTGCTGAGATAAAGTACCCATGTGAGTACCAGATGTACCCCCAAGACAGATTCTGGTGTGAGTACCAGATGTATGCTGAGATAAAGTACCCATGTGAGTACCAGATGTACCTCAAGACAGATTCTCGTGTGAGTACCAGGTGTATGCTGAGATAAAGTACCCATGTCTGTACCAGATCTACCCCAAGACATGTTCTGGTGTGAGTACCAGGTGTATGCTGAGATAAAGTACCCATGTGAGTACCAGATGTACCCCAAGACAGATTCTGGTGTGAGTACCAGGTGTATGCTGAGATAAAGTACCCATGTGAGTACCAGATGTACCCCAAGACAGATTCTGGTGTGAGTACCAGGTGTGAGTACCAGGTGTATGCTGAGAAAGTACCCATGTGAGTACCAGATGTACCCCCAAGACAGGTTCTGGTGTGAGTACCAGGTGTATGCTGAGATAAAGTACCCATGTGAGTACCGCATTGTACCCCAAGGCAGGTTCTGTTGTGAGTACCAGGTGTATGCTGAGATAAAGTACCCATGTGAGTACCAGATGTACCCCAAGACAGATTCTGGTGTGAGTACCAGGTGTATGCTGAGATAAAGTACCCATGTGAGTACCAGATGTACCCCCAAGACAGGTTCTGATGTGAGTACCAGGTGTTTGCTGAGATAAAGTACCCATGTGAGTACCAGATGTACCCCAAGATAGGTTCTTGTGTGAGTACCAGGTGTATGCTGAGATAAAGTACCCATGTGAGTACCAGATGTACCCCAAGACAGGTTCTGATGTGAGTACCAGGTGTTTGCTGAGATAAAGTACCCATGTGAGTACCAGATGTACCCCCAAGACAGATTCTGGTGTGAGTACCAGATGTATGCTGATATAAAGTACCTATGTGAGTACCAGATGTACAGTACCCCAAGACAGGTTCTGGTGTGAGTACCAGATGTATGCTGATATAAAGTACCCATGTGAGTACCGCATTGTACCCCAAGACAGATTCTGGTGTGAGTACCAGGTGTATGCTGAGATAAAGTACCCATGTGAGTACCAGATGTACCCCAAGACAGATTCTGGTGTGAGTACCAGGTGTATGCTGAGATAAAGTACCCATGTGAGTACCAGATGTACCCCAAGATAGGTTCTTGTGTGAGTACCAGGTGTATGCTGAGATAAAGTACCCATGTGAGTACCAGATGTACCCCAAGACAGGTTCTGGTGTGAGTACCAGGTGTTTGCTGAGATAAAGTACCCATGTGAGTACCAGATGTACCCCAAGACAGGTTCTGGTGTGAGTACCAGGTGTATGCTGAGATAAAGTACCCATGTGAGTACCGCATTGTACCCCAAGGCAGGTTCTGGTGTGAGTACCAGGTGTATATTATTCAGTACTAGGTACACTCGAGACGGAGTGCTGATGGGCTCTAGATCCAGAGGTTTTCCTAGAGATCAGTGTTGTTGTCTTGTACTAGATGTGGTCAACGCAGCCAAATAAAAGCCAAATTGTATAACTGCAAGTAACATTTGGCTTATTTTCCGTCTCCCGCAGCTTTACATGGTCTTGTTTTGTGATTGTGACAGCTGAGTGTTTATGAAACGGCAAGAAAAAAACACCGTCCCAAATATCCACTGCATTATAAATCAGTGTTTTATGTAGTGTCGAAGTGTTTCGCTGTTGGAGACTAATTTACTAACCTTCACTAATTTGTTCACTCTGTAGTGAGTGCTGTGCAGTGAACAGTCAGTGAGGTAACGAGTGAACCGTTAGCAACGCAACGAAGACTTTTGAGTCTCATGCGTGTCTGTTCTGTTCATATGTACATCAGAACCAAGTATGTAGTTTAACACCATGTAGCATGTGACTCCAGCAATACTGACTAGAGCAGCAGAACTAAAAGGGGCAGATACGGCAGGTCACCTAGTCAAGAAGGCTCCCTAGTATGTCAGTATTTCAGCACCATACTCTCAAAAACACCAAGTTTTAAGGGTTAAGTTTCAAGGTTTAAGTTTTTTTTTCTTTCTTTTTGTTAGTTCCCTGTTGGTCCTCTGTTCGCAGCTTTATTTAGGGCGTGTCCGTGTGTCATTTAGGGCGTGTCCGTGGTTTAGTGGTTAGCACGTTCGCCTCTCGGCGCTAGGGATTCCCGGTTCGAATCCCCATCTGGGTGGAGTTTCCATGTTCTCCCCGTGTCCGCGTGGGTTTCCTCCTGGTTCTCCGGTTTCCTCACACAGTCCAAAAACATGGATCAAGTCGATTGAATTTCTCCAAATTGCCCCATATAGTGTGTGTGAGTGAGTGTCCAGTGATAGATTTGAGGATGTTGCTCCCAAACTGTGGAACTTTTTTTTTTTTTTTTTTTTTTTTTTTTTTTTTTAAGATTGGCGGACTCTGCGGAGTTTAAAAAACATTTAAAGACTTATCTGTTTAAACAGGCATTTGGGCAAATGGGCTAGCCAGTAGTCTTGGTTGTTGTGTTTTTATGTTTTATGTTGTGTAAATTGTGCTTTTATTGTGTTTATTCTCTTTTATTTTTTTATGTTTTTCCTTTTGTATAGCACTTTGTGGTCTGTGCCTAAGAAAAGTGCTATATAAATAAAGTTTACTTACTTACTTACAGACCGGTTCCATCTCTGAAGAACACATGATGAGAGTATCAAAGCACATCGCTGAGTAAGCTCGTCTCACTCAACACTCCTCTACTGAGAACAGCCTTTCTGTGATCGTCCATGATTTTGAGTCACAAAATATCCATCCGTTATCTTCTGCTTTATTCTGTATTAGGGTTGCGGGGGGGGGGGGGTTCCCCATGCCCATCCAGGGGAGAACGTTTCGGGTGCTGGGCAGATACACCCAGGACAGGGCGTCGATCCATCACTGGGCACACACTCACTCACACAAACAGTTTTTGGACTGTGGGAGGAAACCGGATAACCCAGAGGAAACCCACGCGGACACGGGGAGAACATGGAAACTCCACCCAGATGGGGATTCGAACCAGGAATCCCCAGCACTGAGAGGAGAACGTGCTGACCACTAAGCCACCGTGCCGTCCTGCTTTTAATAATGTTTTAAAAGTATTTTTAGTGATGGCTTAGTGGTTTATCACGTTCTCTTCTCAGCGCTAGGGATTCCCGGTTCGAATCCCAATCTGGGTGGAGTTTCCATGTTCTCCCCGTGTCCGTGTGGGTTTCCTCCGGGTTCTCCGGTTTCCTCCCACAGTCCAAAAACATGGGTCAAGTCAATTGAGTTCTCTAAATTGCCCCATATAGAGTGTGTCTGTGTGAGTGAGTGAGTGCCCAGTGATAGATTGGCGCCCTGTCCTGGGTGTATATGCCCAGCGTCCGAAACGTTCTCCCCTGGATGGGCATGGGGAACCCCCCCCGCGACCCTAATAGAGGATAAAGCGGAAGAAAATGGATGGATATTTTGTGATTTAAAATCATGGCCGATCACAGAAAGGCTGTTCTCAGTAGAGGAGTGTTGAGTGAGACGAGCTTACTCAGTGATGTGCTTTGATACTCTCATCATGTGTTCTTCAGAGATGGAACCGGTCTGGGAGTACGGTCCAGGCACATTGTACCCCTCTGCCACCACGCATGTTTCCTGTGTGTGAACATTCCATGGTGTCGGGAGTCACCGGCGTAAAATAAAGCCCGGCTGAAATCCGATCAGAGCGGTCAGGCCTAAACGGATTTGCTGAAATGCGATTTGAACGGGATTTCGGACGGCACACGAATACGGCTGGAAGTGGATTAGGAGATTCAGGCATGTGGCAGCCGATCGGATTCCGATCGGATATGCGCCGAAATTGAGTTTGGACCAAGAATGTGTACAAAGTCTTACCCTTTTCGACCCGTCAGGCTCATTAAGCTATGTCCTGATTGGTTACATCGTGGCCTTATGACCTATATTATTTATATAGATTTGCACACGCCCCCTTCTGGCTCCATTATCCATTTCCTCCACTTACCATATAAATGTACTTTGTAGTTCTACAATTCCAGACTGTAGTCCATCTGTGTTCTGTTGGTTCTCTGTTCTCTCCTTGGAGTAGATAGTACCACAGTCAAAAGGCTGCACCCCCTTCTGGCTCCATTATCTATGTTCTCCGCTTACCATATAGATGGACTTTGTAGTTCTACAATTACAGACTGTAGTCCATCTGTGTTCTGCTGGTTCTCTGTTCTCTCCATGGAGTAGATAGTACCACAGTCAAAAGGTCACGCCCCCTTCTTACTCCATCCTCTATGTCCTCCACTTACCATAAAGATGTACTTTGTAGTTCTACAATTGCAGACTGTAGTCCATCTGTGTTCTGTTGGTTTTCTGTTCTCTCCTTGGAGTAGATAGTACCACAGTCAAAAGGCCACGCCCCCTTCTTGCTCCATTATCTATGTCCTCCACTTACCTTATAGATGGACTTTGTAGTTTTACAATTACAGACTGTAGTCCATCTGTGTTCTGTTGGTTTTCTGTTCTCTCCTTGGAGTAGATAGTACCACAGTCAAAAGGCCACGCCCCCTTCTTGCTCCATTATCTATGTCCTCCACTTACCATATAGATGGACTTTGTAGTTTTACAATTCCAGACTGTAGTCCATATGTGTTCTGTTGGTTCTCTGTTGGTCAGGAGCATCACAGAACAGGAATTATTTGGGTGTTGGATTGTTTATGGTCAGTTCTGCAGTGACACTGATGTGGTGAGGGGGGTTAGTGCAGCAGTGCTGCTGGAGTTTCCTTTCTCCACCTCAGTGACACTGCTGGGATAGGACTAACACCCCCACCCAATAACCCCTGCTCTGTGGTGGTACTATTGGGGTTCTGAGCATTAGAGAACAGGTATCATTTGGGTGGTGGATTGTTTATTGTCAGTTCTGCAGTGACACTGATGTGGTGAGGGGGGGGGGGGGGTTTAGTGCAGCAGTGCTGCTGGAGTTTCCTTTCTCCACCTCAGTGACACTGCTGGGATAGGACTAACACCCCCTCCCCTCCCAACAATCCCTTCTCTGTGGTGGTACTATTGGGGTCCTGACCATTAGAACAGAGTACATGGTAAAACACAAACAGATGGACTACAGAGTGTAATTCTAGATCTACAAAGTCCAGCTTTACAGTAACCGGAACGATAAGTGGACATGGACAATAAGTGGGGGGTGTCCAAACTTTTGACTGGTACTGTAAGGAAGTTACCCCCAGTGGGGGGTGGAACCCGCTCTCTGTATTGGTTAACGTTTAATGGTTACGTGAACCTGCATTTTCTCTTAAAACTGCCGCGCTCGGGGGAATTATGGCAAGATGAGGATATAAGTGCTTTAGCAGTGGCCTCACAGTGGAGCAGAGCGTGAGGGAGGCGCTGCAGTCAAATGAGGCTTAAGAGTACAAACTTCATTACAAATGTCCCGTCGTATCCGTCTAAAGTGTAATTGGTAGCTTCTTCCCACCATGTGGAGGATATGGGAGGGAAAGCGGTGGTTCACTGCCTTTTAATAAAAAAAAAAAAAATAAATAAAAAAAATCACTCATTATTTAACATGAGAAGCGGGGGGTGGGGGTGGTGTAGGGATAATTTAAAGTGGTGGGGGGGTAAAGGAACAAATGATTTTTTTCAGGAGGGAGGTGGACGCAACCGAAGGTGAATTATTTATTCATTAATTCATTATCTCCCGCTTTATCCTCTATTAGGGTCGCGGGGGGGTTCTCCATGCCCATCCAGGGGAGAACGTTTCGGGCGCTGGGCAGATACACCCAGGACAGGGCGCCAATCCATCACTGGGCACACACTCACTCACATAGAAACACACACTCTATATGGGGCAATTTGGAGAACTCAATTGACTTGTTCCATGTTTTTGGACTGTGGGAGGAAACCGGAGAATGAATATATATATATATATATATATATATATATATATATATATATATATATATATATATATATATATATATATATATAGATTCTATATTTATATATATATATATATATATATATTAGTTATTAGTCAATCAAGAGGGTTCTGCTGTACCCACCACATTTTGGACTGTGAAGGAGAAAACCTACTCAGGCACAGGGAGAACATGCAAACACCACACCGAAAGGATCTCTGTTCATCAGCACCGAGCTGATTATTTATTTGTTTATTGGTTATTAATTGATTACAGTCCAAAAACATGGATTAAGGTCAATTGAATATAGAGTGTGTGTGTGTGTGTGTGTGTGTGTGTGCCCAGCGATGGATTGGCGCCCTGTCCTGGGTGTATCTGCCCAGCGCCCGAGACGTTTTCCCCTGGATGGACATGGAGAACCCCACCGCGACCCTAATAGAGGATAAAGCTGAAGATAATGAATGAATGAATAAATGTCGGGCGGCACGGTGGCTTAGTGGTCGGCATGTTCTCCTCTCAGCGCTAGGGATTCCCGGTTCGAATCCCAATCTGGGTGGAGTTTCCATGTTCTCCCCGTGTCAGCATGGGTTTCCTCCGGGTTCTCCGGTTTCCTCCCACAGTCCAAAAACATGGATCAAGTCAATTGAGTTCTCCAAATTGCCCCATATAGAGTGTGTCTGTGTGAGTGAGTGTGTGTCCAGTGATCGATTGGCGCCCTGTCCTGGGTGTATCTGCCCAGCGCCCGAAACGTTCTCCCCTGGATGGGTATGGGGAACCCCCCCGCGACCCTCATAGAGGATAAAGCGGAAGATAATGAATGAAAGTAGCCAAATATGGGCTTAAGTGGCAATAAAACCCCAATAAACAAAACAATAATAATTTTCTGAATTTTCTGCAAAATAAATCGAAACTCAAAAACCTGGTTCGCTTTCTAAAACCGTGTAAAGAATCGCTTCACAGAAACGAATCATGAATCGAATGGCTGAGTGACGCCGGATCAATAAAACAGAAAACGGGGGCTGGATTGTTACAGTTTTAGCGACCGTCATTGCTCTATATTTAAAATTAGAAGTTCTTTCCTTCCAGGACTCGGTTCTCGGTTGTTCGTCAAGTGTTACTTTCCAATATACCCAGATTCTGTGCCCAAATTCCTGATGTTTTTATTTTCTTATGGTCAATGAGTCTCCATACAGCGTGTATGAATGTAGCAGACACAGCCAAAGTGCACATGAGGGAAATGATTGGTCCGTGACCTTTGTGGAATTTTAAACCGTGCCTGGGAAACAAAGTGCTTGCTGTCTCTTGGCATCCTGCATTAAAATGGATGTCAACATGTCTGTGTGTGTGTGTGTGTGTGTGTGTTTGCGCGCACACACACACCCATGCACGCCGGAAGCCTGACTCCTCTCCGGTCTTGGGACTTTCATTTGCAGCCACATGCTTTTCCCTTAGGACTACGCAATGCAGGAGTAAAGAAGAAAAGAGTGTGGAGAGAAACCCCCCAGGGGCCTCTCCTCCTCCTCCACCTCCTCCTCCTCCTCCTCTCTTCCTGACATTTTCAAAGACACACTAGCCCATTTCTGCAGCCAGCCCTCTCGGAGACCTCAACCAGCCCTATCTGTGTTTTGGAGCGGATCCTCGATTTGTTCAAATAAACAGAACACCGTTCCATGAGCCAGATGTTCCGAAAGTTTTTATTTTTTTGTGTGCCGATCGGCAGTCGCGATGGCTCGCTTTTGCGTTCCCAGAATGGTCTCCTCGTTTTAGGTCGCGTTCTGCGGACCTCGGAACCCCTTGGCTTAAATGTCAGGCTCGCAGAGGCAGAAATGCGTTATGACCCGTTTCGTACAATGCACAAGAAACTGATTCCACATCAGGGAGTGTTTAACTGCCCCCCACCCCACCCCACCCCACCACCTCCTCAGTCTCCTTATGCTTCATTAACACAGCTGGGCCCAGTGCGCTTTCTGCACAAGCGTTACAGCGTGCCTGGCTCCAGCACGCTGCGCCCGTGTGTATTTGCAGATGTGCTCACTCGCAGGTGTGCGGTGAAACTGAAGGGTGGGAGTCGAGAAGTCTGGAACGCTTTAATTCCTTTGTTTTAGTTTTTCGAGGTGTGTTTAGGACGGGCGGCCCACGACAGGGCTATAAAAGTCTGTATTATGGCCCCAGGGCCGCGTCTGGCCCCTAGGTTGTCGGCGTCTTTGGTTGCCTGCGTGAGGTCAGAGGGAAATTCAGATGGAATAGGATGTATACACAGCTGTGTTGTGTTGCGTGGTGTTGCACTGCGGCGCAATATTATTATTTTTATTGCGAGTTCAGCCTGTAGGTTCAACCGTCCACCACGGTCCCCAGCTTATCCTGTCCTCACTCGGGATGAGACGAGTACAGATATTGATGGTACGATTATTGCCGAAGAAATAATCGCGATAATACGATAATTACAATTATTTCGCTCTAATTATTTTATTTTTTTTTACCAAAAAAGGGCCTAAAATCACAGGAACAATGCATGGTTTCTCATGTTTATTATTTATTATTGTAAACATGAAATAATACAATGTTTAAAAAAAATAAAATAAAACAAATAACACGGGAGGCGGCACGGTGGCTTAGTGGTTAGCATGTTCTCCTCTCAGCAGTAGGGATTCCCGGTTCGAATCCCAATCTGGGTGGAGTTTCCATGTTCTCCCCGTGTCTGCGTGGGTTTCCTCCAGGTTCTCCGGTTTCCTCCCACAGTCCAAAAACATGGATCAAGTCAATTGAGTTCTCCAAATTGCCC
>JAFMOC010000058.1:947500-967500 GCA_019802505.1 Corydoras sp. C115 | reverse complement strand
GGGTTCCCCATGCCCATCCAGGGGAGAACGTCTCGGGCGCTGGGCAGATACACCCAGGACAGGGCGCCAATCCATCACTGGGCACACACTCACTCACACACACACACACACTCTATATGGGGCAATTTGGAGAACTCAATTGAATTGATCCATGTTTTTGGACTGTGGGAGGAAACCGGAGAACCCGGAGGAAACCCACGCGGACACGGGGAGAACATGGAAACTCCGCCCAGATGGGCATTCGAACTGGGAATCCCTAGTGCTGAGAGGAGAACGTGCTAACCACTAAACCACCTGCCTTATTTTGCTGATCTGTTGGAAACCGAACTGGCCGCTGTCTGTGATCATTAAGGTTGATGTTGAATTAGTGTTGAAAACCCCGTTTAAGGGTAACTGTACGTCTGTGGTTGTTTGGATGTCGTGCAGCAAACCAAGGACTGCCTGCGGCTGGACGAGGCCATGCTGGTGAAGCAGTTGCTCCCTGAAATCTGTCACTTCCTGCATTCTTGTCGTGAGGGCCAACAGCACGCCGCCCAGCTGCGCAGCTCCGCTTCGGCGGTGCTCTTCTCACTGAGCTGCAACAACTTCAACGCCGTCTTCAGCCGCATCTCCACCAGGTACCGTCGCCATATACCCTTAAACATCCTGCATTTACATTACATTTACATTTGCTCATTTAGCAGATGCTTTTATCCAAAGCGACTTACAAGGTGAGCACAGGGTTCATCACAACATCCCTGGAGCAATGAGGGTTAAGGGTCTTGCTCAAGGACCCACATTGGTAACTTCAGTGGACCTGGGATTTGAACCCCCAACCTTCAGATTGTTAGCCCTAACCAAGGCCCTAACCACTGAGCTACTACGCCCCCCTGCACATTCAGTAGTTACAGCATGGGGTTCTGCACACAACCGAAACGCTCCAGATTCCGTCTCTCAACGTCAAACCATGATCCATAAGAAGCCAGAGTTTCATTCGCCTGATGAACTCACCGATCCTAACATTGTGATGGACCTCCACCTTACTTAACAGTAGGAGGAGGTTCTCGTTTGTCAAATAATCGTTTTTAAACAATTAGGCCCTCTTGTGTCCTGACAAAACGCTCCAGATTCCGTCTCTCGAAGTCAAACCATGATCCATACGTAGCCAGAGTTTCATTCATGTGATGAACTCATCGATCCTAACATTGTGATGGACCTCCACCTTCAACTTACTTAACAGTAGGAGGAGGTTCTCGTTTGTCGAATCATCGTTTTTAAACAATTAGGCCTTCTTGTGTCCTGACAAAACGCTCCAGATTCCGTCTCTCGTCAAACCATGATCCATACGTAGCCAGAGTTTCATTCATCTGATGAACTCATCGATCCTAACAATGTGATGGACCTCCACCTCCACCTTACTTAACAGTTGGAGGAGGTTCTCATTTGTCAAATCCATTCATTATTCATTCATTATCTCCCGCTTTATCCTCTATTAGGGTCACGGTGTGGTTCCCCATGCCCATCCAGGGGAAAACGTTTCGGGCGCTGGGCAGATCCAGCCCAGGACAGGACGCCAATCCATCACTGGGCACACACTCACTCACACAGACACACTCTATATGGGGCAATTTGGAGAATTCGATTGACTCAATCCATGTTTTTGGACTGTGGGAGGAAACCGGAGAACCCGGAGGAAACCCACGCGGACACAGGGAGAACATGGAAACTCCACCCAGATGGGGATTCAAACCGGGAATCCCTAGTGCTGAGAGGAGAACGTACCAACCACTAAGCCACCGTGCCACCGTGCCGATGATTTGTCGAATCATCGTTTTTAAACAATAAGGCCCTCTTGTGTCCTGACAAAACGCTCCAGATTCCGTCTCTTGAAGTCAAACCATGATCTATAAGTAGCCAGAGTTTCATGTGATGAACTCATCGATCCTAACATTGGGATGGACCTCCACCTCCACCTTACTTAACAGTAGGAGGAGGTTCTCGTTTGAATCATCGTTTTTAAACAATGACCCTCTTGTGTCCTGACATGCTCATGTTTTTGGTAAGATGGAGGGGCTTTCCTCAGACCTGCCCTGTGAAACACTTTGTTGTGTTGGAGGGTGTGTCCGTGTATTCGGAGACTCTGGGGACCCCGGAATACTAGTCTCCTTTGTAGGTTGGCCCCGTCGCTCGTCCTCCTCCTCAGTGCGTGTGGGAGGAATTAAAATAATCTCCTTTTCCAGACGGCTTCGTTACAGCTGCGCTCGTTTCCAACCTCCTAATAACTGCCCCCTCTGTGGAACATGGGGCTTTTCAGGTCTCTAGTCATTGCCTGATTGCTGAAGGTCGACACACATGCCTCATTTCTTTAGTAATATGTTATTTAAATGTTGGGTGGAACATTTTGGGTCACTGATTAGAACCTGTAGCTGTATCTCCTAAAGCCCTGTTAGATGTTCATTCATTCATTATCTTCCACTTTATCCTATATTTGGGTCGCGGGGGGGTTCCCTGTGCCCATCTAGGGGAGAACGTTTCGGGCGCTGGGCAGATACACCCAGGACAGGACGCCAATCTATCGCTGGGCACACACTCACACAAACACACTCTATATGGGGCAATTTGGAGAACTCAATTGACTTTCATTCATTCATTATCTTCTGCTTTATCCTCTATTAGGGTCGCGGTGGGGTTCCCCATGCCCATCCAGGGGAGAACGTTTCGGGCGCTGGGCAGATAGACCCAGGACAGGGCGCCAATCCATCGCTGGGCACACACTCACTCACACACACACTCTATATGGGGCAATTTGGAGAACTCAATTGACTTGATCCATGTTTTTGGACTGTGAGAGGAAACCGGAGAACCCGGAGGAAACCCACGTGGACACGGGGAGAACATGGAAGCTCCACCCAGATTGGGATTCGAACCGGGAATCCCTAGCGCTGAGAGGCGAACGTGCTAAACACTAAACCACCGTGCCCCTCTGTTAGATAATAAAAATAAAATAAATAAAGAAAAAGGTGTTTGGGGAAACTTATACTTTATATCTACAGCTTTTATGTTGTTCCTCTTTAAGCGGTTTTAGGGTTGTGGTTACGGAACCGGCCTTGTGACCTGACGGTACCCGGTTTGGTTCCCAGGCCACCAAGTGTGTAAAGCTGAAGTGCTCTTGGTCAAGGCACCTGAACACAAATGCTCCTGAAGCTCCATGTACAGGGCTCTCCATCATTCTGGGCATGTGGGCTGACTTTGTGTGCGTTTGTTTGTGTGTGTGTGCGCGTTTGTGTGTGTGTGCGCGCGTTTGTGTGTGTGTGTGTGTGTGTGTGTGTGTGTGTGCGTGTGTGTGTGTGTGTTCACTGCATGGATTTGTTTTTAAATGTGGAGGAACAATTTCTGTGTGTAAGGACAGTTGACAAAATAGGTAACTGCATCACACTTATAGCTTTAATGTTCCTGGAAAGGAATTTTATAAGGTGTGTGTGTGTGTGTGTGTGTGTCAGGCTAGCGGTCCTACCTCACGTTCTCCCGATTCTAGGACGTCTTATCAGTGTACTATAGGGTTCAGGTCCATTCGAGTTCTTCCACTTTAATTATTTTACTCTAACTCAATCCGGGCGGCACGGTGGCTTAGTGTTAAGCATGTTCTCCTCTCAGCGCTAGGGATTCCCGGTTCGAATCCCCATCTAGGTGGAGTTTCCATGTTCTCCCCGTGTCCACGTGGGTTTCCTCCGGGTTCTCCCACAGTCCAAAAACATGGATCAAGCTCAATTGAGTTCTCCAAATTGCCCCATATAGAGTGTGTCTGTGTGAGTGAGTGTGTGCCCAGCGATAGATTGGCGCCCTGTCCTGGGTCTATCTGCCCAGCGCCCGAAACATTCTCCCCTGGATGGACATGGGGACCCCCACCACGACCCTAGATAATGGATGGATGAACTCGATCATGTTAAAAGAGAAAAGGGACTTCCCCAAACTGTTTCCACAAACCATTTTATTGTCCCATTAACTGCTTGATTTCATTTTTACATATCTTTTAAATAAAACATCTGAATGTGGGGATCAGGAGACCCCGGAGGAAGGATGGGTTTGGAGCAAGACACCCATGTAATTGTGTGTGTGTGTGTGTGTGTGTGTGTGTGTGTGTGTGGATTAAAAAAAACCTAATAAACCTCTTTTATAGTGCACAACATGTTGATGTTTTATCATGTGTAAACCGTTCCCTCTGTGGTCTGGATTGCAGGTTACAGGAGCTCACTGTTTGCACGGAGGACACAGTGGATGTTCACGACATCGAGCTCATTCAGTACATCAACGTGGACTGTGCCAAGTTAAAGAAGTTACTGCAAGGTGGGACTTTGAATTTATTTGTAGTGTTTTTTTTTTTCTTTTTCTTTTAACATTTTTTTTTTTTCCTGGTTCGTAATCATGTTCTTAAAATCACTCTGATTTAGTTTTTTAATCATGATTTCTATCTTGGCAGAAACTGTCCTAAAGTTTAAAGCTTTGAAGAAACCTGCTCAGCTTTCGGTGATCAACAGTTTGGAAAAGGTCTGTATGTTCGACCCGGATAATGATTATGAGTATATAAAGGATTATGATTATATAAATTATGAGAATGATGAATGTCTAAAGCAGCAGTCTGAAATCTTGACGTCATTCTTGGTCTTCAGGCTTTTTGGAACTGGGTGGAATATTATCCCGACGAGTTTACGATGCTTTATCAGAAACCACAGGCTGATATGGCAGGTGAGTCGGGAAGTTTATGTCTATATATATCTATATATCTCAGTGCTAGGGATTCCCGGTTCGAATCCCCATCTGGGTGGAGTTTCCATGTTCTCCCCGTGTCTGCGTGGGTTTCCTCCGGGTTCTCCGGTTTCCTCCCACAATCCAAAAACATGGATCAAGTCAATTGAATTCGCAAAAAAATTGCCCCATATAGAGTGTGTCTGTGTGAGTGAGTGTGTGCCCAGCGATGGATTGGCACCCTGTCCTGGGTCTATCTGCCCAGCGCCCGAGATGTTCTCCCCTGGATGGGCATGGGGAACCCCACCGCGACCCTAATAGAGGATAAAGCGGGAGATAATGAATGAATGAATATGAATATATATATATATATATATATATATATATATATATATAAAATATATATATGTATATATATAAAATATATATATGTATGTATGTTTATTATTTTTTAAATCACCCCCCTTCTTCTTAAAGTTCATGTATATTTATTTCTTATCCGCTTTTTGGGTTGTAACAACATTTGACACTTAGTATAAAATCACAGGCACGGTGGCTTAGTGGTTAGCATGTTCTCCTCTCAGCATTAGGGATTCCCGGTTCGAATCCCAATCTGGGTGGAGTTTCCATGTTCTCCCCGTGTCCACGTGGGTTTCCTCCGGGTTCTCTGGTTTCCTCCCACAGTCCAAAAACATGGATCAAGTCAATTGAGTTCTCCAAATTGCCCCATATAGAGTGTGTCTGTGTGAGTGAGTGTGTGCCCAGTGATTGATTGGCGCCCTGTCCTGGGTGTATCTGCCCAGCGCCCGAAACGTTCTCCCCTGGATGGGCATGGGGAACCCCCCCCCACGACCCTAATAGAGGATAAAGCGGGAGATAATGGATGGATGGATTTTAAATCCATATCTGTATTATTGACATACAGCAGCACTCAGTCAGTCATCCATGTGCAGATTAATGAGCCGTGTGTTCTTCTGTTGTTGCTCAGATTCTGCAGAGAAGCTGTTTGACCTGGTGGACAGTTTTGCGGAGAGTACGAAGCGGAAAGCCGCCGTGTGGCCGCTGCAGATCATCCTTCTCATCCTCTGCCCTGAAATCACACAGAGCATCTCCAAAGAAGTCGTGGAGGAGAGCAAGACTAACAAGGTCGCCCTTCTCTCCCTCCACCCCCGTTCCTTCTCTTCGGTTCTCGAGATCCTCTGACACTTAACGGTGTTACCTGATACCGATGGCAGCGCTCCAAGTATCGGCTGATACTAATCTGATGTAGTAACTGAGCCTGCTGTTCGCTGCCTTCTGTAAAATGGGTTCATAAAACCTTTAAGAAGAGCTTTTCATACCCGATTTATATCATATATAAAACAATTAATATCATATCTACATCAGGGAGTTTTGTAGGATTCATGGTGAACCGCGATTCAGCAGCCCTGCATGCAACGAACTGTGGGAGGAAACCTGGGAACCCGGAGAAAACCCAGATTCAAACCTGGATCCATTCATTATCTAGGGACTAGGGTCGCGGGGGGGGGGGGGGGGGGGGGGGGGGGGGTTCCGCATGTCCATCCAGGGTAGAAGGTTTCAGGCACTGGGCAGATACACCCAGGACAGGGTGCCAATCTATCACTGGGCACACACTCTCTCACACACACACTCTATATGGGGCAATTTGGAGAACTTAATTGACTTGATCCATGTTTTTGGACTGTGGGAGGAAACCGGAGAACCCGGAGGAAACCCATGCTGACAAAGGGGAGCACATGGAAACTCCACCCAGATTGGGATTCGAACCGGGAATCCCTAGCGCTGAGAGGAGAACATGCCAACCACCAAGCCACCATGCCGCCCGACATTTATTCATTCATTCATTATCTTCCGCATTATCCTATATTAGGGTTGCGGTGGGGTTCTCCATGTCCATCCAGGGGAGAACATCTCGGGCGCTGGGCAGATACACCCAGGACAGGGCGCCAATCCATCCCTGGGCACACACTCACTCACACACACACACTCTATATGGGGCAATTTGGAGAACTCAATTGACTTGATCCATGTTTTTGGACTGTGGGAGGAAACCGGAGAACCCGGAGGAAACCCATGCTGACACGGGGAGCACATGGAAACTCCACCCAGATTGGGATTCGAACCGGGAATCCCTAGCGCTGAGAGGAGAACATGCCAACCACCAAGCCACCATGCCGCCCGACATTTATTCATTCATTCATTATCTTTCGCATTATCCTATATTAGGGTTGCGGTGGGGTTCTCCATGTCCATCCAGAGGAGAACATCTCGGGCGCTGGGCAGATACACCCAGGACAGGGCGCCAATCCATCCCTGGGCACACACTCACTCACACACACACACACTCTATATGGGGCAATTTTGGAGAATTCAGTTGACTTGATCCATGTTTTTGGACTGTGGGAGGAAACCGGAGAACCCGGAGGAAACCCACGTGGACATGGGGAGAACATGGAAACTCCACCCAGATTGGGATTTGAACCGGGAATCCCTAGTGCTGAGAGGAGAACATGCTAACCACTAAGCCACCGTGCCACCCTACATTTAATTCATAAAGATAAATCAGTGTAACGTGTTTATTGTTCTGTAGAAGTCGTTTTTGGAGAGTCTGAGGAAGGCCTTAGCCGGACACGGCAGCAGCAAGCAGCTGACGGAGAGCGCGGCCATCGCCTGTGTTAAACTGTGCAAAGCCTCCACCTACATCAACTGGGAGGACCATTCCGTCATCTTCCTCCTGGTGCAGTCCATCGTAGTGGACCTCAAAGTACGTGTGCATGCCCCCCCCCCCCCCCACTGTGAATCCAGTCAGCATCCAAAAGTTTCAAGATGAGAAACAGACCTGTGTGTGTGTGTGTGTGTGTGTGTGTTTGTTTGTGTGTGTTTGTCTGTGTGTGTGTTTGTCTGTCTGTCTGTCTGTCTGTCTGTGTGTGTGTTTGTCTGTCTGTCTGTGTGTGTGTTTGTCTGTCTGTCTGTCTGTGTGTTTGTTTGTCTGTCTGTGTGTGTGTGTGTTTGTCTGTCTGTCTGTCTGTGTGTTTGTTTGTTTGTTTGTGTGTGTTTGTCTGTGTGTGTGTGTGTTTGTTTGTTTGTTTGTTTGTTTGTGTGTGTGTCTGTGTGTGTGTTTGTCTGTCTGTGTGTGTGTGTTTGTCTGTCTGTGTGTGTGTGTTTGTCTGTCTGTGTGTGTGTTTGTCTGTGTGTGTGTGTGTTTGTCTGTCTGTTTGTTTGTCTGTCTGTCTGTGTATGTTTGTCTGTGTGTGTGTGTTTGTGTGTGTTTGTCTGTTTGTTTGTGTGTGTGTTTGTCTGTCTGTCTGTCTGTCTGTGTGTTTGTTTGTTTGTTTGTTTGTGTGTGTTTGTTTGTTTGTGTGTTTGTCTGTCTGTGTGTGTGTGTTTGTTTGTGTGTGTTTGTCTGTCTGTCTGTGTGTGTGTTTGTTTGTTTGTTTGTGTGTGTGTTTGTCTGTCTGTGTGTGTTTGTCTGTCTGTGTGTGTGTTTGTCTGTGTGTGTGTTTGTCTGTGTGTGTGTTTGTCTGTGTGTGTGTTTGTCTGTGTGTGTGTTTGTCTGTGTGTGTGTTTGTCTGTGTGTGTGTTTGTCTGTGTGTGTGTTTGTCTGTGTGTGTGTTTGTCTGTGTGTGTGTTTGTCTGTGTGTGTGTTTGTCTGTGTGTGTGTTTGTCTGTGTGTGTGTTTGTCTGTCTGTGTGTTTGTTTGTCTGTCTGTGTGTTTGTTTGTCTGTCTGTGTGTTTGTTTGTCTGTCTGTGTGTTTGTTTGTCTGTCTGTGTGTTTGTTTGTCTGTCTGTGTGTTTGTCTGTCTGTGTGTTTGTCTGTCTGTGTGTTTGTCTGTCTGTGTGTTTGTCTGTCTGTGTGTTTGTCTGTCTGTGTGTTTGTCTGTCTGTGTGTTTATCTGTCTGTGTGTTTGTCTGTCTGTGTGTTTGTCTGTCTGTGTGTTTGTCTGTGTGTGTGTGTCTGTCTGTGTGTGTCTGTCTGTGTGTGTGTGTCTGTGTGTGTGTGTTTGTCTGTCTGTGTGTGTGTGTTTGTCTGTCTGTGTGTGTGTGTTTGTCTGTCTGTGTGTGTGTGTTTGTCTGTGTGTGTTTGTCTGTCTCTGTGTGTGTGTGTTTGTCTGTCTCTGTGTGTGTGTGTTTGTCTGTCTCTGTGTGTGTGTGTTTGTCTGTCTCTGTGTGTGTGTGTTTGTCTGTGTGTGTGTGTCCCACCAGGCTCTCCTGTTCAACCCCACTAAGCCCTTCTCCAGAGGCACCGGGTGTCAGAGTGCTGACGTGGACCTGATGATCGACTGCTTTGTGTCCTGCTTCCGCATCAACCCACACAACAACCAGCACTTCAAGGTCAGCCGCCCGTCACAGCTCTTACGCACTCCTGGACACTCGGCGCGCCGGGGTATTTTAACCGAACGCGGTCAGCGCTAAAGGTGAAGCGTTCGCCGAAGATCTGTTTTCCTTCCGTTCTGCATCTGTGAAACGGAGCAGATTGTCCGTGTCCGACGTCCCGCCGTCTGAGATGGAAAATACTCCTGGAGTTCCTGCACACGGACAACGAAGGACATTTTGTCTGAACCCATGATCTTGCATTGTGTTCTCTCTGCTTTCTCTCAGGTTTGTCTGGCCTCCACCTCCCCACCCACCTTCCATTTTGTCCTGGTGAACTCCCTGCAAAAAATCATCACTAACGTGAGTAATGTCCTTCTTCTATGGACACGCCCTCTTGCTCCATTTGTCCATGTTCTCAGTTCCACCTCCTTTAAAGATGGACTTTGTAGTTCTACAGTTCCACTCTGTAGTCCATCTGTTTGTGTTCTACAGTACATACTCTGTACTCTGTTCTAATGCTCAGAACCCCAATAGTACCACCACAGAGCAGGGGTTATTGGGGGTGTGTGTTAGTCCTATCCCAGCAGTGTCACTGAGGTGGAGAAAATAAACCCCCTCACCACATCAGTGTCACTGCAGAACTGACCATAAACAATCCACCACCCAAATGATACCTGTTCTGTGATGCTCCTGACCAATAGAGAACCAACAGAACACAGATGGACTACAGTCTGCAATTGTAGAACTACAAAGTCCAACTATATGGTAAGTGGAGGACATGGAGGATGGAGCAAGAAGGGGGCGTGTCCAAATTATTATATATTGTATAAATTATTATAATTTTTTATTCACATAGGTCTTAAGTTATAAGTTCTATTTATTATTATTATTTGTTTTTAAGTCCAGCAGCTCACATACATATGTTTGTTGTTCTTACAGTCTCACTTGGACTGGTGGCCAAAGATCGATACCATCTACTGTTACTCAGGAGAGCTGCGTGTCATGTTTGCCGAAACGCAGTCCCGAGTCATCCAGAGCCTCAGCGCCCATCCACCACTGAGGATGACTCCGGTAAAACCCAAATCCTGTCCTAATATTACTAAATTTGTTCTATTTATAATATTTAATATATAGGGCGCTTACTGCCCAATGTATTTTTGCATTGTTCATTTTATCTGCTCCACCCATCGTATAGTTCACACTTTATACTCTGACACCTTATTTGACACTTTTCTTTTTATATATATATTTATAGCTGTATAATTTGTGACAGTGGGTCATGGGTAGGATATGTGTTTGTATGTGTGTATATATATATATATATATATATATGTGTGTGTGTGTGTGTGTGTGTATATATATATATATGTGTGTATATATATATATATATATATATATATATATATATATATATATATATATATATATATATGTATGTGTGTGTATATATATATATATATATATATATATATATATATATATATATATATATATATATATATATATATATATATATATGTGTGTATGTGTATATATATATGTGTATATATGGGGGAGTGGTAGTTCAGTGGTTCGGGTGTTGGGTTGTCAATCTGAAGGTTGGGGGTTCAAATCCCAGGTCCCCTGAAGTTACCAATTTGGGTCCTTGAGCAAGACCCTTAACCCTCATTGCTCCAGGGATGTTGTGTTTAACCCTGTTCTCACCTTGTAAGTCGCTTTGGATAAAAGCGTCCAATAAATGACCAAATGTAAATGTAAATGTAAATATATGTATATACACATTTTTTTTATATATATATATATATATATATATATATATATATATATATATATATATATATATATATATATATATATATATATATATATATAATGTGTGTATGTGTGTGTGTATATATATATATATATATATATATATATATATATATATATATATATATATATATATATATATGTATATGTATATATATATGTGTATGTGTAATGATCAAAAACTGCCATCTAGTGACTAATTACAGAACACAATTTATAAACAGCAGACACAACAGGATTAATGCTCATAAGGAATCGGCTCACTGTTTATAGTAATCAATATTTTATGATTTAAAATAACAAACTTTGTCACACATTGATATGAATGTGAAGCGCTCAGAGGTGTGTTATTGTTAAAAAATGATATAGTAGCAAAACCTTTTTATTTGATATCAGAGACGCTTCTTGGTTAAATAATAAATGGATAAATAACCTATGTGTATTATTCTACTTTTTCTTCACAGAGTTGGACGTTTAAAGAAAAGATGAAGTTTAAGGAGAAGTCTGCAGACGTGGACTCCCGCTCTCTCCTTCTGGCTCTGGTCAAACTCATCCATGCTGACCCCAAACTAATGCTTCATGTGAGTACCCCATAGTCTTCATGGATGGAATTCAGATATGCCTCAGGTATCTACAGGGTATACAAAACGTGACGTACACTGATCTTTTAGATCCAGACTTTTTGGCTTACGTACCATTTTTTTTTTTTTTTATAATGAACAAATCAAATTGATTTACCTGTATAAGTAAATATATAATATAAATAAAGATTTTAGAAGCGCACCACCCTGACGTTTTGAGATGTTGTAAAGTATGTGAAGATATTTTTATATCTGCTTTTAGTGAGACTAATGTTGTGTGTTAGAATTGCGGGATTATGTTAGATTTGTGGCATTAAAAAAATTGTTAGAGATCTCATATTAAACGTGTAAACCAGGAAACTATAACCGACTATAAAACCAAGACTTTATACCCTTTAGACCAAGACTTTATATTCAAAATTTGGTATGTGAAGTATTTGTTTATGTATGTTTATTTGATAGAACCCTGGTAAACAGGGCCTGGAGATTCAGAACAGCACGGCGGAGCTCATCAAAGGTCTCGTGCAGCTCATCCCGCTGACGCACACCTCCGAACTCTCTCAGGAAGCAATGGAGGTAACCATACTCCCCTTATCCTGTACTTTATTATTTATATATATATATATATATATATATATATATATATATATATATATATATATATATATATATATATATTATGGGCGGCATTATTTATGGGCGGCACGGTGGCTTAGTGGTTTAGCATGTTCTCCTCTCAGCACTAGGGATTCCCGGTTCGAAACCCCCATCTGGGTGGAGTTTCCATGTTCTCCTCGTGTCCGCGTGGGTTTCCTCCGGGTTCTCCGGTTTCCTCCCACAGTCCAAAAACATGGATCAAGTCAATTGATTGCTCCAAAATTGCCCCATATAGAGTGTGTCTGTGTGAGTGAGTGTGTGCCCAGCGATGGATTGGCGCCCTGTCCTGGGTGTATCTGCCCAGCGCCCAAGACGTTCTCTCCTGTATGGGCATGGGGAACCCCACCGCGACCCTAATAGAGGATAAAGCGGGAGATAATGAATGAATATGGACTGTGGGAGGAAACCGGAGAACCCGGAGGAAACCCACGCAGACACGGGGAGAACATGGAAACTCCACCCAGATGGGGATTCGAACCGGGAATCCCTAGTGCTGAGAGGAGAACATGCTAACCACTAAGCCACTGTGCCGCCCTGAATGAATGAATATATATATATATATATATATATATATATTATATAATACAATTATATTATATTATATTCCCCCCCCCCACCTGACACCTTCTTCTCATTGTTCCTAAGGCTCTTCTGGTGCTCCATCAGCCGGAGACTATCGAGCTGTGGAACCCTGATACCCCTATCGAGACCTTCTGGGACATCAGGTAAACGGACAGCTCTGTCTTGTTAATGTCAACTGCTTAGGAAGATGTACATGTGGCTCATCTCAGGTGATGTTCTCAGCTCTCAGGTCCTGTTTCTCATCTGCAAGAAGCTGATTGGCCATCAGATGATCAACAGCACAGAGATCTTGAAGTGGCTGCGGGAGATTCTCATCTGCAGAAACAAGTTCCTTTTGAAGAACAAGGTCAGTATCCTGCCCGCCCCCCAAACATATGCCCAAGGCCTATGCCCACTCATTAGGTCACATGACCTTTACCAGCCAGACAGGGTAAAGCCCATGTATGTGTTACCTGCCGTTTTTACAGTGGGCGGTGCTTCCACCCCGTTTTCCATACATGAGCTCATGTTTGGCCATAATTGGCTATCCTTCCATCCATCCATTATCTTCCACTTTATCCTCTACTAGGGTCGCGGGGGTGGGGGGGGGGGGGGTTCCTCTTGACCATCCAGGGGAGAACGTTTCGGGTGCTGGGCAAATACACCCAGGACAGGGCGCCAATCCATCGCAGGGCACACACTCACTCACACAGACACACTCTATATGGGGCAATTTGGAGAATTCACTTGACCTTGATCCATGACTTTGGACTGTGTGAGGACACCGGAGAACCCGGCGGAAACCCATGCGGACACGGGGAGAACATGGAAACTCCACCCAGATGGGGATTTGAACCGGGAATCCCTAGCGCTGAGAGGAGAACATGCCAACCACTAAGCCACCATGCCACCCCATAATTGGCTAGTGCTGAATTATCTTAATTAGCAAGAACATGTGTAGATCTGGGGGGCGGCACGGTGGCTTAGTGGTCAGCACGTTCTCCTCTCAGTACTAGGGATTCCAGGTTCGAATCCCCATCTGGGTGGAGTTTCCATGTTCTCCCCGTGTCCACATGGGTTTCCTCCCCCAGTCCAAAAACATAGATCAAGTCATTTGAATTCTCAAAATTGCCCCATATAGAGTGTGAGTGTGTGTCCAGCGATGGATTGGCGCCCTGTCCTGGGTGTATCTGCCCTGCCCCGAAACGTTCTCCCCTGGATGGGCATGGGGAACCCCACCGCGACCCTAATATAGGATAAAGCGGAAGATAATGAATGAATGAATGTGTAGAACTATCCAACCAATCAAATTAAACCAAACTACAAACTCTTAGTCTAGAAATCTCTGTTGCGCTGCCCGGATCCCTGTCCAGGGTTTTTGAATTGCAGCCCCATTGACATGGCATGCCCTCTTATTCCCCCAGGAGTGTGCGACCCAGGGCAGTCTGATCCCCATCAGCAGACAAGCACAGACCAAGCTGGAGGTGTGTCTCTACTCGTTCTTATGGAGCCCGGACGCCGAGGCCGTGCTGGTGGCCATGTCCTGCTTCAGGCACCTGTGTGAAGAGGCCGATATCCGCTGCAGCGTGGACGAGCTCCCTGTTCACACCGTTCTGCCCAACTACAACACCTTCATGGAGTTTGCCTCGGTCAGCAATGTTATGGCCACAGGTCGGTGGAAACTGGCATTGCCGTCCATTTTTGTTCTTATACACTGCTTGTAATATCATTCATTCATTCATTCATTATCTTCCGCTTTATCCTCTATTAGCGTCGCGGGGGGGTTCCCATGCCCATTCAGGGGAGAACGTTTCGGGCGCTGGGCAGATAGACCCAGGACAGGGCGCCAATCCATCGCTGGGCACACACTCACTCACACACACACACTCTATATGGGGCAATTTTGGAGAAATCAATGGACTTGATCCATGTTTTTGGACTGTGGGAGGAAACCGGAGAAAACCCATGTGGACACGGGGAGAACATGAAAACTCCACCCAGATGGGGATTCGAACCGGGAATCCCTAGCGCTGAGAGGAGAACATGCTAACCACTAAGCCACCGTACCGTCCATCGTTTAAATTTCATTCATTCATTCATTCTCTCCCGCTTTATCCTCTATTAGGGTCGCGGTGGGGTTCCCCATGCCCATCCAGGGGAGAACGTTTTGGGCGCTGGGCAGATACACCCAGGACAGGGCGCCAATCCATCGCTGGGCACACACTCACTCACACAGACACACTCTATATGGGGCAATTTTGGAGCAATCAATTGACTTGATCCATGTTTTTGGACTGTGGGAGGAAACCGGAGAACCCGGAGGAAACCCACGCGGACACGAGGAGAACATGGAAACTCCACTCGGATGAGGATTCGAACCGGGAATCCCTAGAGCTGAGAGGAGAACATGCTAAACACTAAACCACCGTGCCGCCTGCTTGTAATATCCCGTATTTAAAAATGAAAGTTATTCATGCATCACGGAGTTTATAGATTCAACATTCAAAGCTTTTATTGTCATGTGAACATATAGAAACATGTTGCCCTGGGCAATGAAATTCTTACTTTGCCGGCCGCCCTGAATGAGTAAGATAAAGTAAATACCCCCGTTAGTAAGTCCCCGCTTAAAGACGGGGTTAAGTCCATTGTTAATCGGGATCCTAGATTTATAACAGCCTTATATCGCTGTCTCCTTTACTTTCTCTTTATCTTTAAGTATCGTTGAAATGGTGGAATGACCTTCCTACTTCTGTATGATCTTCATCTTCCTCTCGATGTCGAGGGTTCTTCTGCTCTTCTCAGTGGAAGATCCTGTTGGAGTTGTACTAAGTAATAGGTTTAGATCGCAAAATTGTAAAAAAAACTAAAGATCTTGTGCGTTCGTATGGCGTGAGGGAGCGATCTCGTTGTTGAGATGAAGTGTGGTGGAGGCTGCGCCACCAGCTGCCTCAGCCCAGCTTATCGTACACAACATTCCACTGTGCTGCCACTGCTCCGGCGCCAAATTCAAGAATATCGTTCGGCCAGCCGTCGTATCTTTGAAATTTGGTCGTATATCGAAATTCATGGTTATTTGTGAAAGTCCGTCGTAGCTTCGTGTTGTTGTTAAGTGAGGACTTGGTGTATAGTAACAACAATGAAAATATAAATATATAAAAACCAGAAAAGACACACACTCTATATACATATTGGAAGGATATATATATATATATATATATATATATATATATACAGATCATAAGTTATAATGTATGTTTTTTTTTAATGTTTGTAGGTCGCTCTACTCTGCAGAAAAGAGTGATGGCGCTATTAAGGAGGATCGAACATCCCACAGCTGGAAATATAGAGGCGAGTCCTTCGCGTTGTTAATTCCATACATCTTCCGCTTTATCCTGTACTAGGGTCGTGGGGGGGGCGTTCCCCATGCCCATCCAGGGGAGAACGTTTCGGGCGCTGGGCAGATACACCCAGGACAGGGCGCCAATCTATCACTGGGCACACATTCACTCACACAGACACACTCTATATGGGGCAATTTGGAGACTTCAATTGACCTTGATCCATGTTTTTGGACTGTGGGAGGAATCCGGAGGAAACCCACGCGGACACGGGGAGAACATGGAAACTCCACCCAGATGGGGATTCGAACCGGGAATCCCTAGCGCTGAGAGGAGAACATGCTAAACCACTAAGCCACCGTGCCGCCCCATAGAAAACCAAATTAATTAATTACTACTAATTAGTGATTTAATTGATAATTTCATTCATTCATTATCTCCCGCTTTATCCTCTATTAGGGTCGCGGTGGGGTTCCCCATGCCCATCCAGGGGAGAACGTCTCGGGCGCTGGGCAAATAGACCCAGGACAGGGCGCCAATCCATCGCTGGGCACACAATCACTCACACACTCTATATGGGGCAATTTGGAGAACTCAATTGACCTTAATCCATGTTTTTGGACCACGAGGACACGGGGAGAACATGGAAACTCCACCCAGATAGGGATTCGAACCGGGAATCGCTAGTGCTGAGAGGAGAACATGCTAACCACTAAGCCACTGTGACGCCCTAATTGATTAATTGACTAATTTTTAAAAATTAATTTGTGTTGTCATCGACGATGAACAACAGGCTTAATTGGATAATGGGACGTGAGTGAAGCTAATATAGAGGTGGTAAAAAAAATTAAAATAAAAAAAAGAAACAAAGGCAAGGGTTCTCTTCACATGAAGGATGGGTTCCTTTGGTTTTCACTGTCGCTTCGACATGTTCTCCGAGCGATCAGAACACTGTACACTGCTTCATGATGATGCTCTTTAGTAAAAGGTGCTTGGACATTTTGGGAGTTGGGAGACCGGCTCATGTCTTATTAACAGAACCCCCCCCCCCTGTTCTGCTCTCAGGCGTGGGAGGATACACATAATAAATGGGAACAAGCAACGAAACAGATCCTCAACCATCCGAAGAACAAAGTTGAAGATGGCCAGGTGAGTGTTCATCCGCTTTCAGATTCATTTCAAGCCTGGAGGCTGGTTTCCTCGTATCCGCCGCCGCCGCCTTCACGAGTCGTACGTCATGTTGGGATTAACGCTGCCGTGCTCGCGCCGTTCTAGCTTGCCCGAACCATTTTACTGTCGGAACATGTCCGCTATGGAGAACAATACTGTGCGCATGGCTAAGTGGCGAGATATGTTTTTAAATATATATATATTTTTTAAATTTATTTATTTTTAAATACGTTCCAGATCTTTCGTAACATAACCAGGTTTCTGAAGTTCTAACTTGTAATTACATTCCGTCGTTTAAGGGAGAACATGAGAAATTGACGCAAGCTTTTTGGTTAAAGAACCTGCAGAACTGCATTATTATTAATATCAGTATCATCAATAACCCCCCCCCCAGTACTTCTAGTGGAGATGTGTCTTGAGTTATTTGTTAAGAATGCTGAATGCTGAACACCAAGGTGAGGTTGAGGCACCAGGTGGCAGTCATGACTAGAGCACAGTACATGAGTCAGGGGCAGGGTGGGGGGTTCCCCATCCTCATCCAGGGGAGAACGTTTTGAGTGCTGTACAGATACACCTAGTACAAGGGCACCAATCGATCACTGTGCACACACACTATATATAATCTAGGGGCAATTTAAAGCAGCCCATCCATGATTTTGGGCTGTGGGAGGAAACCGGAGAACCTGGAGAAACCCATGCGTACACGGGGAGAACATGGAAACTCCATCCAGATTGGAATTCGTACCTGGATACCCATTACTGATGAGTTGCAGGGTTCTAGATCAGCTGTAGAGGTTTGATGGTGCAAGATCTGAGCTCCGCAAGTGATGCACTGCATTGGTCTAGCTGGGATAGGATGAGGGCGTGGTTAGCTGAGTAGCTGCACAGTATATGTATGTATATCTCTATCCATTATCTTCCGCTTTATCCTCTATTAGGGTCGCAGGGGGTTCCCATGCCCATCCAGGGGAGAATGTTTCGGGCGTTGGGCAGACACACCCAGGACAGGACACCAATCTATCGCTGGGGACACACTCACTCACACAGACACACTCTATATGGGGCAGTTTTGAGAATTCATGTTTTTGGACTGTGGGAGGAAACCGGAGAACCCGGAGGAAACCCACGCGGACACGGGGAGAACATGGAAACTCCACCCAGATGGGGATTCGAACCAGGAATCCCTAGCGCTGAGAGGAGAACATGCCAACCACTAAGCCACTGTGCCGCCCTAATAAATAATAATATATATAAATATATTATTATTAATAAATATATATATATTTATCCTCTATTGGGGTCGCGGCGTGGTTCCCCATGCCCATCCAGGGGAGAACGTTTCGGGCGCTGGGCAGATACACCCAGGACAGGGTGCCAACCTATTGCTGGACACACACTCACTCTATATGGGGCAATTTGGAGAACCCAATTGACTTGATCCATGTTTTTGGACTGTGGGAGGAAACCGGAGGAAACCCACGCGGACACGGGGAGAACATGAAAACTCCACCCAGATGGGGATTCGAACCGGGAATCCCTAGTGCTGAGAGGAGAACATGCTAACCACTAAGCCACCGTGCCGCCATATATATATATATGTATATATATATATATAATAAAAATGTTTTTTGATCTGTTTAGGTTGTTTTGTTTAAGCTTGGTGTCCGTATTAAAGCCAGGGTTCCAGACTGCGGCACCATTAGAACCACGTGAATGCTTAACGTTCTCAGTCCTCTGCTCTCTCCTGTCAGGAGTGGATCAACATGACTGGCTTCCTGTGCGCGTTGGGCGGGGTGTGCCTCCAGCAGCGCAGTACCCCCAGCCTCGGCACCTACAGCCCCCCCATGGGTCCTCTGAATGAGCGCAAGAGCTCCATGATCTCGATGGGTTCCTGCGAGGTGAACAGCGAGACCCCCCTCAGCAGGTTTCTGGAGCGCTTGCTGGCCCTCATGGTGTGCACTCATGAGAAGGTGGGCCTCCACATCCGGACCAACGTCAAGGACCTGCTGGGCCTGGAGCTGAGCCCCGCCCTCTACCCCATGCTCTTCACCAAGCTGCGGAACAACATCGGGCGCTTTTTCGACACGCAGGGGCCGGTGAGAGACCAGCTGTATCACACCGACACACCCAAAGTGCCTCTGGGTTCGAGTCTGTAATGGGGTGGATACAGGGTGGTTCTATGTGTACTGTGGTTGCCACAACTGCTGTAATTCCTTGTAGTCCATGGGTAACACAGTTTCCCTAATCCTATATTGATTGGCGTTGCCACAACTGGGATAATCTCTTAAACATCATTTGCCACAACTGCTGTAATCCCATATAAGTGATGGTTGCCACAGCTGTCATAATTCCTCATTAATTCCAATTGCAACAGTTTCTATAATCCTTTATTAATTATGGTTACCACAACCAAGACATTCTCTCGCAGACTAGGGTTTGTCACAGCTGCATTCATACCATTATGAATTACAGTTGGTATAATCCAGCCTTGACTATGATAAAAGATTCTGGGTTCGAGTCTGTAATGGGGTGGATACAGGGCTGTTGTATGTGTACTGTGGTTGCCACAACCACTGTAAGTCCTTATAATTGATGGGTAACACAGTTTCCATAATCCAACATTGATTGGAGTTGCCACAACGGGATAATCTCTCATGGACAGCATTTGCCTCAACTGCTGTAATCCCATATAAGTGATGGTTGCCACAGCTGTCATAATTCCTCATTAATTCCAATTGCAACAGTTTCTATAATCCTTTATTAATTATGGTTACCACAACAAAGACATTCTCTGAGGGTTTGTCACAGCTGCATTCATACCATT
>JAFMOC010000058.1:935000-945000 GCA_019802505.1 Corydoras sp. C115 | reverse complement strand
AAGCCACCGTGTCACCCAGCTTCTGTTATTCATATTATAAATCATTCATCCATCCATTATCTTCCACTTTATCCACTATTAGGGTCGCGGGGGGGTTCCCCATGCCCATCCAGGGAGAACGTCTCGGGCGCTGGGCAGATACACCCAGGACAGGACACCAATCTATCACTGGGCACACACTCACAACCACACTCTATATGGGGCAATTTGGAGAACTCAATTGTCTTGATCCATGTTTTTAGACTGTGGGAGGAAACCCATGCAGACACGGGGAGGACATGGAAACTCCACCCAGATGGGAATTCGAACCAGGAATCCCTAGTGCTGAGAGGAGAACATGCTAAACCACTAAGCCACCGTGCTGCCCATATTATAATGTAATATTTTTCTAATATTTCAGGAATAAGATGGTGGAGTATCTGACAGACTGGGTCATGGGAACCTCCAACCAAGCTGCAGACGATGACGTCAAGTATCTCACACGGTACGAATCCTCCTCAATGTCCCGCCGGCTCGGTCAGACGTCGTGTCTAATAAAGACGTCTGTGTGTAGGGACCTGGATCAGGCCAGCATGGAGGCCGTGGTGTCTCTGCTGGCCGGTTTGCCCCTACAGCCTGAGGAGGGTGATGGTGTGGAGCTGATGGAGGCCAAATCCCAGCTCTTTCTCAAGTAGGAACGCTTCTGGCTTCTCTTCCTTCATTCCAATCCAGATATTTACTGTAATTGCACTAACGATCCGGCCGAGGTCGGCACGGCTCACTGGAATGTGCTGGACGTCCTCCGTTGTTGGACGTTTCTTCAGGAATGCCTCTTTTTTTAGGTACTTCACTCTGTTCATGAACCTGCTCAACGACTGCAGCGAGGTGGAGGAGGACGGGCAGCAGGTGGGGGAGAGGAAGCGCGGAATGTCTCGCCGTCTGGCCTCCCTGCGCCACTGCACCGTGCTCGCCATGTCCAACCTGCTGAACGCCAACGTGGACAGCGGCCTCATGCACTCTATAGGTTGGTGGCTGATGCTCAGTTCAAATCAAATCAGGTTTATTGGTCACATGATGCAGCCAGCAGTGAAATTCGTACCCGACATCTCCGCATAAAGTTAAAATCGAATAAAAATAGAATAAAGATAGAATAAAGATATATAAAATAAAATGAACTATGTGTTTACACTAGGGGTGAGCTGCAATATTCGCTGATTCGATGATTCGATTCGGAGAACCGTAGTCGACTATGAACCTCGTAGTCGAATGTACCATTTTGACCACATGGGGGCGCCCATGGCTGCTGCTAAGCATTAGTTTTTACATGAAATGTCTTTGTTTTCGTTATATATATAGCCTTTTGTCAAATAAAATCATCCTAATTTCTAGAAAAAAAAAAAAAGGTTTTCTTTTGTTAGAAAAACAAGTCAAATATATTTAAAAAAAAAAAACTTTTTTAAAAACCACGCATATATCGCCATCTTGTGGTGAAATTTTAACTGATTCGACTATCAGTCGACTATAGGGAAAATCTGACAAATCAGATTCGACTATGAAAATCCTTAGTTGAAGACACCCCTAATTTACACTGTGCAAAAGAAGAGAAACTGCTCTACACTCACCGTGTGTTTTTCAGCTCCACTGATCACATAGATGGACTTTGTAGTTCTACGATTACGTTCTGTAGTCCATCTGTTTATCTACATACTTTGTTAGCCTGCTTTGGTATGTTCTCCCATGACCAGGTCCTCCGGATTAGGGTGGTGCTCAGTGCTGCAGTAATACTGATATGGTGTGTGTGTTGGATCAGACACAGCAGTGCTGCTGGACAGAGAATCGAACACCAATCCGAACATCCATCCATCCATTATCTTCCGCTTTATCCACTAGGGTCACTAGGGGGGGCACGTTTCAGGCGCTGGGCAAGTACACCCCTGACACAGCGTCATACATAGAACATACAGTTGTCTAATCCACATGTGCCTTCATCCACCACCTTAAATATACCTGCTCTGTGGGGGTTCTGATCCTCAGAGAACGGAGTCAAGGGTACGAACAGAGTATGTAGAGTAACAGATGGACTACAGAATGGTATATAGAACTACAAAGTCCGTCTACATGATCAGTGGAGGAACACTGAGCCGTACCTAATAAAATGGCCAGAGAGTGTGTATGCACAGTACGTTTCATAGTGTGGCTCTTCCTTTTTTAAGCACCTGGTTTAGGTTCACGTCTGGGTCTGAGGTCCGGTCTCAGATCAGTGTCTCTAAATCTGGGGGTCTCTCTGTTTAAAGGACTGGGTTACCACAAAGACCTGCAGACCAGAGCCACCTTTATGGAAGTGCTGACTAAGATCCTGCAGCAGGGCACCGAGTTCGACACGCTGGCTGAGACCGTCCTGGCCGACCGATTCGAGAGGCTGGTGGAGCTCGTCACCATGATGGGGGACCAGGGGGAGCTTCCCATCGCCATGGCGCTGGCCAATGTGGTGCCATGTTCCCAGTGGGTACGTAAGAGAAATGGGAATTCTGCAATTTCCCACGGGATTAATAAATTATTCTGATTTATTGCCATATTCAATGGAAACTCATCAAATACACATACACACACACACACACACACACACACACACACACATATATATATATATATATATTCATTATCTTCCGCTTTATCCTCTATTAGGGTCGCGGTGGGGTTCCCCATGCCCATCCAGGGGAGAACTTTTCGGGCGCTGGGCAGATACACCCAGGACAGGGTGCCAATCTATCACTGGGCACACACTCACACACACAAACACTCTATATGGGGCAATTTGGAGAACTCAATTGACTTGTTCCATATTTTTGGACTGTGGGAGGAAACCGGAGAACCCAGAGGAAACCCACGCGGACACGGGGAGAACATGGAAACTCCACCCAGATTGGGATTCTGAATGGAATGGAAAGCAATTACTGAATGGAACCTGGAGTTCTATTGGACTGGCGGTCCTGCAGGACATCCTCATTGGACTTAGTGTTTTTCAATTGTTAAATACGGGTCACGTGATCATCACACAATCTGTACATCAGTGTCCTACACTGTTGATGCTGCCCCCCCGCTCAAGAAGGATGAGTTCCCCCACTCAGCCTTGGTCCTCACAAGGTTTCTCCCTTAAAATAACAACACAACAGGGAGTTTTTGTCTTGCCACTGTTGCTCCGGCTAGCTCTTTGGGGGTTCAATGTACAATGTACTATTACTATTGTAAAAAGTGCCATAGAAATAAATTATTCATCTGTAAACTGCTCACTGCGCAGCTTGATTTGGGGCATGTCAATTATTCATGGGTGTGTTTTAGGCGTAATAAAGCAATAAGGCACAAGAGGGCGTGCATTACTGTGAATAACTCACAGGAAAGCGGTGTATGTCCCTTATTGCTTCTCTAATATAGTTACAAACACACTGTTGATGATCATTTGTGTGTGTGGTCCACAGGATGAGCTGGCCCGAGTGCTGGTAACCCTCTTTGACTCCAGACACCTCCTCTATCAGCTGCTCTGGAACATGTTCTCCAAAGAAGTAGAACTTGCCGACTCCATGCAGACTCTCTTCAGGGGCAATAGTCTGGCCAGCAAGATAATGACTTTCTGTTTCAAGGTAAAATGTTTGTGTATATGATGTCATGCATCACTGATTTTAAAGAAAGTCACCCATGTATACACTTTTTTTATAAAGGTCTGTGTTTTAGGGATAATCTCACGAACCAATCAAATGACGTATAAACCAATCGAGTAACTTCCCTTACGATATTCCTTATTGTTTAGTAATCTAACTTTAAACGATATGCGGCACGGTGGCTTAGTGGTTAGCATGTTCTCCTCTCAGCGCTAGGGATTCCAGGCTCGAATCCCCATCTGGGTGGACTTTCCATGTTCTCCCCGTGTCCGTGTGGGTTTCCTCCGGGTTCTCCGGTTTCCTCCCACAGTCCAAAAACATGGACCAAGGTCAATTGAATTCTCCAAATTGCCCCATATAGAGTGTGTCTATGTGAGTGAGTGTGTGCCCAGCGATGGATTGCCCCCTGTCCTGGGTGTATCTGCCCAGCGCCCGAAACGTTCTCCCCTGGATGGGCATGGGGAACCCCCCCACGACCCTAATAGAGGATAAAGCGGAAGATAATGAATGAAACATTAAACGATGTGTTTGTAGGATTACGTGTCATTGGGATTGAGGCGCATTGACAACCGGCTGTCTTATGTTTATAATGGGATTATGTCCAGTTTTTAACTTTGTCCTTCACATCGCACCTTTTAATGTAACATCTAACAATATGGAACATGAACCTGAAACGTGACGTGCCACATATATAGCCATAATTGTGCTGAGGTGGCAATAAATCCCAAATATCTATCTATCTAACAATAAGGCATAAAAACAGGTCCGTTATTAAACAAGCTGTTTCTTTTTGTGACCCATTGCATCGTTCTGCATTTTATTAAATGCCTTTAAAGGAACCAGGGATTATATATATATATATATATATATATATTTTTTCCCCCCCAAGCCCTCTGCTATTATTATTATTATTCATTCATTCATCCATTATCTCCCGCTTTATCCTCTATTAGGGTTGTGGGGGGGGGTTCCCCATGCCCATCCAGGGGAGACGTTTCGGGCGCTGGGCAGATACACCCAGGACAGGGCGCCAATCTATCGCTGGGCACACACTCACACAGACACGCACGCATACACACTCTGTATGAGGCGATTTGGAGAACTCAATTGACCATGATCCATGTTTTTGGACTGTGGGAGGAAACCGGAGAACCCGGAGGAAACCCACGCAGACATGGGGAGAACATGGAAACTCCACCCAGATGGGGATTCGAACCAGGAATCCCTAGTGCTGAGAGAACAGCACTAATTATTATTATTATTATTATTATTATTATTATTATTATTATTATTATTATGTATTCAAATTTGTTCTCTTTACCAAAGCTACTTAAATGGATTCCAACTTGATAGTTGGGGTTCGAATGCATGTCCTGATTCAGCCCCCCCTGCTGTAATGAGTGGTTAAGGGTCATGCTCCAGAGCCCGCACTGGTAACCTAAACCCCTAACCTTCAGATTGACCCCCCCCCCTTGTACCCCCTGAGCCACCATGCAGCAGCATCACCCGGTATCGATGCTACGCTTATGTACTCTGTAATTTCAGTGCAAGCCTTCCTAGTGCCATGTCTCTTTCAGCCTCT
Source organism: Corydoras sp. C115 (assembly GCA_019802505.1). Lineage (NCBI taxonomy): Eukaryota > Metazoa > Chordata > Actinopteri > Siluriformes > Callichthyidae > Corydoras > Corydoras sp. C115. The sequence continues at coordinate 939,783 of JAFMOC010000058.1, read as the reverse complement.
AGAGGGAGACAGAGGCAGCCTGGAAGGACTGATTCCTTAAAATCTGAGTGAGCAGTGATGCTGTGGGTTGTGATTTTGCTTTTTGGGTGATGACACCGGCAGGGCGAGCTTAACGAGTGATGTTTTATTACTCAGTGTTTAGGTGGTCGAGTTATTTATCTGAAGGTTGGCTTTAAACCCAGTTTTGTCGATGTGGACCCTCAAGCAATGCCCTTAACCCTCACCCTCAGCTCCAGGGGTGCAGTATGATGTCTAACCCTTTACTTCAAACCCCTACCATCAGATTTAGGGCGTGTCCAGGTGTCTCCGCCTTTGTGATGACATGATTCATGGGTGTGTTTTGGCCGTGCTCAATAAACCAATTGGCGCATCATTTGCAGTTTTAAGAGCCAGGTGTGCTTTGACTTTGATGGCAGATACACCCAGGACAGGGTGCCAATCCATCGCTGGGCACACACTCTCACTTTTAAATTATTAATTTTATATATAAAAAAAAATTAATTAGTTGTAATTAATCAATTTTGTTTTCTATGGATAAATCACCCATTTTCTACTTTCTGTTTTATACTTCACAAGCAGAAATATTCATTCATTCATTATCTCCCGCTTTATCCTCTATTAGGGTCGCGGGGGGGGGGGTTCCCCATGCCCATCCAGGGGAGAACATCTCGGGCGCTGGGCAGATACACCCAGGACAGGGCGCCAATCTATCGCTAGGCACACACTCACTCACAGAGACACACTCTATATGGGGCGATTTGAAGAACTCAATTGACTTGATCCATGTTTTTGGACTGTGGGAGGAAACCGGAGAACCCGGAGGAAACCCACGCAGACACGGAGAGAACATGGAAACTCCACCCAGATGGGGATTCAAACCGGGAATCCCTAGCCCTGAGAGGCGAACGTGCTGACCACTAAGCCACGTACCGCCACATCTGTCTATGATCTTTCACTTAAACCTATACTTCAATATTAGTCCTTGAAATCTGTATTTGGTTTGAAATGTTATCCGTTCATCGTTAAGATCTAATGAGATCACATGTTCGTTTATAGAATGTATGAGCGTGTCACATGCTCGCTTGTTTAATGAAAAAAGCACGAGATGAACTGAAACAATGCCCCCTGCTGTTTCCATGCAGGTCTACGGTGCTGCGTATCTCCAGAAGCTGCTGGAGCCCCTCATGCGTGGAGTCATCACCACTCCAGAGTGGCAGCACATTAGCTTTGAAGTCGACCCGACCAGGTATGTCTGATTACCCATGATTCATTCTGTCCTTGCCTCGGTTCTGCATGACCTCCTCATGTCTGTGTGGGGTTCCTGTGGGAGACATTGGTTTCATCCCACCTGGATGGACATGGGGAACCCCCCCCACTACTCTAATACAGGATCAAGTGGAAGATAATGGATGGATGGAAATTGCCCCACATAGAGTGGGTTTGTGTGAGTGAGCGTGTGTCCAGTGATAGATTGTCCCCCTGTCCTGGGTGTATCTGCCCAGCGCCCAAAACGTTCTCCCCTGGATGGGCATGGGGAACCCCCCCCGGCGACCCTAACAGAGGATAAAGTGGAAGATGATGGATGGATGTGTCTCTGTGTGAAGAGTACAAACTGGAGGATTCTCTAAAGGGGAACTGGATAGGTCATCATGTCCAGCTCACCCTCTTTCCGTGTTGTAGGCTGGAACCCAGCGAGAACCTGGAGGAGAACCAGAGGAACCTGCTGCAGATCACGGAGCGTTTTTTTCAGGCCATCATCAAGTCGTCGAGCGAGTTTCCTCCTCAGCTGCGCAGCGTGTGCCACTGTCTGTACCAGGTACATCTTTCCTCCCCGACCCGCGGCACGTCATGCCAAGCTGCTTCACACTTGCCCCGCTCCCTCGCCCTAATGCCGAGAAGCACTAACACGAGCCCTCACTCTTGAACCCGCTTCCACCATTTTCGCATAAACGCAGCATCGCTTGTCATCCGGTCGAGCCGGCGCGTTCAGAGCGTCGCAGACGGACGGGGAGGCTCACCGCTCGTTCACGCCGTCATCGTGCCGTCACAGCCAGTCGTCTCAATTCGGCGCGGGGTTCTCGCTTATATCCCGAGACAACTGCGTTCCGAAGCCGGAACTCGTGCAGGTTCTAGAAATCTAAATGTCCATCACTCAGGGATGTAATGAGTACCATGGTGTGACCCGTACACTGGTACACGGGTCTTATAATTGGTATGTTCTCCCACAGGTGCAAGCTTTCCATAGACCTATGGCTTTATAACATTAATATGGCATTTTACATTCATTTATTTATTAATTCATTTATTTTTATTTTTTCCCGGAGGCACAGTTACAAATATAAGAGCATAGAATACAAGATATTAATAAATATATTTGTTATAACTAACAAAACAATATCAGGAGTAACAGTGATAGAATTGTGTCTCTGTTTTTGATTACAACAAAAAAGAGAGAAGGGAAAGAAAAATAGTTGAATAAATAAAATAAATAATGAAAAGGGGCGGCACGGTGGCTTAGTGGTCAGCACGTTCTCCTCTCAGCGCTAGGGATTCCCGGTTCGAATTCCCATCTGGGTGGAGTTTCCATGTTCTCCCCGTGTCCGTGTGGGTTTCCTCCGGGTTCTCCGGTTTCCTCCCACAGTCCAAAAACATGGATCAAGGTCAATTGAATTCTCCAAATTGCCCCATATAGAGTGTGTCTGTGTGAGTGAGTGTGTGCCCAGCGATGGATTGGCGCCCTGTCCTGGGTGTATTTGCCCAGCGCCCGAGACGTTCTCCCCTGGATGGGCATGGGGAACCCCCCCCCCCCCGCGACCCTAATATAGGACAAAGCGGGAGATAATGGATGAATGAAAAATAAAATAAATAATGAAAAGGGTGGGGGAGGTGGTAAATCTGTAGATAAAGTGGACAGAGATTTAACATGTGAAAGAAAAGGGTGTCATTTGTCGTAAAAACAACTGATATGGCTTTTTTAATTAATTAATTAATTAATTAATTAATTAATTAATATATATATTTTAAACGCGGCCGGCACGGTGGCTTAGTGGTTAGCATGTTCTCCTCTCAGCGCTAGGGACTCCCAGTTCGAATCCCAATCGGGTAGAGTTTCCATGTTCTCCCCGTGTCTGCATGGGTTTCCTCCGGGTTCTCCAGTTTCCTCCCACAGTCCAAAAACATGGATCAAGTCAATTGAGTTCTCCAAATTGCCCCATATAGAGTGTGTGTGTGTGTGTGTGAGTGCGTGTCCAGTGATGGATTAAAAACACGAGGTGTTGTTTGCGCCAACAAACAGTCAGCTCTGAGGTTTCTTCAGTTTTTTTATGGTGTTTATTAACTGTGACATTGTTTTAACAACCATAAGTGACATCACTTATGACATCTTAGACGTTTCATGAACAAATGACCGCCATAGCACTCTGAAGTCTTCTCCATTTTCATTACCAGTGCCAATCCATCTCTAGACACATACACACTATATAGGGGCAATTTAGAGTAGCCGGTTTACCTTCAATCCATGTTTTTGGACTGTGGGAGAAAACCGGAGAACCTGAGGAAACCCACACAGACATGGGAAGAGCATGCAAACTCCACCCAGATGGGGATTCGAACTGGGAATCCCTAGAGCTGAGAGGAGAACATGCTAACCACTAAACCACCGTGCCGCCCAGAACTATTTATTCATCCATTATCTTCCACTTCATACTATATCAAGGTCGCGAGGGGGGGGTTCCCCATGCCCATCCAGGGGAGAAGGTTTCGGGCGCTGGGCAGATAGACCCAGGACAGGGAGCCAATCCATCGCTGGGCACACACTCACTCACACATACACACTCTATATGGGGCAATTTGGAGAACTCAATTGACCGTTATCCATCTTTTTGGACTGTGGGAGAGAACCGGAGAACCCGGAGGAAACCCACGCGGACACGGGGAGAACATGGAAACTCCACCCAGAAGGGGATTCGAACCGGGAATCCCTAGTGCTGAGAGGAGAACATGCCAACCACTAAGCCACCGTGCCGCCCAGAACTATTCATTCAATCATTCATCCATTATCTTCCACTTTATACTATCAGGGTCGCAGTGGGGTTCCCTATGCCCATCCAGGGGAGAACGTCTCGGGCGCTGGGCAGATACACCCAGGACAGGGCGCCAATCCATCACTGGTCACACACTCACTCACACAGACACACTCTATATGGGGCAATTTGGAGAACTCAATTGACCTTGATCCATGTTTTTGGACTGTGGGAGGAAACCGGAGAACCCGGAGGAAACCCACACGGACACGGGGAGAACATGGAAACTCCACCCAGATGGGGATTCGAACCGGGAACCCCTAGTGCTGAGAGGAGAACATGCTAAACACTAAGCGCTGTACTTTTTATTCTGTCTCTCTGACTCAGTGTCTCAGGATGAACTCACTGTGATGTCTGAACGTCACACTGTATTAAAGCTGCAGGAGGTCGTTCAGTATGAAACGTCTTCGTTTGCGTTTAAGGAGACGATGTGCCTCTTGAGTCAGCGTTGAAGTTGCAGTGTTCTGTTTATGGAACGTGACTTCCTCTGTGAAGAACACGAGCGCGTAAGAGGAAGTGTTGAGACATCAGTCGTTATCACATCAAACGTCTAATTAATGGGAACCTGCGCGGAACGTGAGATTGCTGATGTTCTCTGTAGATGTTGCTCGCAGGCCTGAAAATCGAAGACAGACAATCGTATCTAAAAATTTGGCCGCATTTACCCAAATGTTATTATTATTATTATTATTATTATTATT
>JAFMOC010000058.1:757500-930000 GCA_019802505.1 Corydoras sp. C115 | reverse complement strand
CTTGTTTTTGTTTTCTGAAACCCTGATCCCATCGTGACTCCTCAAGGCGAGAGTCCCGGGATCCAACAGGTCCCAGGTTCACACTGTGTGCTGCTGGGTTCTGTTGCCAAATCCCCAAAAATGCCTCAAACTGATCGAACACACTCATATCAGCATCCACCTTTACATCACACTGTATTTAAACAATTGCACCACATGGACCCATTAAGCCACACCCATATTCCAGACATCTTTTCCAGACATCTCCTTCCATGTCCGAACTTGAGATATCACCAAACTTCTTGTCCACACCTCGCAGCACTAACAGCCTTCATATGTTAAATGATCGCAGTGGGTTTGCTTACACGTTCCGTGAGGTCATGATGAGACTGACCATGAACGTGATTTCCTAAATATTACCATCGAACCCTGAAATCATGCTTCATGTCAGTCCTTGATGCAACATAATTAATAAATGATTAATAAATGACATGTTATGGACTAGAAACCATGACCTTAAAAGGCAAGGCGCACTACAGGAGAGATTAATAATAATGATGTACAGTGTGAGTCTGTGTAGATCATATATATATAATGTATAACTATAAACTATAACTTACATTCATTAATAAGATGTGAATCTGAAGATTTAATAGCTTTAATACTCGTAAATGAATGCATCTGTCATCCATCCATCCATCCATTATCTCTTTATCCTCTATTAGGGTTATGGTGGGGTTCCCCATGCCCATCCAGGGGAGAACGTTTCGGGCGCTGGGTAGATACATCCAGGACAGGGCGCCAATCCATCACTGGGCACTCACTCACTCACACAAACACACTCTATATGGGGCAATTTGGAGAATTCATATATACAATAATCCCTTTAGAAACATAAGACAGCCGGTTGCCAAGCAGCCAACATGAGCCTCAGTGTTTCTACAGTAGCTGCTGTTTAAAGGTGTCATTGTAGTCGCCATATTAGACGGGTAATCAATGCGCCTTTATCCCAATGACACGTAATCCTACTAACACATCGTTTAAAGTTCCATTCTTTATCTTCTGCTTTATACTATATTAGTGTCGCGGGGGGGTTCCCCATGCCCATCCAGGGGAGAACGTTTCGGGCGCTGGGCAGATACACCCAGGACAGGACGCCAATCCATCACTGGGCACACACTCACTCACACAGACACACTCTATATGGGGCAATTTGGAGAACTCCATTGACTTGATCCATGTTTTTGGACTGTGGAAGGAAACCGGAGAACCCGGAGGAAACCCACGCGGACACGGGGAGAACATGGAATGGGATGGAAGTATTTAAAGAATATCTGTATGATTTAAGATGGGTGTTGTCCGTCGTCCTGAAATACTACGCCTTTCGTTATTCATGCATCTATCATCTTCTGTTTTATCATCTACTAGGGACGCGGGGGGGGGGGGGGGTTCCCCATGACCATCTAGGGAAGAACGTTTCAGGCGCTGGGCAGATACACCCAGGACAGGACGCCAATCCATCGCTGGGCACACACTCACTCACACAGACACACTCTATATGGTGCAATTTTGGAGAACTCAATTGACTTGATCCATGTTTTTTGGACTGTGGGAGGAAACCGGAGAACCCGGAGGAAACCCACGCGGACACAGGGAGGACATGGAAACTCCACCCAGATGGGGATTCGAACCAGGAATCCCTAGCGCTGAGAGGAGAACATGCCAACCACTAAGCCACCATGCCGCCTTATTATTATTATTATTATTATTATTATTATTATCTTTATTATTATTATTATTATTATTAACATGCTGTTTAATCACCTCTGTTTGGTTTAACTGCAGTTCTTAAGCTCACTCATACAGCAGTAGCACTTCCGCTTTAGTGCTTTTATATTTTACATTATATTACATTATATTTACATTATATTTTACATAGAGGTTTATATTTTACATTCATGACTCATATGGTGAGTGCTGCCATCTTAAAAAAGCTCTTTATATTCATTCATTATCTTCCGCTTTATCCTCTATTAGGGTCGCGGTGGGGTTCCCCATGCCCATCCAGGGGGGAACGTTTCGGGCGCTGGGCAGATACACCCAGGACAGGGCGCCAATCCATCACTGGGCACACACTCACTCACACACACACACACTCTATATGGGGCAATTTGGAGAACTCAATTGACTTGATCCATGTTTTTGGACTGTGGGAGGAAACCGGAGAACCCGGAGGAAACCCATGCGGACACGGGGAGAACATGGAACCTCCACCCAGATGGGGATTCGAACCGGGAATCCCTAGCGCTGAGAGGTGACCACTAAGCCACCGTGTCGCCGCTCTTTATATTAGTAGTATTTATTCCTGACCAGTTTATTATTTTCCAGCTGTGGTTAGTGCAGAGTTAGGAAACTAACCTACAGGTTGAGGATAGAAGGTTTAACTTAAGAAACTAAGAAACACTACACTTTTATTCAAGGATGTGCCAATCAGCGTGTCCCTCGTCGTTCCCTTTAAGATCCAGGTGGCGCTCTGACTTTGGCGGGTTGCTATTTTCACGGTGCAGTTACCTGGCCTCAATGCGCCGCTCCGTGAGGTTCTCCATGTGAGTGTGAATGGAGAACCCACAGTATAGTGTGTTCTATGGATCAGCGTTCTCTGTACAAATGCAGTCAGATTTAATAGCGTTCCGTTGGTTTCGGTGTTCCGTGGTGTCGGACACGCGTCTGTGTTGATGATCCACCACCTAACCAGATAGAGACCGACGTCTGACCGTCGACGTCTGGAGAGGTTGTTTTCAGTGGGCGGTGCACCTGGGTTTAACGATACGCCAGAAATGTACCTGAGACGGCCACGCCCATCGGATAGATGTATTCACACGCAGCGTTGCTATTTAAACAGCCTGTGAATTAAGCCGGTTGGCGGGGCGTGAGATGGTAATTGTCGTGACGCCTGCGCAGGGTATTAGATGGGACCTGATGTGTGTTTTATACGGGGATCATCTGTTTGGTTATGAGTCAGCAGCGACCGTGGAGCGTTCTCCTAAAATGGAAATACCTCTATATTACCTATAGAGGTATGTGGGTGTGTATTCGGTCTCGTTGACTTTATTTAGTTGTAGAGCTGTGAGGTTGGTGGAGGTGAATGTATGGAGGTTTTGAGGGTTGTCCGGTGTTGGTGGTGGTGTTGGGATGGGGGCTCATTTGCATGTTCTCCTTAAAGCAGAACCCTTTATTATTATTTTTTTAACTTTACATTTACTAATCTTTGGGTTATAAGCGAAGTCTGTGGCTTCATGGTTTCCATTTCCTCAGCTCCGGTTCTGGACATCCAACATCTGGACGTCGTCCGTTCCACCAACACTCTCCTTCATTCTCTGTTCTCGCACCTCTCGCACATTCGCATGGCTTCCTCACGATCAGGCCGCCGCTCGCCTCCGTACACTTTGAGTGATGAGTTGTGTTTACGGCGCGGTTGTCCTGCTTTCCTAACCCTCACCTGTCGACCTTCTTGCCCGCCCTCTCCATCCTCCCTCGCCCGATCCCACTCCATCCAGGTGGTGAGTCAGCGCTTTCCTCAGAACAGCATCGGCGCTGTGGGCAGTGCCATGTTCCTGCGCTTCATCAACCCTGCCATAGTGTCTCCGTATGAGGCGGGCATCCTGGATAAGAAGCCTCCTCCCCGCATCGAACGAGGCCTCAAGCTCATGTCCAAGGTGGGAGGTGCATCATGCCTCTTGTTGCCCCCTGGTGCCTATTTTGGGTTTAGAATGGAAAGGATTTCATTTTATTGCTCTGTTATGTCTTTATTTATTTATCTTGTGTATGTATAGATTCATCCATCCATTATCTTCAGCTTTATCCTCTACAAGGGTCGCGGGGGGGTTCCCCATGCCCATCCAGGGGAGAACGTTTTGGGCGCTGGGCCGATACACCCAGGACAGGGCGCCAATCTATCACTGGGCACACACTCACTCACACAGACACACTCTATATGGGGCAATTTGGAGAATTCAATTGACTTGATCCAGGTTTTTGGACTGTGGGAGGAAACCAGAGAACCCGGAGGAAACCCACATGGACACGGGGAGAACATGGAAACTCCACCAGGATTGGGGTTCGAACTGGGAATCCCTAGTGCTGAGAGGAGAAAATGCTAAACCACTAAGCCCTGTACCGTCTGTGTATATCCATCCATTATCTTCCGCTTTATTCTCTACAAGGGTCGGGGGGGGGGGGGGTTCCCCATGCCCATCCAGGGGAGAACGTTTCGGGCGCTGGGCAGATACACCCAGGACAGGATGCCAGTTTATCACTAGGCACACACTCTATATGGGGCAATTTGGAGAATTCTTATGACCTTGATCCATGTTTTTGGACTGTGGGAGGAAACCGGAGAACCCGGAGGAAACCCACGCGGACACGGGGAGAATATGGAAACTCCATCCGGATTGGGGTTCGAACCGGGAATCCCTAGCGCTGAGAGGAGAACATGCCAACCACTAAGCCACCCATGTATATACCCATTTTATTTATTTTTTTTTAGCACTTTTTTTAATTGCTAAACGTCTTTTTCACCTTTTTTTATGTAACTTGCTGCTGAGAATTTGAACTTCCTCATCGTGGGAACCCGAATGATCATTCCCCTTTGTTTTTCCAGATCCTCCAAAGCATCGCCAATCACGTCCTCTTCACCAAAGAAGAGCATATGAGACATTTTAACGAGTTTGTGAAGAACAACTTCGACGCAGCGCGGAGGTAACGTCATGTTCCGTGATGGAAAACAGTCGTTGGTCCCGATTTACATTAAATACATTTTACATTACGTCATTTAGCAGATGCTTTTATCCAAAGCGACTTACAAGATGAGCACAGGGTTCATCACAGCATCCCGGGAGCAATGAGGGTTAAGGGTCTTGCTCAAGGACCCACATTGGTAACTTCAGTGGACCTGGGATTTGAACCCACAACCTTCAGATTGATAGCACAATGCCCTGACCACTGAGCTACCACGACCTCGATAGATAGAATAGAATACTTTATTCATCCCGAAGGAAATTTAGCAGCCAGTAGCAATAACAGTACAGTAAAAAAAAATATAGACAATATTTTAATAGAGGGAATGAATAAAAAAATAATAATGGTGCAAACCTTTAACACTTTTGTCTCGCTTGTGAATAAATAGTTGCCACTATTTAAGTTCCAACCCTCGTACTTGCCCCAGTGTAATGTAAGATGTGTTTAAGGTAAAGGTCCAACTGGGATATATACTAATTTGCCCTTATACATGTCTATAAAGGGCTGTTGGTACGTTTCAAAAGACATAATTGTACTTTGAAGGACAGTACCAGGTGCAAACATGGAACTCTTTTGTATCGCTTGTGAACAAATAGTTGCCACTATTTAAGTTCCAACCCTCGTACTTGCCCCAGTGTAATGTAAGATGTTCCTTCTGGGATATATACTAATTTGCCCTTATACATGTCTATAAAGGACTGTTGGGACGTTTCAAAAAACATAATTGTACTTTGACAGTACCAGGTGCAAATGGGTAACTCTTTTGTATCGCTTGTGAATAAGTAGTTGCCACTATTTAAGTTCCAACCCTCGTACTTGCCCCAGTGTAATGTAAGATGTGTTTAAGGTTCCTTCTGGGATATATACCAATTTGCCCTTATAAATGTCTATAAAGGTCTGTTGGGACGTTTCAAAAAACATAATTGTACTTTGACAGTACCAGGTGCAAATGGCTAACTCTTTTGTCTCGTTTGTGAATAAATAGTTGCCACTATTTAAGTTCCAACCCTCGTATGTATTTACACTTTAAATTTTTAAAATAAGAGAAACGTTTTTCTTAATTGCGGAGGCCCCTGATTTTATTTCCGCAGGTTCTTCTTGGATATCGCTTCGGACTCGCCACCCAGCGACTCGGTGAACCACAGCCTGTCGTTCATCAGTGACGGCAACGTGCTCGCTCTACATCGCCTGCTCTGGAACAACCAGGAGCGCATCGGCCAATATCTTTCCAGCAACAGGTAACGATGGATGGTTATTATGTCTTTATGACCTTTATGACCCTCCGTAATCTGCTCGTAATCCTTGATGTGACATTTGGTGTTTGCGTCACCCAGGGACCACAAGGCTGTGGGTAGGCGACCCTTTGACAAGATGGCCACCCTGCTGGCCTATCTCGGGCCTCCTGAGCACAAACCCGTGGCCGACACTCACTGGTCCAGTCTCAACCTCACCAGCTCGAAGTTTGAGGAGTTCATGACCAGGTAGGTTTTTCTTTTCCTCACACCCTGCCGACGAGTGGTTTAAATAGCAACGCTCCGTGTGAATATATCTCCCCGGTGGGCGTGGCCGTCTCCAAACGAGGTGTTTTCTGTACATTTCTGGCGTATTGTGAGTCCCTGGTGCACCACCTACTGAAAACAACCTCGTTAGACATCAGCCGCTATCTGGTTAGGTGGTGGATCATCAACCCAGACGCGTGTCCTTGTCCACGGAACGCCGAAACCAACGGAACGATATTAAACCTAATTGCATTTGTACAGAGAACGCAGATCCATAGAACACACTATACTGTGGGTTCTCCATTCACACTCACATGGAGAACCTCATGGAGCGGCGCATTGAGTTCAGGTAGCTGCACCGTGAAAATAGCAACCCGCCAAAGTCAGAGCGCCACCTGGCTCTTAAAGGGAACGACGAGCGTCACACTGATTGGTTTATTGCACGTTAAACACACTCATAAGTAATTTAGAACATGACTTTTTGCACACTGACTGACACGTCCTCCATCAAGCTGCGTGGTGTGCGCTTGACGGCTAGCTAAAATAGGGCCCACTCAGAGATTCACACTCACATGGAGAACCTCATTGAGCAGCGCATTGAGTTCAGGTAGCTGCACCGTGAAAATAGCAACCCAACAAAGTCAGAGCTCGTTTTACTTTAAGGTTGTGAGGGTTGTCCGGTGGTGTTGGGATGTGGGCTCATTTGCATGTTCTCATTAAAGCAGAACATCAGTCTTCATAGAACACTATACTGTGGGTTCTTCTTTCAGACTCGAACCTCATGGAGCAGCATATTGAGTCCAGGTACCTGCACCGTGAAAATAGCAACCCACCAAAGTCAGAGCTCGTTTTACTTTAAGGTTGTGAGGGTTGTCCGGTGGTGTTGGGATGTGGGCTCATTTGCATGTTCTCATTAAAGCAGAACATCAGTCTTCATAGAACACTATACTGTGGGTTCTTCTTTCAGACTCGAACCTCATGGAGCAGCATATTGAGTCCAGGTACCTGCACCGTGAAAATAGCAACCCACCAAAGTCAGAGCTCGTTTTACTTTAAGGTTGTGAGGGTTGTCCGGTGGTGTTGGGATGGGGGCTCATTTGCATGTTCTCATTAAAGCAGAACATCAGACTTCATAGAACACTATACTGTGGGTTCTCCATTTACACTCAAACCTCATGGAGCAGCGCATTGAGTCCAGGTAGCTGCACCGTGAAAATAGCAACCCACCAAAGTCAGAGCGCGTTTTACTTTAAGGTTGTGAGGGTTGTCCGCTGGGGTTCTTCTTTCAGACTCAAACCTCATGGAGCAGCACATTGAGTTCAGGTAGCTGCACCGTGAAAATAGCAACCCGCCAAAGTCAGAGCGCCACCCGGCTCTTAAAGGGAACGGACGAGGGACACGCTGATTGATTGGTTTAACACGTTACGCCGGAAACACACCCCTGAAGTATTTAAAGAACGAATACGAGCAAAGCCGCCCTGATGCCTCGAATCGAGTCGTCTGGTTGAAAGATTGCTAAAAGAAAAGCCCCGTGGTTTATTATTATCTTTTGAAACACAGAGTCGTTAGTCAGCTGTGTCGGCTTTGCTGCTTTAATGCAACTTCCTTCCTTTTGCAGAGAAACTGAGATGTGTGCAAACGTTCAGGAGCGGAGCTCGTCACTCTCGTTTAGCTAACGACCTGAAGTGAACCCAAGTGCGTCGTTTAATATAAAAACGGACTGTAGCGATGTCGTCTTATTTTTAAATCACGCCATCTTCACCTCACTGGATTTGTAACCGAATATCTGATCTGCTAATATCTCTGGGCTAACAATCTGAAGGTTGGGGGTTCAAATCCCAGGTCCACTGAAGTTACCAATGTGGCTCCTTGAGCAAGACCCTTAACCCTCATTGCTCCAGGGACGTTGTGATGAACCCTGTGCTCACCTTGTAAGTCGCTTTGGATAAAAGCGTCCAATAAATGAGCAAATGTAAAAATGTGAATGTAGAAGCCGGGGTGGGTGTCGTCCTTTAGGATGTTCCTGGCGCTGCTGAGACAGAGGGAGTTGTAGATTGAGATTATGGGAGGCAGGAAGCATCCATCCAGCCATTATCTCCCGCTTTATCCTCTATTAGGGTCGGGGGGGGTTCCCCATGCCCATCCACGGGAGAACGTTTCGGGCGCTGGCCAGATGCACCCAGGACAGGGCACCAATCTATCACTGGGCACACACTCACTCACACAGACACACTCTATATGGGGCGATTTTGAGAATTCAATTGACTTGGTCCATGTTTTTGGACTGTGGGAGGAAAGCGGAGAACCCGGAGGAAGCCCACACGGACACGGGGAGAACATGGAAACTCCACCCAGATTGGGATTCGAACCGGGAATCCCCAGTGCTGAGAGGAGAACATGCCAACCACTAAGCCACCATGCCGCCCAGGCAGGAAGCAGCCAAGGATTTTTATTTTTTCTCTCTTTTTTCTGCTGTGTTGACTGAGACAGCATACGGCAGCAGGCTCTCGATGGTGGAACAGTAGAAGAACTATTTAGGCCTCACTGTACGTGTGTGGGTTTCTCTGCTCTCTTTAATCTTGGCTTCCTCTTTTTACATTTGCCGTCTAGCCAGGAAAAGCTCTGGGTGGAAGTTTCTCATTAAAGTTCTGAAATTGTTGCTTTTTTTGGGTTAAGCGGCGGGTTTCTCAATGTTCTAGGTTACAGATCACTCTATTGTTTTTAATAGAGATGTCTGTATTTTAACATCAGTGATCATCTGATGGGGGTGGGGGGGGTTCCCCATGCCCATCCAGGGGAGAACGTTTCGGGCGCTGAGCAGATAGACCCAGGACAGGACGCCAATCTATCGCTGGGCACACACTCACTCACACATACACACTCTATATGGGGCAATTTGGAGAACTCAATTGACTTGATCCATGTTTTTGGACCGTGGGAGGAAACCGGAGAACCCGGAGGAAACCCACGCGGACACGGGGAGAACATGGAAACTCCACCCATGTTGAGATTCGAACCGGGAGTTTCTAGTGCTGAGAGGAGAACATGCCAACCACTAAGCCACGGTGCCACCCCATCAGTGATCAGTTTTTTAATACATCAATAACGGAAGGTTGTGTTGTTTTGCTGAAAATAACATTAGGAAGCATCTGATTGGTCAGTTCAGCTATACATTTGTTTTATATACAGTGCCAGTCAAAATTTTGAACATGTCCCCCTTTCTGCTCCACGTATTGTCCATGTTCTCAGTTCCACGTCCTGTAAAGATGGACTTTGTTGTTCTACAGTTCCACTCTGTATTCCATCTGTTTGTGTTCTACAGTACATACTGTGTACTCTGTTCTCTAATGCTCAGAACCCCAATAGTACCACCACAGAGCAGGGGTTATTGGGTGGGTGTGTTAGTCCTATCCCGGCAGTGTCACTGAGGTGGAGAAATGACCACTTAAACCCCCCCCCCCCACCACATCAGTGTCACTGCAGAACTGACCATAAACAATCCACCACCCAAATGATACCTGTTCTGTGATGCTCCTGACCAACAGAGAACCAACAGAACACAGATGGACTACAGTCTGGAATTGTAGAACTACAAAGTCCATCTATATGGTTAGTGCGGGAAATAGAGAAAGGGGGCGTGGCTTAAATGGCTTAAACTGTACGTGTGGGTTTGTTTTTTGGCGTTTGGTTGTTAAAAGCATCTTGTTTATTCCACCAGACATCAAGTCCACGAGAAAGAAGAATTCAAAGCGCTGAAGACCCTCAACATCTTTTATCAGGCCGGAACGTCGAAGAACGGGAACCCCGTGTTCTACTACATTGCTCGCAGGTCAGATCGTTAAGCTTGAACCCTGTCCTAATTATTCATGACTTCAACAGCATCACAGCATTCAGTCAGCACCTCATAGAAGCATCTTCACAGCAGAACCTCATTTTTATTTACATACTGTATCAGTCAAATGTTAGGCCACGCCCCCTTCTGGCTCCATCCTCATGTCCTCCACTTACCATATAGATGGACTTTGTAGTTTTATAATTACAGACTGTAGTCCATCTGTGTTCTTTTGGTTCTCTGTTGGTATCATTTGGGTGGTGGATTGTTTCAGTTCTGCAGTGACACTGATGTGGTGGGGGGGGGGGTTTAGTTGTGACTTCTCCACCTCAGTGACACTGCTGGGATAGGAACTAACACACCCACCCAATAACCCCTGCTCTGTGGTGGTACTATTGGAGTTCTGGCCATTAGAGAACAGAGTACACCGTATGTACTGTAGAACACAAACAGATGGACTACAGAGTGGAACTGTAGAACTACAAAGTCCATCTTTAAAGGAGGTGGACCTGAGAACATAGACAATAAATGGAGCAAAAAGGGGGCGTGTCCTGTATTGTTTATAGCCGTCTTGTGGAGGATAAATGGAACCTTGACAGTAAGTGCTGCGCTGCACTTGCAGGGTCATTACCTGGCACTAAACGCCTTTGTGATCTTTATGATACCGTGGGGGGGGTACGGGAGGATCTTGCCAAAGGGTTCACCTTGCAGTGCTGAATACAGTAAGACAGCTTTTCTAACGCAGCTCGAGAGTCGGGTGCCGGACGTTTCTCACATCCATGTTCTGATGAAACGCTCGTTTCCTGCACTTCGGTTCTACTTCTTTTTACTACTTTGCTTGGTTGAGAACTTTGCTTAAAACAATCGGTGGAGAAGATCAGCACATTGACACCCTCTGATTAATAAAGATGTGGACATCAGTTTCTATATTCAGCCTGTGTCTGCGTAGGTATTTTCCGGGTTCCTTCCACAGTCCAATATCTTGAATTGAAGGTGAATTGGCTGCTCTAAATTGCCCTTATATGGTGTGTGTCTGTGTGTCTGTGCCTCTAGTAGAGGGTTAGGCGGAAGATAATAAGATAAAGAATATATATATATGTTCATTCATTATCTTCCACTTTATCCTCTACGGATAGGGTCGCGGTGGGGTTCCCCATGCCCATCCAGGGGAGAACGTCTCAGGTGCTGGGCAGATACACCCAGGACAGGGTGCCAACCCATCACTGGGCACACACTCACTCAGACACACTCTATATGGGGCAATATGGAGAACTCAGTTGACCTTGATCCATGTTTTTGGACTGTGGGAGGAAACCGGAGAACCTGGAGGAAACCCACGCAGACATGGGGAGAACATGGAAACTCCACCCAGATGGGGATTCGAACCGGGAATCCCTAGCGCTGAGAGGCAAACGTGTTAAACACTAAGCCACCATGCCGCCCTGTATATATATATATATATATATATATATATATATATATATATATATATATATATATAAATAAACAAAAAAACTTTTTGTTGTGATGGGACTCTTGCAATATATATATATATATATATTTTTTTTTTTCTTTAATATTCTGCAAGACTCCCATCAAAGGTGCACAGGGAGTTCACAGGGATAATCTTAGCATCTTTGACCACAAAGTGATTACTGAATGTGGTTTCAATGATTGCATCAGTGTGGCATTGAGGTACTCATGACCGTTTACACTAGTAATCCCGGAAATAAGTACTAAATACGTCTCAGGTTCTTTATTCATGTTCTTTTTATTATTTTCTGTACCTTTGTATAAGAATCCTGGAGTTCTAATCTGTGCACCTCGTCATATGGTCACTCAATTCGGACCTGATCCTGATGTTAACATGCAACCCGCAAACAACTGACCGACCCCAGACCTGTCCCCAGGTTTATTTCAGACTTAGTACAAAACATCGCGGAATCGACCACATCATGCACATGCCAACATCATGGATGAACAGGACGAGCGGTCAGTTAGTATCCTGTAATCAACTGCTTACAGTGGATGAGGTCACAACCCTTGAATGGTTTCATTTCTTTGCCAATAACCCGCTTGTAATACGGTTCTAGTGAAGTGCCCTCTCTAATTTTACCATGATGGTGCAGGATGGACATTCGGAACTCTGCGTTGGGTGATTGACTTTGTTTTCGAGAGAATAGCCATGAGGGACTGAAGGTATCCATGTGGCAAGTCCCAATCTGTTTAACGTCCTTCACCCAGTCCAGGTAGTGTGACCGATCAGAAGGTGCTGAGGGTGATTGCGGTGGCCAAAAGGCTCAAAGCAACGACGTGGTGCGTGTGTGTATGAATTTGCGTGCTTGTGCTCCGTACTTTTCCCGTCGTTACCTTTTTGGTGCTCCTTGTGCGGATTGTTGTGCTTGTCTGTGTTGCAGTGGAAGTTAGGAAGCCTTCACCTTTAATCAAACCCTGCCCATTAGTTCCGGGGCTGTTGTCCAAGCTCCAGTTATGTGGCGCCGTCTTGGACGGGAATCCATGCGTTAGTTGATGACCAGAGTCCCAAGTGCGGGTTCCGTGCGGAGAGTCGGTGTAGGAGGCCGAGTGGCGAGTTCTGGTGGTGACCAGATGAGCCTCCCCACACGTCGGCTTTATATGACAAGGACACCCCAAGACCTTTGCCGACGTTTGCCGCAGCCAGGTTAACAAGCCGGCGATGTCGTCCTCGTCCTCGCAGGCCCAGGGGTTCTCGCCGAGCGTGAGGACCTGCAATGCCTCCAGTTGATTGAACACCCCGTCGCTCACCGAGGCGAAGCGGTTGGCGTGGAGATAGAAGTGCGTCAGCTGCGGAAGCCGGTCCAGCGTGCCGGGTAGAATCTGCAGCAGGAAGTTGTGGGACAGGTCCACCACCTCCAGGTTGTAGGGCATGTTGGTGGGGACCGTCCAGAATTTGTTGTGGCTGAGGTTGAGTGCTCGCAGACTGGGCAGGGTGTTGTTGATGAAGACCACGCGCTCCAGCAGGTTATCCGCCAGATCCAGAGACTGCAGGTTCCAGTGGTACGCCGTGTCGTTTTTCTCCAGCTGCCGAATCCGGTTGGCCGAAGCGTAGATCTCCCAGAGTGCCCTGGGAAGGCCGGCCGGGAGGTGGCCGAGGAGGTTGTGCGAGATGTCCAGAGTTCGTAGGTGCGCGAAGTGGCTCAGGAGCCCGTCCAGGTTCTGGATTCGGTTATGGGACAGGTTGAGGTAATGGATGTTGTGCTGCAAGCTGTGGGGCAACTGCGTAAGGCTCCGTCCAGAGCAGTCCACCGCCCGATGCCCTCGACCGCAGGTGCACACGGAGGGGCAGATGGCCGTCACCGTCGCTGAGCAAAGCATCAGGAGCAGCACGTGGACCAGCGTTGGTGCAGGGGTCATTTTCAGCGTCCTACGAAAAATAAGAACGATGTTGTAGAGGATGGACGATTGGACATGCTGACGTTCCTCTGAGCAGTATTAGCACTCTGCTTTTTTGGGTTTGGATAATAGACTCAAAAAAATTATTCATTCATTCATTAACTCCCTCGCCTTCCTAGGGAGGTATTCCAGGCAAGTCCAGCTGGGAGGAGACCCCGGGGAAGACCCAGGACACGCTGGAGGGATTATATCTCTCAGCTGGTCTGGGAACGCCTCCGGGTTCCCCCAGTCGAGCTAGTGGAGGTGGCTGGGGCGAGGGCGTTCTGGGTCTCCCTACTTCGGTTGCTGCCCCTGCGACCCGAACCCCGGACAGGCGGAAGATAATGGATGGATGGATGGATTCATTATCTCCCGCTTTATCCTCTATTAGGGTCGCGGTGGGGTTCCCCATGCCCATCCAGGGGAGAACATTCTCGGGCGCTGGGCAGATAGACCCAGGACAGGGCGCCAATCCATCGCTGGGCACACACTCACTCACACAGACACACTCTATATGGGAAAATTTTAAGAATTCAATTGACTTGAGCCATGTTTTTGGACTGTGGGAGGAAACCGGAGAACCCGGAGGAAACCCACGCGGACACGGGGAGAACGTGGAAACTCCACCCTGATGGGATTCGAATTGGGAATCCCTAGCACTGAGAGGCGAATGTGCTGACCACTAAGCCACCGTGTCGCCCTCAAAAAGTAAAGAAAATAAATTAAAAAATAAATAACGATTGGGCTGCCCAGCGATGGATTGGCGCCCTGCCCCCGAGACGTTCTCCCCTGGATGGGCATGGGGAACACCACCTCGACCCTAATAGAGGATAAAGTGGGAAATGATGAATGATAATGATTGGGCAAAAGTATGGACCATTACCCATCTTCTCACCAATGCCTGTCCCCCGTGAGCCTTATCCTAAATACTCCTAAATACTGTGAAGTGCCTACTTAATGGTTGGTAGAGATGCAGCAGAGTTGTGGGATCACAGTGCTACAGTTGATTTATTTAGAGGGCTGTATCTGCAGTTTGGCAGAGCGAGGGTCGAGTGAACAGAGGCTCTCATTGCTAACTCACTCTCTCTCTTTTTCTCTCGCTTGGTTTGTGGCAAGACTTAAAGTATTTGCCAGAAGCTTCTGTACCCGGCTTTCCCTCTGCTCTGCTGCAGCGAGTGGTCCCAACCTTTAGCTGATGGGGCATCCGGGGACACCAGAAACACTGTAGAGGACCGAGATGTACCTCCTAAAAGTCCAGCGAAATTATTATAATTTTATTTTTTTATTATTATTATTATTTTTTTTTTATTATTATTATTATATCCTCTGCACGTTGAGGACAACACCCTCTTTATTAGATATTGTGGATCCTATGGACGTTTTGTGACCTCCTCATCCTTTCCCCTGTACTGTATACACCAACTAACATCCATCACGGTGCGTTTCCATGCCGACGGCGACTTACCTCACCCCGTCCGTCGGCTCTCCGTCGTGTGCCTCCCGCATGCCTCCACGCTTCCCCTTCATCCCGAGCCGAGTCCGAGTTCTGCTACCTTGCGTGGGCGCATGGCACCTCAGACTTGCTCTCACATGCCGAGTCTTGTTACTGTGCTCCCCCCCCACCCCCTAAAAAATTGCCCCCTTCAGACTCGGTTCTCCTCCTCCCACTCAGCTTCAGTGAGCCGAGTCAGGTTACTAGGTGGAGTCCCTCCATCGTCCATGCCCGCGCTCGGGCTCCCCTCCTGCCACAGCGCCGCCGCGAACAAGTGAGCCTCTGATCGGCGAAACCCAAAACTGCCGCGAGACGCTCGCTCCACGAGGCGTTCTGGAAAGTCGGCAGCCGGAGACCTGAATGGAGGTTTGGGTGGGGGGGGGGGGAGGAGGAGGAGCAATGGAGAAATGCAGCATAGGGACAGGATTCAGTGCTGTTGATGGTGTTGGAGGGGGGGGTGGGGGTGGTGAGGAGGGGAGGGGAGGGGGTTAGAGCTGGGGCTGCTGACTACAAACCTTTTATAATCAGGATTGGCACACTCCCGAAACTCCACCTCGGTTCCTGCACAGACAGCATTAATGTTCTGCTGGAATCCCAGCACTTGGTTCTGAATTTAAACCTTTAATCTGCTTTCTTTTTATTATCATTATTATTATTATTATTATTATTATTATTATTATTATACATCCATTCATTATCTCCCGCTTTATCCTCTACTATGTTTGGGGGGGGGGGGGGGTTGGGGGGACCCCCCCATGCCCATCCAGGGGAGAACGTTTCAGGCGCTGGGCAGATACAACCAGGACAGAGGGGCAATCTATCGCTGGGCACACACTCACTCACAAAGACACACTCTATATGGGGCAATTTGGAGAATTCAATTGACCTTGATCCATGTTTTTGGACTGTGGGAGGAAACCGGAGAACCCGGAGGAAACCCACACAGACACGGGGAGAACATGGAAACTTCACCCAGATTTGGATTCGAACTGGGAATCCCTAGTGCTGAGAGGAGAACATGCTAAACACTAAGCCATTATTATTATTATTATTATTATTATTATTATCTCATTGTCTTTCACTTGATCCTATACTAGAGACTGAGGTCCTGCGGGGGGTTCCGATACCCATATGTGGAGAAAGTTTCAGGTGCTGGGCAAACGCACACTAAACAGGGTGCCAATCGATCGCTGGACACACACAACATAATTTAGCTAGGGGCAATTTAGAGCAGTCAGTTCTCCTTGAATCCATGTTTTTGGACTGTGGGAGGAAGCCAGAGAACCCGGAGGAAACCCACACAGATATGGGGAGAACATGAAAACTCCGCCCAGATTGGAGTCGAGTCTGGTTCATCTTCTTTATGAAACTGGTTGTGTTGACGTTCCTTTGTTCTGTGGCTCGAACCCGAGTCTGTAGTGAAAGTTTCATGGTTTACACAAACCACAAGGTTTCAGTTAAGACCGAGTGGAGAGATTAGTGTGTAACTGAGTAACTGGGTGAATTTAATTACTTCACTTTATTTAGTTAGTAAGTTTTAAGGTGGTTAATTAAATTTTTAAGTAAACTAGAGGATTATTCAGAGAATGAAATTGTTCTTTTGAATTTAAAACCTGCGTTCAGAGTGTGTGTGCTTTTAATGGCTAGTGTTCAAAGCATGTAAACATTAACAAGCGCTTTAAGTTTGTGTGTTTGTGTGTGTGTGTGTGTGTGTGTGTGTCTATATGTGTGTGTGTGTGTGTGTGTCTATATGTGTGTGTGTGTGTGTCTATGTGTGTGTGTGTGTGTCTATGTGTGTGTGTGTGTGTCTATATGTGTTGTGTGTGTCTATATGTGTTGTGTGTCTATGTCTATATGTGTTTGTGTGTCTATGTCTATATGTGTTTGTGTGTCTATGTCTATATGTGTTTGTGTGTCTATGTCTATATGTGTTTGTGTGTCTCTGTCTATATGTGTTTGTGTGTGTCTATGTCTATATGTGTTTGTGTGTCTCTGTCTATATGTGTTTGTGTGTCTCTGTCTATATGTGTTTGTGTGTCTCTGTCTATATGTGTTTGTGTGTGTCTATGTCTATATGTGTTTGTGTGTCTCTATGTCTATATGTGTTTGTGTGTCTCTATGTCTATATGTGTTTGTGTGTCTCTATGTCTATATGTGTTTGTGTGTCTCTGTCTATATGTCTTTGTGTGTCTCTATGTCTATATGTGTTTGTGTGTCTCTATGTCTATATGTGTTTGTGTGTCTCTATGTCTATATGTGTTTGTGTGTCTCTATGTCTATATGTGTTTGTGTGTCTCTGTCTATATGTGTTTGTGTGTCTCTGTCTATATGTGTTTGTGTGTCTCTGTCTATATGTGTGTGTGTCTCTGTCTATATGTGTGTGTGTCTCTGTCTATATGTGTGTGTGTCTCTGTCTATATGTGTTTGTGTGTCTCTATGTCTATATGTGTTTGTGTGTCTCTATGTCTATATGTGTTTGTGTGTCTCTGTCTATATGTGTTTGTGTGTCTCTGTCTATATGTGTTTGTGTGTCTCTGTCTATATGTGTTTGTGTGTCTCTGTCTATATGTGTTTGTGTGTGTCTCTGTCTATATGTGTTGTGTGTCTATGTCTATATGTGTTTGTGTGTCTATGTCTATATGTGTTTGTGTGTCTATGTCTATATGTGTTTGTGTGTCTATGTCTATATGTGTTTGTGTGTCTCTGTCTATATGTGTTTGTGTGTGTCTATGTCTATATGTGTTTGTGTGTCTCTGTCTATATGTGTTTGTGTGTCTCTGTCTATATGTGTTTGTGTGTCTCTGTCTATATGTGTTTGTGTGTGTCTATGTCTATATGTGTTTGTGTGTCTCTATGTCTATATGTGTTTGTGTGTCTCTATGTCTATATGTGTTTGTGTGTCTCTATGTCTATATGTGTTTGTGTGTCTCTGTCTATATGTCTTTGTGTGTCTCTATGTCTATATGTGTTTGTGTGTCTCTATGTCTATATGTGTTTGTGTGTCTCTATGTCTATATGTGTTTGTGTGTCTCTATGTCTATATGTGTTTGTGTGTCTCTGTCTATATGTGTTTGTGTGTCTCTGTCTATATGTGTTTGTGTGTCTCTGTCTATATGTGTGTGTGTCTCTGTCTATATGTGTGTGTGTCTCTGTCTATATGTGTGTGTGTCTCTGTCTATATGTGTGTGTGTCTCTGTCTATATGTGTTTGTGTGTCTCTATGTCTATATGTGTTTGTGTGTCTCTATGTCTATATGTGTTTGTGTGTCTCTGTCTATGTGTTTGTGTGTCTCTGTCTATATGTGTTTGTGTGTCTCTGTCTATATGTGTTTGTGTGTCTCTGTCTATATGTGTTTGTGTGTGTCTCTGTCTATATGTGTTTGTGTGTGTCTATGTCTATATGTGTTTGTGTGTCTCTATGTCTATATGTGTTTGTGTGTCTCTATGTCTATATGTGTTTGTGTGTCTCTGTCTATATGTCTTTGTGTGTCTCTATGTCTATATGTGTTTGTGTGTCTCTGTCTATATGTGTTTGTGTGTCTCTGTCTATATGTGTGTGTGTGTCTATATGTGTGTGTCTATGTCTGTGTGTGTCTATATGCGTTTGTGTGCATGTTTGTGCTTGTGTTCGTATGTGTACACACGTGTGTGTGTGTGTGTGTGTGTGTGTGTGTGTTTGTGTATGTTTGTACTTGTGTGTATGTGGTCAAATATAGTCATCTTTTTTTTTTTTTTTTTACCTACAGTACTTGCACACAGAGGAGTGTGTTCTCCACATTTAACCCATCTGTGCAGTGAAACACACACACACACACACACACACACACACACACACTGAGTGAACTGAGCACACATGCCCGGGGCGGTGGGCAGCTCTGTACACGTCGTGTGGGAGTTGCCCAAGGGCACTTCAGCCAGGGCACTTGGTGTTACCGGGAATCAAACCAGGGACCTTTAGATGGTTTCTTAAGCATGATACCACAATATAATTTTATGTTTGCATGTCTGTATACATATATATATGTATATAATTTTGTTTGCATGTCTGTACACCTATATATGTATATAATTTTGTGTGTGTACATATAAAGATATAGTTTTAGACATGTTTATATGAATTGCGAGAGGATTGAATTTTTCTGTATGAACCTCAGTCCTCATTCTTCACATGAACTTTGTCTTTATTTCTCATCACTGTTTGTCTGAGCAGAACCTGTATGTACATCAGCCTCGGCCCTCAGTATAGGAAACCTTGCACTATACAGCTGTTTGCTTTGGGTACGTTACAGGAAACCCCATGTCACAGTTTGCCCTTTGTGTACGGTATACACACACACTGTATACACGAACGGCATCTATACAAACATCGTATATACAAACCAAACATGAAATCATTGCAGTGTAGCCAAGTATTTTGCACAGTTCTGTATTTCTGCTTTAGATTTGCATGAACAAACTGCAGCATTCACGCTTAAACGCAGCTTTATCAAGCTACTCCGTTATCAGCGCCATGATAAATAGATACAGAGCAATCTGTGTCTTCCTGCCGCGTCTCGGGCCAATACGTGGTTCGGTACAGTGAGCTGCATATGAATCTTAACGTTCATAACGGAGTTGCAGTCGATTAAAATAATGGTTGAAAATAAGGTTGACTGAACTGGAAGTGCCTGCAGATGGACTGCACCATGGAAAAAGAAAAGAGAGGGTTCACTCCGGTGGACAGTTACAGACATAATGTCCCTCACTAACCGATATTATCCCAAATATTATTAAAGAGGGCGTCACGGTGGCTTAGTTGTTCGCACGTTCTCCTCTCAGCGCTAGGGATTCCCGGTTCGAATCCCCGTCTGAGTGGAGTTTCCATGTTCTCCCCGTGTCTGCGTGGGTTTCCTCCGGGTTCTCCGGTTTCCTCCCACAGTCCAAAAACATGGATCAAGTCAATTGAATTCTCCAAATTGCCCCATATAGAGTGTGTCTGTGAGTGAGTGTGTGATAGATTGGCGTCCTGTCCTGGGTGTATCTGCCCAGCGCCCGAGACGTTCTCCCCAGATGGGCATGGGGAACCCCACCGTGACCCTAATAGAGGATAAAGCGGGAGATAATGAATGAATGAATAATTATTAAAGAGAACCTGACGCATTGGTATGGATGTGTCAATATTGTCAATAAGTATTGGAACCCCCAGTTTTCTGAAGCCCCTCCCGTTCTGTCTCACACATTTCGGTTTATAAACTGCAGCTTGCTGTATAAAGACGTTCCCCTTTTAGTTAATTACAACCAATGCAAGCCATTCATACACTGCCATGTAACTCTAATCTGGGGTTCTGCAGTCGGTCAGGTTCTGCGTTCAATAACATTATGAGGTCCAAGATGATGTCCAACATGAGGATTCATGGAGCTCAGATTGTGAGCGAGTGGTTCAGGGAGCATGAGACGTTATTTCCACACATCTTTGGGACGTGCTGGAGGAGGCTGGGTGCGGTGGTCCACATCTTCATCATTAATACAAGATCTGAGGAGCAAATGAATGCAACTCTGGACAGAAATAAATGACGTAATTGTGGATGTCGCTGAGAATGTGTGACGTAATCAAAGCTAAAGATGGTCCAATGAAATTTTAGGCGTGGTACCATGGGCGTTGACCATGACCGTGGTACCAGTAGCTCATGGGCGTTGGGTTATCATTCTGAAGGTTGGGGGTTCAAATCCCAGGTCCACTGAAGTTACCAATGTGGGTCCTTGAGCAAGACCCTTAACCCTCATTGCTCCAGGGATGTTGTGATGAACCCTGTGCTCACCTTGTAAGTCGCTTTGGATAAAAGCGTCCAATAAATTACCAAATGTAAAGGTTATAAAGTGGGTGAACTTTGTTTTGACCGTTGGATGAATACAATCTTTAAAGACTAATTAAATATGTCTTGTACACAAATATATTTTTGGCTTGGTAACTGTTAACACAGATAATCAGACAGACTTTTTAACAATAGGCTGCTTTGAAAGCAGTTATGCTTCAGTAATTTCACTTCTTATTTACGGTCTCTGGTAAGGAAGTGGTTGTTTTGATCATTGAAGTGGTGGTGGAGGAGGAGGAGGACTAGGGTTCAGTGGCGTTTGGGAGTCGGCGGTACCCTTCTCTGAGCGTTTGAGGTCCACGTCTTCAAAAGTTGATTGAGGCGAAGTGCCGGGTTCTGTCTCCGAGGTGGGGGTCGTGCGGGGGTCGATTGAAAACCGCCCGTTGTACTGACCTCATAAGACTTGTTCTCCTTAGATATTGTTTTGATCATTGAAGTGGTGGAGGAGGAGGAGGACTTGGGTTCAGTGGCGTTTGGGAGTCGGCGGTACCCTCCTCAGAGCGATTGAGGTCCATGTCTTCAAAAGTTGATTGAGGCAAAGTGGTGGGTTCTGTCTCCGAGTTTGGGGTCGTTTGAAAACCGCTTGTTGTACTGACCTCATAAGACTTGTTCTCCTTAGATATTGTTTTGATCATTGAAGTGGTGGAGGAGGAGGAGGATTAGGGTTCAGTGGCAATTGGGAGTCGGCGGTACCCTCCTCAGAGCGATTGAGGTCCACGTCTTCAAAAGTTGATTGAGGCGAAGTGCCGGGTTCTGTCTCCGAGTTTGGGGTCGTGAGGTTCTCATGATTAGGGGTCACCGTTGGTTCAATTTTCACCTCACTGGATGACTCAGCAGGGTTGTTCCCCGTCTCCGTGCCCGTGGAGACGTCCGTCACGGTGTCCGCCAAATTAATATGCCCCATTTTGGCGTCTCCGTTCAGAGTTTCGACGTCTTGCTCGTTTTTGCCAAACGTACTGACGGCGGGAAGAATCTCCATGTGCACCTCATCTGTCTCCTTTAACATCGAGAGTCTCTGGGAGAGTCGCTGGGGAAGGAAGGAATGGAGGGAAATTCCTTTGGACTCTCTGTTCTGGAGTAGTCCGCCTTCGCACATGAGCTGGGGATTTGATTGGATGTCGTTTTCGATGAATGGAGACGGGCCGGCCCAGTCGGTGTCCTCCATCTTTTGTTTATTCTTCCGATGTTGTATCACAAGGACAACGGCCATGGCTATAAACATGAGGATTAGAATAGTGCTGATTACACCTGCTAAAATAGGACCCGGTTGACTTTTGGTGACTTTGGTGTCTTGGGGGGCTTCGACATCACGATAGTGATATGTTGACGTGGTTGGCCTTGGTTCAGGGCCGAGGGCTGTGCTCTTGGTCGTCACCTTTGGGGTGGTCATCGGGGCTGTCGTTGGCTGGTTGGCTTGGGTGGTTGCGAGTTTCTCAGTCATCGCCTTCACAGATGAGACAGTGGTCGTTATGGTGGTCGGTTTTGCCGAAGTACCTTGCGTCACCGTGGAGATGACCGTATGTGTCAGTCCCTTCGTTTGTCCCCTAGTGGCATTAGGTCTTCCCTGTGAGGTCGTCTGCTTGACCTCCGCAGTGGTTAAAGTGGTTTTCTGGGTGGTTTCAGTGGTTTGATTATGGACAGGCAGCCGGGTTGTCTGTCCTGCGGGGGTCATTTGAAAACCGCCAGTTGTACTGACCTCATAAGACTTGTTCTCCTTAGATATTGTAGTATCTGTGACCAGAAGCTCACTTGTCTGATGATTCTTGGTTGGTATTAAGGTGGGTGATTGTTGCTGGATTTCACTAGTGGTCATGGATTCCGACGTCATTACGACATTGACTGGAATCGCTGTAGTTTCCAGATTCTCTGTGATCCTTTGTATGGATCTGTTCGAAGGAAGCATGGTGGACGACTGTGACGACCGTCCTGCACTGGTGGTTGTTTCGGTCACCATAACGTGCTGGGTGGTCTGTTGGGCTCCATTAGAAGGGGCTTCGGTCTCAGTTTGATTCGTTTGCGGAATGTCGCTGGTCATAACGTTGACCTCCTTTGGTTTCGTGGTTTGATTGGTTGGCGTCTTTGGGATTTCCTTGTCGTCAGTGCTTCGTTTGGTCAGTCTGTCTGAACTGAGCATGGAGGATGAGTGTGATGAAGCACTGGTGAGTTGTATCGAGGTACTTTTTTGCTCTGAGTGACTCGTCTGTGGACCCTGTTGGGTCTCAGATGTTTCTTGAAGCCCTGTAGATGGGGCTCCGTTCTCAGATTTGGATTCTGTCGTATAGCGTTCGGCTGTAATTATTACGTCTTGCGTCTTCGAGGGTGGTGGTAGAGCGCTCGTTTTTGTCAGATTGTCCAAACGGGTCATGAAGGATGAATATGATGACGGTCCTGTACTGATGGGTTGCTGTATCGAGGTACCGTTCTGGTCAGCGAGACTCCTCTGTGGACCCTGTTGGGTCTCAGATGTTTCTTGAAGCCCTGTAGAAGGTTCTCCGTACTCAGATTTGGATTCTGTCGTATGGCGTTCAGCTGTAATTATTACGTCTTGTGTCTTTGTAGTCTGATTGACCGTCTTCGAGGGTGGTAGAAGAGCGCTCGTTTCTGTCAGGTTGTCCAAACGGGTCATGGAGGATGAATATGATGACGGTCCTGTACTGATGGGTTGCTGTATCGAGGTACCGTTCTGACCAGCGAGACTCCTCTGTGGACCCTGTTGGGTCTCAGATGTTTCTTGAAGCCCTGTAGATGGGGCTCCATTCTCTGTTTTGGATTCTGTGGTCTGGAGCTTTTGAACTTCCAAAGATAAATTGGTAGATTTGAGGCTTCCTGAGGTTCCGTCCGAGGTTCCTGATGTAACGTTCCATTGTTGACTGACGTTGTTTGGACTGTTGGTTACAGCACCTTTTAGATTCAGTGGCAGGACCACGAACAAGATGAAGGTGCAGACGGCGGTCCTCATTTTGTTCTCTTCATAGATGAATTCTCCTAAAAATCATCACCAAAATATTGCATTATTTGACGTTAATATTCCATAATATTTATTATATTTCTATGTTCAGTCCAACAAAAAATTAAGCATACAGTATTAGTCAAAAGTTTGGACACACCCACTTCTGGCTCCATCCTCTATATCCTCCACTTATCATATAGATGGACCTTATAGTATATAATTCCAGACTGTAGTCCACCTGTGTTCTGTTGGTTCTCTGTTCTCTGTTGGTCAGGAGCATCACAGAACAGGTATCATTTGGGTGGTGGATTGTTTATGGTCGGTTCTGCAGTGACACTGATGTGGTGGGGGGGGGGGGGGGGGGGTTAGCGCAGCAGTGCTGCTGGAGTTTCAATTCTCCACCTCAGTGACACTGCTGGGATAGGACTAACACACCCACCCAATAACCCCTGCTCTGTGGTGGTACTATTGGGGTTCTGAGCATTAGAACAGAGTACACAGTATGTACTGTAGAACACAAACAGATGGACTGCAGAGTGGAACTGTAGAACTACAAAGTCCATCTTTAAAGGAGGTGGAACTGATGCAATAGACAATGGGTGGAGGAAAAAGAGGGCGTGTCTAAACTATTCACTGATACTATATTTCTAAACATTGTTTATCTTTTTGGTTTGGCGTAGCTTAAGGACAACATTCCATCGTAGAACCTTTAGACGTAACACCCCTTTAATCAAGACCAATTAGAATGACCGCATCAGAAATGTTAATTAATATTATATTAATTAATATTAGTCTGTAGTACAGTAGCAGGAGTTGAGTACAGTTACCATGGTACCTCGTTAGTGATCTGGGAATGATCCGTGTATTTCGTCCAAACGGAACCATTAGAACTTTACAAACGTCCCGTTGGTGTTCAGCGTCATGCAAATGATGTTCTAAAGAATGCACAAAGGACTCGTTGGCGTCTCCATTAAGGTTCCCCAAATTTTTTAATACATGATGAGCAGTTTATATTCAATGGGTCTCTCACCATGTTCTGATTTTTGGCTCAGGAGAACCTCCTAAACCCCATATGAGGTCATAATACGCAGTGGAACCACTTTTGAATTAATTGTCTTTAAAACAATGCAGTCGCGTTTAAATTGTAATGCGAGATGAAACATTCACGCCTTAAATCGTCCGAAATGTTTAAACGGACGGATTACGTTCTATATCGAACCTCCTGGGGGTTCTAATGGTGTTAAGATGAACAGTGTTGAACCCCTATTAACCCAAACAATATTAAATTTGTTAAATTTATTAATAAAATCATAATTTATGAATTAAGTTTGTTTAAATAATGACATTTATTTCTTGATAATAAATTGATTGGTTAAAGCCGTTATACTTAAGATGGAGTATTAAGAACATGCCGGTCCTCTCGAAGCACCTGGTTCTAATTCTCTAAAATGAGTGTGGTGGTACATACCCATGACTTCTACACAGACCTTTCGAGTCCCCGCTATAGAACCTCAGTGGACATCTGGTCCTCTTGGCGGATTAAACTGCGCTCAGTTCAGCGTGTAGTCCATCTCGGCTCATAGAAGTCGAAGGCATTGATCTCTCTGAAGGAGGAACTTGCACATGTGTCACTGACAGGAAGTGAGAACTGTGAAACCACTGCTTTTTTTCCTGTTCTTCCACTGATGGTCTTCTCAGCTTAACTTCTGTCTTTGCGTGTCGTGAGTCTGTATGTACATCTGATTACGAACAGAGTAATAAAAGCCTCTTTATGACTTAAATCCGTTAAAATTAAGGACGTAAATGCTCATGGCGCCGTGTTTGGTGTCTGAGGTTCACTCATCCATCACCGTGGAACGCGGCAGTTAAAGGTTATTGAGGCTCACAAATCCGAAAACGACTCGAAGACGAGAGGCAATCGTTTAAAACAATTACCGTATTTTCCCGACTATAAGGCGCACCTAAAAGCCTAAAATGTTCCCAGAAATTAATTTATTCAATTAATTTCATTTATTTTCTACTTAATTTTAATTTTGCTTACTATGTCTAGATTGATTGCTTTATTTATTATTGTTGCCTTATCTTATTTTTATTCAGCCCATTTCTCGGTTTTATTGTTTTCTTTGTAAGGTGACCTTGAGTGTCCAGAAAGGCGCCATCAAATAAAATGTATTATTATTATTATTATTATTATTATTAGAAATCGGACGTGCGCGTTATAATCCAGTGCGCCTTATACGTGTACTGAGTTCCAAATTCTATTAAAGTATAAAGTATTGTTGTGCGACCGGGTGGTCGTTTTTTTTCCACACATCACCGTCCCTGCTGATCTGTGGCTCCATGCGCGCTCATCTCATAGAAAAGCCGAGTGAAGAAAATTAATTTGGAGCTTGCCGTCATTCCGGGAGGATTAAATAAAGAACTCCGTTGCTGGACATTGGTGTAAACGGGGCGTTTAAAGTAAAGTTGCGGGCGGCGTGGGAGCGATGGATGATAGACGCTGAACACACGTTTACTAAAACTCGGGAGGCGGCGGCGGGGCGAGTTACGCCACCGTCTGTGAATGGATTGTGGATGCCTGGACTAAGGTTTCTGCTGTAACCGTCGTCCGAGCTTTCACGAAAGCCGGCATCGTCGCCGAACGGCCGCCTGGCTACGAGACGGACTCAGACATTGATGAGAGGGAACCCTGAGTGCAGCTTTTTAATTCAGACACAGAAGACGAGGACTTTGATGGATTTGTGGGAGAAGAGGGATTTAAAATAATGTGTGTTTTGTCAAGTAGTAGAATAAACTTCAATTATAAATCAGCGTTTTGCATCCTTTACTTTTCTTGTAGATCGTACGTTTTAGCGAGTGCCTTATAATACGCTGCCGTACAGAATAAGTACCGTACAGAAATAGAGTCCCTAATTGAGACTGCGCCTTATAATCCGGTGCTCCTTATACGTGTACCGAGTTCCAAATTCTATAAAAGTATTGTTGTGCGACCGAAAATTAATCGGGAGCTCGCCGTCATTCCGGGAGGATTAAATAAAAACTCCGACCGCTGGACATTGGCGTAAACGGGGCGTTTAAAGTAAAGTTGCGGGCGGCGTGGGAGTGACGGATGATAGACGGCGAACACACGTTTACTAAAACTCGGGAGGCGCCGGCGGGGCGAGTTACGCCACCGTCTGTGAATGGATTGTGGATGTCTGGGCTGAGGTTTCACGAAAGTCTGCATCATTGCCGAACAGCCGCCTGGCGACAAGACGGACTCAGACGTTGATGAGGGGGAACACCGGAGTGCTCGATAGAGAAACAGCTTTTTAATTCAGACACAGAAGATTCAGACTTTGATGGATTTGTGGGAGAAGAGTGATTAAAATAATGTGTGTTTTGTCAAGTAGTAGAATTAACTTCGATTATAAATCAGCGTTTTGCATCCTTTACTTTTCTTGTAGATCGTATGTTTTAGCGAGTGCCTTATAATACGCTGCCGTACAGAATAAGTACCGTACAGAAATAGTCCCTAATTGAGACTGCACCTTATCACAATCAGAATATCTTTATTGTCATTATTCCAGGTTTAACGAAATTAAGGTGCCTTACTTTTCGGTGTCACCTACTTAAATTTACACAGATAAAGAGATTTAAAAGAGAACACTATAATTTACAATTTACCAAAAATTTTTAAAGAAAGAAAGAATTTATTTACAAGAGTGTATAAAATGTACAACCTGAGTGAATTTGTATTTATATATTGCACGTTTTTTTTTATTGCACGTTCAAAAAGTGAATTATGACTGTAAAAAATTTACAATGCGCCATTTAGTGTCCGAGCAGCGGTTGGCTAGAAGCTATTTTATAGTACGGTGCGCCTTATACGTGGGTCAAATACAGAAATAGACCCCGTAATTCAGACTGCGCCTTATAATACGGTGCACCTCATGGTCCGGAAAATACGGTAGTTTATTTTATTTTATTATTTTTAACGTTCGTAATGAGGTTGAAGGCATATTGTGGAATCTGCTTAAGGAAGGGGGTGGGGGGGGGTTGGATATCTGTATGCACTCCATGGATGATGGTCGATGTGGTCGGTCTTGCAGTTGTGAGGTTTTGGTTCTTTGTAATGACATACAGTACCGGGCGAAAGTTTGGACATGCCCCTTTCTTGCGCCATTGGCTGTTTTCTCCACTTACCATATAGATGGATTTCATAGTTCCACAATTACAGACGGTGGTCCATCTGCGTTCTGTTTTTTGTTGGTCCCCTGTTCCCTGTTGGTTCTCTGTTCTCTACTTACTAGACGTTTTGGTGTTTGTTTGAAGAGTATCACAGATATAATTCTATTCACTTTATTCTGGGGGGGGGGGTAGCTCAGTGGTCAGGGTGCTGGGCTGTCAATCTGAAGGTTGTGGGTTCAAATCCCAGGTCCATTGAAATTACCAATGTGGGTCCTTGACCCTCATTGCTCCAGGGATGCTGTGATTAACCCTGTGCTCACCTTGTAAGTCGCTCTGGATAAAGGCGTCCAATAAATGACCAAATGTCAACCAAAACCCAACCAGCCATGATTTATTGTTTATTTGGTTGACAGAACACGTATGGTGACGCTTTCCCTTTGGGTGCTGCACCATCAACCCTGCGTTCTGACCTCTG
This sequence comes from Corydoras sp. C115, assembly GCA_019802505.1. NCBI lineage: Eukaryota > Metazoa > Chordata > Actinopteri > Siluriformes > Callichthyidae > Corydoras > Corydoras sp. C115. The sequence continues at coordinate 901,544 of JAFMOC010000058.1, read as the reverse complement.
ATTTGCTTTTGGATAAACGTTTTCTCAGTGACCTCCTGAAACCCATGATTTGGTTGCATTCTGGGTCAAAAGCGAGTGGCGTACCTCATCATCACCACAGCCATGATGCACAGCATCCACTTCCACAGAGATTAGTCATCTGTTTAACAGCAAGAGTTTCCAAAAGGTTATGATTTGTCTCTTTGGTCCCCGCTTTTGCTCTTAGCACAGATAGTTCCGTGTTTGCGTTGATTTGTTGCCTAGTAACATAAACATGCCTCGCTAAATGAAACCTGCAATGGAATTTAAACCAGTACTGACGCGAAGCAGCACCGAGTCGATGTTACGAAACTGAGATAATGATCGTTTATAACAGGGGTGCCCACACTTTTCTGGCCCGAGATCTACTTTTCCATTGGACAGGTCATCGAGATCTACCGGGGTCAATCTGTATTTTTTAAGCTTTTATATTGAAACCTGTTTACACACAATGTTAGTATTTGCGAATCTGTTAGAATATCACAGCAAATAGCACGGAGAAAACCTGATTTTAGTTAAACACACAGTATACAGCACAAATGTACAACAATCACTGTAACCTGCGGTTCCCCAAACAGAACTATCCATCCATTATTTTCCGCTTTATCCTCTATTAGGGCCATGGGGGGGGGGGTTCCATGTTCTCCCCGTGTCCACGTGGGTTTCCTTCGGGTTCTCCGGTTTCCTCCCACAGTCCAAAAACATGGATCAAGTCAATTGAGTTCTCCAATTTGCCCAATATAGAGTGTCTGTGAGTGAGTGTGTGCCCAGCGATGGATTGGCGTCCTGGACTGGGTGTATCTGCCCAGCGCCCGAAACGTTCTCCCCTGGATGGGCATGGAGAACACCCCCCCCCCCCCCCTTATTTGACAAAAGGCTATATATATAACGAAAACAAAGACATTTCATGTAAAAACTAATGCTTAGCAGCAGCCATGGGCACCCCCGTGTGGTCAAAATGGTACATTCTGATGGTACATCAAAATGGTACATCCCCGTGTCCGTGTGGGTTTCCTCCGGGTTCTCCGGTTTCCTCCCACAGTCCAAAAACATGGATCAAGTCAATTGAGTTCTCCAATTTGCCCCTTATAGATTGTCTGTGTGAGTGAGTGTGTGCCCAGCGATGGACTTGGTGTACCCTGTCCTGGGTGTATCTGCCCAGCGCCCGAAACGTTCTCCCCTGGATGGGCATGGAGAACACCCCCCCTGCGACCCTAATAGAGGATAAAGTGGAAGATAATGGATGAATAAAAAGGAACAGAAGGGTAGAAACAAAGTGACCTACAAGTTGTAAATATGTTCCATTGTATGAAGGGCATGCTATCTTAGTGGTCAAGGTGTTGGGGTTTCAATCTAATTAAAACCTTTAATTTATTTTATTTTTTGCTCCATGGTTTCAGAGTGACGAAGTACGTTTAAGACGCTGAAGTGTGTAAATATAAAAATATGCCTTTTATCTGAGGGTGTGGGTGTCTGTGTGTTTGTGTACACATTCTCAAAGGCACCAAGTTCGTCAGAAGGTCTTTAATTAGCAGGGAATTTATATTAGAGGAAATCGAAAGCTTGTCCGGTACAGAAAGAGATCAAAAGTGTGACCACGGCTGAAGAATCCACACACTGACCGAACAACCGGTTCCGAGTTTGAGCTTCAAAACATTTGCTTTAGTAACTTTGTTAACGATGCTGTTTATCCGACATCGCATCGTTTAGTATATCGTTTAAGTTCTAAGTGAGTTATAGAATCGTAACTTTCAAGATTAGTTGTTATGAACTACCAGTCAAAAGTTAGGCCACGCTCCCTTCTGGCTCCATCCTCTATGTCCTCCACTTACCATATAGTTGGACTTTACAATATAGTTGTATAATTGCAGACTGTAGTCCATCTGTGTTCTGTTGGTTCTCTGTTCTCTGTTGGTCAGGAGCATCACAGAACAGGTATCATTTGGGTGGTGGATTGTTTATGGTCAGTTCTGCAGTGACACTGATGTGGTGAGGGGGGGTTAGTGCAGCAGTGTTGCTGGAGTTTCATTTCTCCACCTCAGTGACACTGCCGGGATAGGAACTAACGCACCCACCAATAACCCCTGCTCTGTGGTGGTACTATTGGGGTTCTGAGCATTAGAGAACAGGTTTTATTTGGGTGGTGGATTGTTTATGGTCAGTTCTGCAGTGACACTGATGTGGTGAGGGGCTTTTAGTGATGCTGGAGTTTCATTTCTCCACCTCAATGACACTGCTGGGATAGGAACTAACACACCCACCCAATAACCCCTGCTCTGTGGTGGTACTATTGGGGTTCTGAGCATTAGAGAACAGGTATCATTTGGGTGGTGGATTGTTTATGGTCGGTTCTGCAGTGACACTGATGTGGTGAGGATGGGGGGTTGTTAGTGGTCATTTCTCCACCTCAGTGACACTGCTGGGATAGGAACTAACACACCCACCCACCCAATAACCCCTGCTCTGTGGTGGTACTATTGGGGTTCTGAGCATTAGAGAACCGAGTACACAGTATGTACTGTAGGACACAAACAGATGGACTTCAGAGTGGAACTGTAGAACTACAAAGTCCATCTTTAGAGGACGTGGAACTGAGAACATGGCCAAATAGGGTGTCTAGAAGTTTGACTGCTACTACGTATTAAATGTGGTATAATTAAGGTATAAGATGTTCTCTTAAAAACATCGGTACTAAATGGAAGTATTTTCAGTACTGTACAGTTTTAATAGAGGAGAAGAACCTGGATCTGTTACCTGCTTCATTCTAAGCTAGAAATATAAAGGGGGGGGGGGGGAGTGGACGTGTGGAAGTTCACACCACTAGAGCCATGTTCTCCAGCTCCTTAATGGGATCCACGCAGGAATCTCTGGAGCTGGAGGTCTGCATGGCGCCCCCAGCTTTTTCTTCCCCCGCGTTGGTGGCGATGGTTTCGTTCACCGGGGCCTCATGCGACACCTCATTCGCCTCGTCCTCCTCCTCGGCCTCGTCCTCCTCGGCCTCGTTCTGAACCTCGTCCAGCAGGAGGTTGGTCTCGTACGGCCCGACGATGCCGCCTTCCACCTGCTCGTCGGCCCAGCGGCCCGAGCCGCTCGGCGCGCTCCGGTTTCTGTGGCGGGAGCGCCAGACCTGGTACTTTCTCTTCAGGGTGATCAACTTTAAGGAAACCACTAATAGTGATATCAGTAGGATCAGGATAAGACCCCCGGTGGCGGCGGCAACTATAAAGGCTAACTGAGGTTCAATGATGCATCCATCGGTGCCACCCGGAGTTGCAGGCTCAGTGTGGTTCTGAACGTCAGCGCTGCTCGGTGCTGCTGTTGAAGTACTGTAGGAGAATGTAGTACTCATTTCTATTTTTACTCTAAAAAAAAAAAAGGAGAGTAGTTTAGTTCGAGAATAAATAAAATAAACGTGCAGTCAAGGTTGAAAAGACGACTGGTTTACTTTAAAGTATAAAGACGACTCGTTGGAGGTGAAGGTTTAGGTTTTTCTGTTTTTTCTGAACCGGTTCTCCGACCGCGACCTCTGAGACTCTTCAGATAAAAATATCTGCAAAACAATGACATCTTTAACCTTTTTGTTTAAGAACAAGTTAAATCATAAATACTGTAAAATAAAAGAACGATAGACTGTAGACCGTCTGTCTGTGTTCTACAGTACATACTGTGTACTCTGTTCTAATGCTCAGAACCCCAATAGTACCACCACAGAGCAGGGGTTATTGGGTGGGTGTGTTGGTTCCTATCCCAGCAGTCTCACTGAGGTGGAGAACTGAAACTCCAGCAGCACTGCTGCACTAAACCCCCCCCCCACCACCACATCAGTGTCACTGCAGAACTGACCATAAACAATCCACCACCCAAATGATACCTGTTCTGTGATGCTCCTGACCAACAGAGAACAGAGAACCAACAGAACACAGATGGACTACAGTCTGTAATTGTAGAACTATAAGGTCCATCTATATGGTAAGTGGGATGCATCCAAACCTTTGGCTCGTACCATATGTTGTAGTATTATAAATAAATTAGACTGAATATAATAAATCACATTTAAAGCTGTTATTTGTTTGTTCTAAGACATTATTCTGGATTTAAAGAATAACATTCATTCATTATCTCCCGCTTTATCCTCTATTAGGGTCGTGGGGGGGTTCCACATGCCCATCCAGGGGAGAACGTTTCATGCGCTGGGCAGATAGACCCAGGACAGGGCACCAATGTATCGCTGGACACACACTCACTCACACAGACACACTCTATGGGGCAATTTGGAGAACTCAATTGACTTGATCCTTGTTTTTGGACTGGGGGAGGAAACCGGAGAACCCGGAGGAAACCCACGCGGACACGGGGAGAACATGGAAACTCCACCCAGATTGGGATTCGAACCGGGAGTCCCTAGCGCGGAAAGAAGAACATGCTAAACACTAAGCCACCGTGCCGACCTAAAGAATAACATATTAAACAGTACTTAATGTATTTCACTGTTTATAAGTAAAACCTTTAAATTGTTATTAATTAGGCGTATAATTTAATTATATTTAATTTGGGTAGAACACTCTGTAATGACTGTAGTCTTTCATCCGCTGTTAGAAACTTCAGATCCATCTGCCGTTTTGCTCTTTATTACCGAAAATAAACGCCGAAACTCAAATGCCACTGTGTTATTGTCTAAATATGACTTGAGTGTCTGTGCTCTAATAAAACACAAGGCTGTTTCAGAGGCCACACTTACAAAGAAGTATGAACAAATGAGGTGTGTGAATATGTGAATGGGAAAAAAAATGCGTATATATTTATATTTTTTGTAAAAACCACCATCACACGACTTTATATTCAAAGTATTTTTCACTTTTGTGTGAATGAGGAGTTTTTTCTCATGTGTACATTTAATTAAAATCATTCCTGCGTGTTGCTTAACTATTCCTTGTACAAAGATGCTGAGGTATTAAATGTTAATCTTAATTGTTAAATTCCTTTTATATTTAAGGTTTTAAATAGTTATTTTAAAGTTTTACCAAAATTATTTCGTTTTCATCAAAATACTGGAGTTTTTTTTTTTTTTTTTTTTTAAATAATTTTTTTTTTTTTTTTGCGAATTTGGTCGTGACGCAGCTCATTTATTTAGTATAGACGTGTTTGATAAAGTCCTGCACACATACCTGTGTAGATCTTTGCAGATGCTGATGAAGGTAATGGTTGATCTTCTCCTTGTGCTAATGAAAGCAACTAACCAGTGATTCAAATACACTTGCTTCCTGCCTCGTTTCGCAGGGCTACGTGGGGCGTCTTTAATTTAGGTCGGTCTCACCCGCAGCTGTAAGAAAATTCACATAAATATCAAAATGATGCAGAGACCGTGATGGAAGAACGATTGTTCAAAGTTTATTTGTGTTATTATCCTTCGTCTCAACCTAATTCATACACCTGAGTTTTATTCTTTAAAAAATTCACCAAGAATTTTTACCAATTTTAAACCAAGAAACATAATTTTAATTGAACAGAACCAGAGAGCAACAACAGATGACCAAATGAGACAAAAAAGACAAAGGAGTGTGTGTGTGTATATGTGTATATATTGATTTATTTTAAGTTTTTAATGGTTAAATGTATTTTATCAAAAAATCTATCTCTCATCTTTATCCACTTTTTGTTGTAATTTATTGTGTTGCTTTTATTGTATGGTATTTTTTTTATTTTATTTTATTTTTTTAAGTTTTTGGCAATATTGTTTAACTTGCAGTAACCCCAGGAAAGATGCGTGTTTTATATATATATATATATATATATATATATATATATATATATATATATATATATATATATATATATGTGTGTATATATATATATATATATGTATATATATGTGTGTGTGTGTGTGTGTGTATATGTATGTGTGTGTGTATGTGTATGTGTATATGTATATATATGTGTATATATATATATATATATATATATATATATATATATATATATATATATATATATATATATATGTTTACACACCCAATTTAGAATGAGCTCAAAGCTAATTTTTAGTCTTTATTTAATTTATTTGTGGCTACGCTTTGGCTTTTTATCTAAAATTGCAAAATAAATCCAAAAGTTCTCCATTGTTACCACTGTTGCTCTTTGAGCAAAGCTTTTCACCCTAAATTCCCTCCAGGTGTCTGAGGTGTCATGATTGACTTTGTTCTCAGACCCGAGAGTCTGAAACATTTTGAATAAAATTGTCTGCAGTTGTTTTTTCTGAAATAACAGACATAAACTGAGCCACTGTAAAAAATGCCACTGTAAAATCTTTGGTTACAAGTTGTAGGAATTAAAATAAATTAGACTGAACATAATAAATGTTTGTAAAACTGAAGAACATGATTTTTTTTTTTTTCAAGCATTAAAGCCTGCTCGCTTCTCTTTTTCCCTCAGATTTAAAACGGGGCAGATCAATGGGGACCTTCTCATCTACCACGTTCTTCTCACCCTCAAGCCTTATTATGCAAAACACTACGAGATCGTCGTGGACCTCACTCACGTGGGTCCCAGTAACCGCTTCAAGACGGACTTCCTGTCAAAGTGGTTTGTCGTGTTCCCGAACTTTGCCTATGAGAACGTGGCGGCCGTTTTCATCTACAATTGCAACACTTGGGTCAGAGAGTACACCAAGTATCACGAGCGCCTGCTGACCGGACTGAAGGGAAGTAAGAAGCTGCTGTTCATCGACTCCCCCGCCCGGCTGGCGGAGTACGTGGAACCCGACCAACAGAAGCTTCCTGCTTCAACCTTGGCTTTGGAGGAAGATCTGAAGGTTTTCCACAACGCTCTAAAGCTGGCTCACAAAGACACCAAGGTGTCCATCAAGGTGAGCTCTTTACAGAACAAACGGCAACATCCATCCATTATCTTCTGCTTTATCCTCTATTAGGGGCATCTATTAGATGCCAAACCATCGCTGGTCACACAGACACACTCTATATGGGGCAATTTGGAGAATTCATATCACCTTGATCCACAGGAAATGGAGAACAGCGCATAAAGGGGATGCGCCCAAACCTTTGACTCGTACCATATGTACGAGTATTATAAATATATTAGACTGTATATTATAAATTAGTTTGTTCTAATACATTATTCTGGATTTAAAGAATAATGTCCATTCATTATCTTCCGCTTTATCCTCTATTAGGGTCGCGGGGAGGGGGTTCCTCATGCCCATCCAGGGGAGAACGTTTCAGGCACTGGGCAGATAGACCCAGGACAGGGCGCCAATCTATCGCTGGGCACACACTCACTCACACAGACACACTCTATATGGGGCAATTTGGAGAACTCAATTGACTTGATACATGTTTTTGGACTGTGGGAGGAAACCGGAGAACCCAAAGGAAACCCACGCAGACATGGGGAGAACATGGAAACTCCACCCAGATTGGGATTCGAACTTGGAATCCCCAGTGTTGTGAGGAGAACATGCTAACCACTAAACCACCATGCCGCCCCGTTTTTATTATTTCATTCATTCATCCATCCATTATCTTCCGCTTTATCCTTTATTAGGGTCACGGTGGGGTTCCCCATGCCCATCCAGGGGAGAACGTTTCGGGCACTGGGCAGATACACCCAGGACAGGGCACCAATCCATCTCTGGGCACACACTCACTCACACACACACACTCTATATGGGGCAATTTGGAGAATTCAATTGACTTGATCCATGTTTTTGGACTGTGGGAGGAAACCGGAGAACCCGGAGGAAACCCACGCGGAGAACGTGACATGGGGAGAACATGGAAACTCCACCCAGATGGGGATTCGAACCGGGAATCCCTAGCGCTGAGAGGAGAACATGCCAACCACTAAGCCACCTAAGCCAAATATTAAATATCGATCTTGATGTACCGCAATTTATTACAGCATCCCGTCTTTGTTTATGTCCAGGTCGGTTCCACGGCTGTGCAGGTCACGTCGGCCGAGCGCACCCGCGTCCTCGGCCAGTCCGTCTTCCTCAACGACATTTACTACGCCTCCGAGATCGAGGAGATCTGCCTGGTGGATGAGAACCAGTTCACGCTGACTATCGCCAACCAAGGCACTCCTCTCACGTTCATGCACCAGGAATGTGATACCATAGTGCAGTCCATCATTCACATCCGCACCCGCTGGGAGCTCTCGCAGCCCGACTCCATCCCCCAGCACACCAAGATCAGACCTAAAGACGTACCGGGGACTTTACTCAACATCGCTCTGCTAAACCTGGGCAGCTCTGACCCCAGTCTGAGGTAAAAACCCAGTGCGGCGACTTCTTCTGTTCTCTGTTGGTCAGGAGCATCACAGAACAGGTATCATTTGGGTGGTGGATTGTTTATGGTCAGTTCTGCAGTGACACTGATGTGGTGAGGGGGGGGGGGGGTTAGTACAGCAGTGCTGCTGGAGTTTCAGTTCTCCACCTCAGTGACACTGCTGGGATAGGAACTAACACACCCAATAACCCCTTCTCTGTGGTGGTACTATTGGGGTTCTGAGCATTAGAGAACAGATATCCTTTTGGGTGGTGGTTTGTTTATGGTCAGTTCTGCAGTGACCCTGATGTGGTGAGGGGGGTTTTAGTGCAGCAGTGCTGCTGGAGTTTCATTTCTCCACCTCAGTGACACTGCTGGGATAGGAACTAACACACCCACCCACCCAATAACCCCTGCTCTGTGGTGGTACTATTGGGGTCTTGACCATCACAGAACAGGTATCATTTGGGTGGTGGATTGTTTATGGTCAGTTCTGCAGTGACACTGATGTGGTGAGGGGGGGGTTTAGTGCAGCAGTGCTGCTGGAGTTTCATTTAAACACCTCAGTGACACTGCTGGGATAGGACTAACACACCCACCCAATAACCCCTGCTCTGTGGTGGTACTATTGGGGTTCTGAGCATTAGAGAACAGAGTACACAGTATGTACTGTAGAACACAAACAGATGGACTACAGAGTGGAACTGTAGAACTACAAAGTCCATCTTTGCAGTAAGTGGAACTGAGAACATGGACAATAAGTGGAGCAAAAAGGAGGCGTGTCCAAACTTTTGATTGGTTCCTGTAGTTTTCAGCCACTTTATCAGGAGCATAGAATAAGTAGGAAATTGTGGTCACATGGTCGGTTCAGCGTCATTTCTTATTTATTCATTCATTATCTTCCGCTTTATCCTCTATTAGGGTCATGGGGGGGGGGGCTTCCCATGCCCATCCAGGGGAGAACGTCTCGGGCGCTGGGCAGATACACCCAGGACAGGGCGCCAATCTATCACTGGGCACACACTCACTCACACAGACACACTCTATTTGGGGCAATTTGGAGAACTCAGTTGATTGATCCATGTTTTTGGACTGTGGGAGGAAACCGGAGAACCCAGAGGAAACCCACGTGTACACGGGGAGAACATGGAAATTCCACCCAGATTGGGATTCAAACCGGGAATCCCTAGCGCTGAGAGGAGAACATGCTAAACACTAAGCCACCGTGCCACCAATTTCCAATTTATTTTTTTATATTAATTAGGGGGAGGCACGGTGGCTTAGTGTTTAGCATGTTCTCCTCTAAGCACTAGGGATTCCCGGTTCGAATCCCCATCTGGGTGGAGTTTCCATGTTCTCCCCGTGTCCGCGTGGGTTTCCTCCGGGTTCTCCGGTTTCCTCCCACAGTCCAAAAACATGGATCAAGTCAATTGAGTTCTCCAAATTGTCCCATATAGAGTGTGTTTGAGTGAGTGTGTGTGTGCCCAGCGATGGATTGGCGCCCTGTCCTGGGTGTATCTGCCCAGCGCCCGAAACGTTCTTCCCTGCCCAGCGCCCGAAACGTTCTTCCCCCCCCCCCCCGTGACCCTAACAGAGGATAAAGCGGGAGATAATGAATGAATGAATATTAATTAGTTAGGACAGCCATGTAAAGTCTTCCTCTCTTCGTGTATGAGCTCAGTTAGCAAGTTAGCAATGGGAGGGTTGGAATGTCTCGTTAGAAGGTCTAATTTAATCAGAATGCATAAACCAGGGGTAACTGATAGTCCTGATTTTACCCCCTTTCTACAGGTCAGCTGCCTACAACCTCCTGTGTGCCTTAACCTGCACGTTCAACCTCAAGATCGAGGGGCAGCTTCTGGAAACGTCGGGGTTGTGCATTCCCGCCAACAACACCCTGTTCATCGTGTCCATCAGCAAAACATTGGCAGCCAACGAGCCCCACTTGACCCTGGAGTTTTTAGAGGAGTGCATTTCTGGTTTCAGCAAGTCAAGTAAGTCCTACACCGAGCTGAGCGTCCTCCGGCAGAAAGACCCCCCCCCCCCCCCCCCCCACTGACCGTGATGCTCTGCTGTTCCAGGTATTGAACTCAAGCACCTCTGTTTGGAGTACATGACGCCTTGGCTGCGCAACCTGGTGCGATTCTGTAAGCACAACGATGACGCCAAGCGGCAGCGCGTGACGGCCATTCTCGACAAGCTCATCACCATGACGATCAATGAAAAACAGATGTATCCCTCCATTCAGGCGAAGATCTGGGGCAGTTTGGGACAGGTAGGTTCTCAACAGCCAAAGGCTGGTGCTTGAGAGGAGTCACCCACTTCTGTGTGTCTGACCCACAATTCATTCATTCATTGTCTTCCGCTTTATCCTCTATTAGGGGCGCGGTGGGTTCCCCATGCCCATCCAGGGGAGAACGGTTCGGGCGCTGGGCAGATACACCCAGCACAGGGTGCCAATCTATCGCTGGGCACACACTCACTCACACAGACTCGCACGCATACACACTCTATATGGGGCAATTTGGAGAACTCAATTGACTTGATGTTTTTTGGACTGTGGGAGGAACCTGGGGGAAACCTACGCAGACACGGGGAGGACATGGAAACTCCACCCAGATGCTGGGCAGACACACCCAGGACAGGGCGCCAATCTATCGCTGGGCACACACTCACTGACACAAACACACTCTCTATGGGGCAATTTGGAGAACTCAATTGACTTGTTCCATGTTTTTAGACTGTGGGAGGAAACCGGAGAACCCGGAGGAAATACACGCAGACACGGTCCTAAACCATGCCCTGTGACAATGGGGCTGAACCCCCCCCCCACCCGTGACCCTAGTGGAGGATAAAACTGAAGATAATAGATAATAGCAATGCCGTTGCATTGTATGAACCAACTATTTAATAGACAAGTTTCCCAGAATGTTTCCGATGTAATATGAGGGTTTTTTGTGATATGGGGAGAACGTTTGGGCAGATACACCCAGGACAGGGCGCCAATCTATCGCTGGGAACAAACTCACACACACACACACACTCACACAGACACACTGTATATGGGACAATTTGGAGAATTCAATTGACGTTGATCCATGTTTTTGGACTGTGGGAGGAAACAGAAGAACCCGGAGGAAACCCATGCGGACACGGGGAGGACATGGAAACTCCACCCAGATGGGGATTCGAACCGGGAATCCCTAGTGCTGAGAGGAGAACATGCCAACCACTAAGCCACCGTGCCGCCCCTATTAAATACATATGATTTAACAAATTTATATATATATATATATATACTGTTCTCTAAATAAGGTGGCACGGTGGCTTAGTGGTTAGCACGTTCTCCTCTCAGCGCTAGGGATTCCTGGTTCGAATCCCCATCTGGGTGGAGTTTCCATGTTCTCCCCGTGTCTGCGTGGGTTTCCTCCGGGTTCTCCGGTTTCCTCCCACAGTCCAAAAACATGCATCAAGTCAATTGAATTCTCCAAATTGCCCCATATAGAGTGTGTCTGTGTGAGTGAGTGTGTGTCCAGTGATAGATTGGCGTCCTGTCCTGGGTGTATCTGCCCAGCGCCCGAGACGTTCTCCCCTGGATGGACATGGGGAACCCCACCGCGACCCTAATAGAGGATAAAGTGGAAGATAATGAATGAATGAATGTTCTCTAAATAATCACTTTAGAGAATTATTACAAAACTCAAGGACGCCATACAAACCTGATATTTGTGCAGGTTGCCAAATTTTATTTGTCATTGGTCCTGCTGTATTCTAAGATTTATATGCTTTAGTAATTACAGCTTCGAGCTTAAATGTTCTGGGATGATTAATTTTTAGATTAAAGTTGTTGTTTTATTTTTAGTTAGTTATTTTGAAATTAAATTTGGCAGCAACCCAAAATAAAATAAAATTGAATCATAATGGCTTTGGCTTGTCATATAGTCATAAATTCATGAATTTTCATAAAGCCCTTTTCTAAAGACCTGGGTGAAGCACCCGGCCAAGTTCATGCTTAAAAGCCCAGAGATGCAAAAACAAAGCTGTGTACATTTAAATAACATGGCTACATACATTCATTCATTCATTATCTTCTGCTTTATCCTATATTAGCGTCGTGGGGGGTTCCCCATGCCCATCCAGGGGAGAACGTCTCGGGCGCTGGGCAGATAGACCCAGGACAGGGCGCCAATCCATCACTGGGCACACACTCACTCACACAGACACACTCTATATGGGGCAATCTGGAGAATTCAATTGACTTGATCCATGTTTTTGGACTGTGGGAGGAAACCAGAGAACCCGGAGGAAACCCACGCGGACACGGGGAGAACATGGAACCTCCACCCAGATGGGGATTCGAACCGGGAATCCCTAGTGCTGAGAGGAGAACGTGCTGACCACTAAGCCACCGTGCCGCCCCCATGGCTACATACAATCATTCATTCATTCATTCATTATCTTCCGCTTTATCCTCTATTAGGGTCGCGGTGGGGTTCTCCATGCCCGTCCAGGGGAGAACGCCTTGGGCGCCGGGCAGACACACCCAGGACAGGACGCCAATCCATCGCTGGGCACACACTCACCCACACAGACACGCACGCACACACACTCTATATGGGGCAATTTTGGAGAACTCAATTGACTTGATCCATGTTTTTGGACTGTGGGAGGAAACCGGAGAACCCGGAGGAAACCCACGCAGACACGGGGAGAACATGGAAACTCCACCCAGATTGGGATTCGAACCTGGAATCCCTAGCGCTGAGAGGCGAACGTGCTGACCACTAAGCCACCGTGCCGCTGGCTACATACATCCTTTTCTAATTTTAAAACCAGAGGGTGATTACAGATCAGTGTTCAGGTTTATAAGTCTATAGTTTGAGTTTGTGTTTATATGTAAAGGTTATAAGGATTAAATTCTAACTGTATGTAAACTGCTGTCCCGTGTAGATATCCGACCTGCTCGACGTGGTGTTGGATAGCTTCATAAAGACCAGTGCCACCGGGGGGCTGGGATCAATCAAAGCTGAAGTCATGGCCGACACAGCTGTGGCTCTGGCCTCTGGAAATGTCAAATTGGTCTCCAGCAAGGTGGGTTTCCAGCCAGCGCTGTGCGTTCTGTCGCTTCGTTAAAGGTTAAAACTCTAATAGGCTGCTGAAAGAGTTTTGGGAGCGACCGTTATATTGATTAAGGCTTATTTTCTGTCTGCATCATTCACCTTGACGGAATATTTCGTTCTCGCGTCGGCACTCGGGATGAATATCCGTGTATGTATGCCCCGCTTGAGTTAAGGGATGGATTTAATTAAGGGAAAATTCACATTCAGCAGATTCAGAATGTCATATCCCACGATATTAGGATTTAATAGAGAGGCAGGGCATTTCAGGCGCTGGGCAGATAGACCCAGGACAGGGTGCCAATCCATCGCTGGGCACACACTCACTCACACAGACACACACTATATGGGGCAATTTGGAGAATTCAATTGACCTTGAGCCATGTTTTTGGACTGAAACCCACGCGGACACGGGGAGGACATGGAAACTCCACCCAGATTGGGATTTGAACTGGGAATCCCTAGAGCTGAGAGGAGAACATGCCAACCACTAAGCCACCATGCTGCCCATAATAAATACATATGATTTTTTTTTTTTCATTTATTTATTATTATTTTTTTAATATACTGAGGAGAACATGCTAACCCCTAAGCCACCCATATTAAATACATATGTTTTTTTTTTAATTTTATTAATTAATTAATTAATTAATTTTAAAAAAATAATTCATATACTGTTTTCTAAATCACTTTAGAGAGTTATTACATAACTCAAGGATGCCATACCGGGAATCGAACCGGGAATCCCTAGCGCTGAGAGGAGAACATGCCAACCACTAAGCCACCGTCCAGCCCATATTAAATACATATGATTTTTTTATTTTTCATTTATTTCTTATTATTTTTTTAATATACTGAGGAGAACATGCTAACCCCTAAGCTACCCATATTAAATACATATGTTTTTTTTTAAATTTTATTAATTAATTAATTAATTAATTAAAAAAAAATAATTCATATACTGTTTTCTAAATCACTTTAGAGAGTTATTACATCAAGGATGCCATACCGGGAATCCCTAGCGCTGAGAGGAGAACATGCTAAACCACTAAGCCACCCATATTAAATACATATGATTTTTTTTAATTTATTTTTTTTAAATAAATATACTGAGTAGAACATGCTAACCACTAAGCCACCGTGCCGCCCATATTAAATACATATGTTTTTTTTAAATTAATTAATTCATTCATTCATTAATTTTTAATATACTGTTTTCTAAATAATCACTTTAGAGAATTGTTACATAACTCAAGGACGCCATACAAACCTGGCGCCCACGATATTAGGATTTAATAGAAAGGCAGGTTCGAACATTGCTGAATATTATGAACTCCTCGTACCGTCTTCCTGAAATAAACATTGACCCGCGTTTTGCGTTTACAGCGTTCCAACGTTCTCTGACCTCATGTTGACCGTGTTCTATCGCACCACGGATCCCGCGCTCCATTTGTACACACACTCTTTCACACACAGACACAACAGTGAGCCAGTCAGCGAGTTATTAAGATGAAAAGACAACGTTGTCGCACAATGTTGATTAAAATCCCACTGACCTTAAGTGTCTTGATCATGGTGAACCTGTAACGAAGCAGCAGACGTATTCGGGTTCTATTCCCTCGTCTCCATGGGATATAAACAGCTATGTTCTACGTGCATAACTGCCCTGAATGGGTGCTGAGTCTAGTTTGGCTAGCATGTGCCAGCCACTGTTGATGTCACAACATGCCAGTTTAAGAAGACAAGGACTGGCTTTGTCTTGTCATCGCATCTGCCTTCTCTCAGCCGAACACATGCCAGACTCAGGGGTCGAATACAAATCCAAACATGACCTTATAGAGGAGGTCAGATGCTGCTGGGGTGTAATGTTTAAGCGATTGACTGAAAAATAAGACTTTAGAGTGGATTAGTTTTCCTATTAGTTATTGAAGCATTAAGGAACCAGAGGGCATGGCATTATTTGTGAATAAATCACGGGAAAGAGGCGTTATTAGGCCTGATGAATTATTTAGTTGTTGTAACTTTATATACATTATAGTGTGTTAGTAACTGTTTTATTAAAATAGTGAAACCCTCAAGGTTGTGTATTATTGTGAATAAATCACGGGAAAAATGTGTATCTGGCGATTCGATTCTGATTTTTAAGGTCATGATTCGGTTCAGAATCGATTTTTTGGTTCAGAATCGATTTTTTGGTTCAGAATCGATTTTTCGGTTCAGAATCGATTTTTTTCAAATCAGATTCAGAATCGATTTTCGAATCAGATTCAGAATCGATTTTCGAATCCATTTACAAATCGAAACTTGACCTTATAGAGGAGGTCAGATGCTGCTGGGGTGTAATGTTTAAGCGATTGACTGAAAAATAAGACTTTAGAGTGAATTAGTTTTCTTGCCTGTGATACGGTAATCATAATCTGTTACTAAAGCATTAAGGAACGAGAGGGCATGGCATTATTGTGAATAAATCACAATAGAGGCGTTATTAGGCCAGATGGGAAGCAGAGTCCTGTTACAAATTTTTCCCATGATTTATTCACAATAATACACAACCTTGAGGGCTTTATAATTTTAATAAAACAGTTACAAACACACTATAATGTATATCCATCCATTATCTTTCGCTTTATCCTCTATTAGGGTCGTGGGGGTTCGTGTCTCCCCATGCCCATCCAGGGGAGAACCTCTCGGGCGCTGGGCAGATACACCCAGGACAGGGTGCCAATCTATCGCTGGGCACACAAACACACTCTATATGGGGTAATTTAGAGAACTCAATTGACTTGATCCATGTTTTTGGACTGTGGGAGGAAACGGGAGAACCCGGAGGAAACCCACGCAGACACGGGGAGAACATGGAAACTCCACCCTGATTGGGATTCAAACCTGAATCCCGAGTGCTTAGAGGAGAACGTGCTAACCACTAAGCCACCATGCCGCCCACTATAATGTATATAATGTTACAAAAACACTATAAAGTGGTAGCTCAGTGGTCAGGATGTTGGGCTATCAGTCTGAAGGTTGGGGGTTCAAATCCCAGGTCCACTGAAGTTACCAGTGTGGGTCCTTGAGCAAGACCCTTAACCCTCATTGCTCCAGGGATGTTGTGATGAACCCTGTGCTCACCTTGTAAGTCGCTTTGGATAAAAGCGTCCAATAAATGACCAAATGGAAATGTAAAACACAAGGTTTAATTCATAAATGGGTTTACTGAGGGCACAATCATTAATAATCTGGCCCATCTGTAGGGTAAGGGGAGGAAATGGACAATAGAGCAAGAAGGGGGCATTTCCAAACGTTCGATTAGTACTGTGCTTGACCCCCAACCATCAACTTAATATAAATAACATAAAATGATGTCCTGTAATGTGATTGGCAGTCAGCGTAACATTCTCAATACTGTATAAACCTCCCAACGTTTCCGTTTCTCTCCCGTTTTAAAGGTGATTGGACGCATGTGCAAGATCATCGATAAAACCTGCCTGTCTCCCACGCCCACGCTGGAGCAGCACCTGATGTGGGACGACATCGCCATCCTGGCTCGCTACATGCTGATGCTGTCCTTCAACAACTCTCTGGATGTAGCCACACACCTGCCTTACCTCTTCCACGTAGTGACCCTGCTGGTGGCTACCGGACCCCTCTCTCTCAGAGCCTCCACCCACGGCCTGGTCATCAACATCATCCACTCGCTCTGTACCTGCTCGCAGCTCAACTTCAGCGGTGAGAAAACGGACACTCGCCCAGAATTTAAAGGTTTAGAATAGAAATAATGGTGATGTATGTAGAAGGTTGGGCTGAAGGGTGAACGTCTGAACCCCAAGTGACCCTTTGCTCTGATCCAAACTGTCTGCAGAATGCCCCCCTGTGATGTGAGAGTTTGATGAACTACATCCATCCATCCATCCATTATCTTCCCCTTTATCCTCTATTAGGGTCGCGGGGGGGGGGGGGGGGGGTTTCCCCATGCCCATCCAGGGGAGAACGTTTCGGGCGCTGGGCAGATACACCCAGGACGCTGGGCACACACTCACTCACACAGACACACTCTATATGGGGCAATTTGGAGAACTCAATTGACCATAATCCATGTTTTTGGACTGTGGGAGGAAACCGGAGAACCCGGAGGAAACCCACAGGGACATGGGATGATGAAATACAGTTAGATCTATATATTACAGACCGTTAATTAGACATTACTATAAACTCCTCCCCCGTACCGTCATTAGGACACAGGTCATGTTCACATCACCACTTTGTATAAGTAATAAAATGGGGTTTGTGTTTTGGCCCGGTTGTTGGTGCCAGGCAGGCGGATTTATGTATTTCTCGTCGAGTACTTATAAGTATGTGTGCTCAGCGCAGTGCGACAAAAATAATCCGCTGTGCAGACGTCTTACAGATCGAAACAGCCAGTTGTGAGACTGAAGCAACACAAATAACCTCACTGTAGGGCCGCGCTGTGATGGTGCGCCGAAAAAGACACAACACATCGAACCACAGAGTTTCAGAGCTAAACCCAGAGCCGACTCAGAGTTGGTGCAGCATGCTTAATGTTGCAAAGAAAAAACAATATCACGTAACGTAGTTGATATTGGTCTCGGATCGCAGGCGTGTGTATAAAAGCACTACTGCTTCATAAATATATATACATGTTTGAGTGCATATTAAGGGTGCGAATTTCTCAGTGTCTGGCGATTCGATTCTGATTTTTAAGGTCACGATTCGATTCAGAATTGATTTTCGATTCAGAATCGATTTTCGATTCAGAATCGATTTTCGATTCAGAATCGATTTTCGATTCAGAATCGATTTTCGATTCAGAATCGATTTTTTGATTCAGAATCGATTTTCGATTCAGAATCGATTTTTTGATTCAGAATTGATTTTTCAGTTCAAATGGTCTTTAAATTTAGTTAAAATTTTGTGATTGAGAAGATGAAACCACAATGTAAACAAATGGAACATTCATTTAAAACAATACTCTTAGGTTCCTTCCTGTATCAAATCTTTCAGGTCACGATTCGATCCAGAACCGATTTTCAATCCAGAATCGATTTTCGATCCAGAATTGATTTTCTGGGGGGGGAGCTAAAAATAAAATTTAAATTCTTTTTTTGAAAATCGATTCTTGGGCATTTTGAATCGATTCAGAATCGCCAGGACTACGAATCGCAATTTTCTTTGAAGAATTGATTTTTTTCAGCACCCCTAGTGTGGGTGTGTATAGGTATTAATGTCTGTGAGTGTGTATGTCTGTCTTTTTGTATATTTATGGTTTTGTGTGGGATGGATGGATGTAAATAATTCAAAATATTTAAAGGTGTGTGTGTGTGTGTGTGTGTGTGTGTGTGTGTGTACTCTATTGAATTGTTCTGTACTTTCGTGTTCCACAGAGGAGACCAAACAAGTTCTTCGCTTAAGCTTGACCGAGTTCTCTCTCCCCAAATTCTACCTGCTGTTCGGAATCAGCAAAGTCAAATCGGCGGCTGTGATTGCGTTCCGTTCCAGCTACAGAGACCGTTCCTTCTCTCCGGGTTCTTATGAGCGCGAGACCTTTGCGCTGTCTTCTCTGGAGACGGTCACTGAAGCCCTGCTGGAGATCATGGAGGTCTGTCTCCGACATCCATCCAATATCTTCCGCTTTATCCTCTATTAGGGTCGCGGTGGGGTTCCCCATGCCCATCCAGGGGAGAAAGTTTCGGGCGCTGGGCAGATACACCCAGGACAGGGGGGCAATCTATCACTGGGCACACACTCACTCACTCACACAGACACACTCTATATGGGGCAATTTGGAGAACTCAATTGACTTGATCCATGTTTTTGGACTGTGGGAGGAAACCGGAGAATCCGGAGGAAACCCACGTGGACACGGGGAGGACATGGAAACTCCACCCATATGGGGATTCGAACTGGGAATCCCTAGCGCTGAGAGGAGAACATGCTAAACCACTAAGCCACCGTGCCGCCCTGTCTCCGACATGATGCTGTCATTAGAAATGTTGAATCCATGATGCTTTTAATGACTTGGTTTTCTGTCCTCTTCTTCGTGACCTCTTCAGGCCTGCATGAGGGACATTCCCGGATGCAAGTGGTTGGATCATTGGACGGAGTTGGCTCAGAAGTGAGTGAGCGTTCATCATCATTATAATTATTATACATATATCCATTATCTTCCACTTTATCCTCTATTAGGGTCGCGGTGGGGTTCCCCATGCCCATCCAGGGGAGACCGTCTCGGGCGCTGGGCAGATAGACCCAGGACAGGGCGCCAATCCATCGCTGGGCACACACTCACTCACACAGACACACTCTTTATGGGGCAATTTGGAGAACTCAATTGACTTGATCCATGTTTTTGGACTGTGGGAGGAAACCGGAGAACCTGGAAGAAACCCATGCGGACACGGGGAGAACATGGAAACTCCACCCAGATGGGGATTCGAACCGGGAATCCCTAGTGCTGAGAGGAGAACATGCTAACCACTAAGCCATTATTATTATTATTATTATGAATATAGTTGGCGGCACGGTGGCTTAGTGGTCGGCATGTTCTCCTCTCAGCGCTAGGGATTCCCGG
The DNA here is from genome assembly GCA_019802505.1 of Corydoras sp. C115. Classification (NCBI taxonomy): domain Eukaryota; kingdom Metazoa; phylum Chordata; class Actinopteri; order Siluriformes; family Callichthyidae; genus Corydoras; species Corydoras sp. C115. The sequence continues at coordinate 881,547 of JAFMOC010000058.1, read as the reverse complement.
TTCGAATCCCCATCTGGGTGGAGTTTCCATGTTCTCCCCGTGTCCGTGTGGGTTTCCTCCGGATTCTCCATTTTCCTCCCACAGTCCAAAAACATGGATCAAGTCAATTGAATTCTCCAAATTGCCCCATATAGAGTGTGTCTGTGTGAGTGAGTGTGTGCCAGCGATGGATTGGCGCCCTGTCCTGGGTGTATCTGCCCAGCGCCCGAGACGTTCTCCCCTGGATGGGCATGGGGAACCCCACCGCGATCCTAATAGAGGATAAAGCGGGAGATAATGAATGAATGAATTATGAATGTGAGTTAATTGGTGGTGTTGTGCGTTAGGTTTGCGTTCCAGTATAATCCGTCTCTTCAACCTCGAGCGCTGGTGGTGTTCGGCTGCATCAGTAAGCGCGTGACTCACGGTCAGATTAAACAAATCATCCGCATCCTCAGCAAGGCCAGTCCTCTCCTCAGCATCGATCGGGTAAGAGCTGGGTTTTATGTCACGTTACGTCATTTTGCAAAAGCGACTCGGAGAATAATCTCAACTTTATGGCTGCAGTCAGCGCACAGGGTCAGCCATGATGCAGCACCATGATGCTGTGAGGGTTTCAGAAAAACAGTCATCAATTCTCTCAAATTTTTTTTTTAAACCCCCTGATGTGAGGCTTGACACATTTTAGGCTGCAAAGTTTGTGACTTCTGTACATCCTAATTCTGTGGTTCCTGTGTGAAAAGGGCTAAAGATGTGGTCCAACTGCTGTCTCTACACAAATTCAGTGACTCCCTTAAACATGGCCACCTAGTGGACGTTTTGGGAGTGCATGCATTACATTACATACAAACATTCATTCATTATCTTCCGCTTTATCCTCTATTAGGGTCGCGGGGGGGTTCCCCATGCCCATCTAGGGGAGAACGTTTCGGGCGCTGGGCAGATACACCCAGGACAGGGCGCCAACCTATCGCTGGGCACTCACAAACTCACACACACTCTATATGGGGCAATTTGGAGAACTCAATTGACCATGATCCATGTTTTTGGCCTAAAAACTTTTGAATGTTTCGGGCGCTGGGCAGATACACCCAGGACAGGGCGCCGGGGCAATCTATCGCTGGGCACACTCACTCACACACACTCTATATGGGGCAATTTGGAGAACTCACTTGACCATGATCCATGTTTTTGGACTGTGGGAGGAAACCGGAGAATCCGGAGGAAACCCACGCGGACACGGGGAGGACATGGAAATTCGAACCGGGAATCCCTAGCGCTGAGAGGAGAACATGCTAACCACTAAGCCACCGTGCCGCCCCTGAAATGTAATGTAATTACTATAAGGAGTGTAGACTTAAAGATCAGCCGTTGTGTTCAATTATGGCGGCACAGTGGCTTAGTGGTTAGCACGTTCTCCTCTCAGCGCTAGGGATTCCCGGTTCGAATCCCCATCTGGGTGGAGTTTCTATGTTCTCCCCGTGTCCGCGTGGGTTTCCTCCGGGTTCTCCGGTTTCCTCCCACAGTCCAAAAACATGGATCAAGTCAATTGAGTTCTCCAAATTGCCCCATAGAGAGTGTGTCTGTGTGAGTGAGTGTGTACAGCGATTGATTGGCGCCCTGTCCTGGGTCTATCTGCCCAGCGCCCGAGACGTTCTCCCCTGGATGGGCATGGGGAACCCCCCCGCGACCCTAATAGAGGATAAAGCGGAAGATGATATGGAGGCAGAACCTGTATGGAGGGAGAGGTTAAATGTTTTTCTTTCTGAACTACGGGGCATGAAGCGTTATGGTGCAGATTAGTCCAATTGGGGGAATTGACGTGGATTTGAATGCGGCAGGAAACCGTTTTAATTTGCTCATTGTGATGTTTGAAGGCAATAAACTGCATGAACATGGACCTACTGCAGATTATGCAGAGTCATTATTGTTGCTTAAAAAACCATTATTGCCTTCCCGCACCCCCCCTTCCCTGTTTCTCTCTCGCTCTCTCTCTCTCTCACCTCTTTATCTCATAATTTCATTACTTGGAGAGTTAAGAGCGAGGAGTAGCTTCTCGGTGAGTGTCGGGGAATCCTATCTGCAGAATGCAGGCTGCTGTTCAGAATGCGGTGGTGTCATTCATTGTAGCTGCTGGGGCTGCGCTCCACCGGTCAGTCTGATTAATGCTCTTCCTCTGCAGGGACTGGAGAGCTGCTTGAAGGGGCCGGATAATTACAACAGTCAAGTACTCATCGAAGCCACGGTCATCGCACTAACCAAGTTACAGCCCCTCCTCAGTCAGGTGACCTACACTGATCTGTATAAACTGTGTGTGTCTCAAATGTATGCTGACTAGGGAGTAGGCAATTAATCACTTTTGCAAATAATCGCGATTAAACACATAACGATTAATCGATGGTAAGAGCGCCTTAACATCATCCTGACATATATTTATAAGAAAATGCGTTCTATGCTGGATGCCTTTAGACCAAGAGTTACAACTTGCACAGAACATATAGTTCCACTTGCAGCACACTAGTCTTCTTATATTGTCCTTACAGGAAAAGCCTAGCTTTGACTTTAAGGGACTTTTATGCAACAAACAATAAATCTTTTTTTTTTTTTTAAATAAATTGTTTGATTTAGATTTTTTTTTAAACTAATTTAATATTTTATTGATATTAGCTGCGCTTTTTGTTTATTTATTTGTTTATTTTTTAATCTGTGACTATAAACAATATTTTTTCTACTATTTTGTTAGTGTATGTATTGACACCTGCACCAAAAGAAATTTTGTGTACCGTATTTTCCGGACCATAAGGCGCACCGTATTATAAGGCGCAGTCTGAATTAAGGACTCTATTTCTGTACGGTACTTATTCTGTACGGCAGCGTATTATAAGGCACTCGCTAAAACATACGATCTACAAGAAAAGTAAAGGATGCAAAACGCTGATTTATAATTGAAGTTTATTCTACTACTTGACAAAACACACATTATTTAAATCACTCTTCTCCCACAAATCCATCAAAGTCCTCGTCTTCTGTGTCTGAATTAAAAATCTGGTTCTCTATCGAGCACTCCGGTGTTCCCTCTCATCAATGTCTCAGAGTCCGTCTCGTCTCCAGGCGGCCGTTCGGCGACGATGCCGGCTTTCGTGAAAGCTCGGATGACGGTTACAGCAGAAACCTCAGCCCAGGCGTCCACAACCCATTCACAGACGGTGGCGTAACTCGCCCCGCCGCCGCCTCCCGAGTTTTAGTAAACGTGTGTTCGCCGTCTATCATCCGTCGCTCCCACGCCGACTTTACTTTAAACGCCCCGTTTACGCCAATGTCCAGCGGTCGCAGTTCTTTATTTAATCCTCCCGGAATGACGGCGAGATCCCAATTAATTTTCGGTCGCACAACAATACTTTTATAGAATTTGGAACTCGGTACATGTATAAGGCGCACCGGATTATAAGGCGCACGTCCGATTTCTGGGAAAATTTTAGGCTTTTAGGTGCGCCATATAGTCCGGACAATACGGCACATTTAACACTTGCCAAAAGAAAAAGATACTGATTCTAAATACTATTTTGTGGTAATATTCCGAAAAGGCCTTTTGCGTTGTCTTTTTTTTTAGCCAACACTGTTATTTCACATTTAAATTAAATAATTGTATCTATTCTTTCTGGCACTCTAATGGTGAAGCTGATGATTGCATAATAATCGCTGAAATTATGATTATTTTTTTTTAACAATAATCGCACCAATTAAAAAGAAATCGTCTCATCCCTAAAGCAGAAATCTATATTAATTACTAACCATTAACGTTTTATCATTAGTTCCATTGTTCTATAGTTTTAAAGGTTAAAGGCGAGATGTCCATGTTTTATGAATGTTATGTCACAGTGAGGTGTCCACATACCTTTGGCCCTCACTGCAGTGCGGTACGTGAACCAGTGTGTATGTGTGTGTGTTGATTGTGTGTGTGTTAATGTGTGTAGGACTCTCCCATGCACAAGGCCCTGTTCTGGGTGGCGGTTGCGGTGCTGCAGCTGGACGAGATAAACCTGTACTCTGCTGGAACGGCGCTGCTGGAGCAGAACCTGCACACACTCGATAGCCTCAGGGTGTTTAATGACAAGGTATTAAACACACACAAGCGCCTAATCTGTTTAAGTCTCCTGCTTTGTAACAGAGGATATAAACTTTTGTAGGCTGGCTGTGTTCAAGGCATTGGGTTTACTGCACGGCTTTGTTTACCTCTGTGCAGAGTCCTGAGGAGGTCTTTATGGAGATTCGGAAGCCGCTGGAATGGGACTGTAAGCAGATGGACCATTTCGTGGGTCTGAACTTCAACTCCAATTTTAATTTCGCTCTTGTGGGGCATCTTCTGAAAGGTACAGTGTTTCAACATCAACATGGGTTTTAAAGTGAATAAAATGATATCAACATTCAGGACCACTTTATTATGCATGTCTCGTGTTCCTACAATCGCTGTCTGTTTACTATTTTATATATATATATATATATATATATATATATATATATATATATATATATATATATATATATATATATATATATATACACTTGTAGTCCCCATACCATTCAAGATTAGAACATTTCGGGCACATAATATGACAAAGACATGGGGAGAGCATTTGAGGATTTGACCTGGATCCCCCAGCACTTCGAGGTGAACATGCATAACCACCAAGCCACTGTGCAGCCCATGTTTTTATCCATTCCATCCATTATCTTCTGCTTGATGGGGATTCGAACCAGAAATCCCTAATGCTGAGATTTTATTTATATATATATATATATATATATATATATATATATATATATATATATATATATATATATATATATATTCATTATCTTCCGCTTTATCCTATATTGGGGGGGGGGGTTCCCAATGCCCATCCAGGGGAGAACGTTCCGGGCGTTGGGCGGATACACCCAGGATAGGGCGCCAATCTATCGCTGGGCACACACTCACTCACACAGACACACTCTATATGGGGCAATTTGTGGAAATCATTTGACTTGATCCATGTTTTTGGACTGTGGGAGGAAACCCGAGAACCCGGAGGAAACCCACACTGACACGGGGAGAACATGGAAACTCCACCCAGATGGGGATTCGAACCGGGAATCCCTAGCGCTGAGAGGAGAACGTGCTAACCACTAAGCCACCGTGCCGCCCCATATATATACATATATATATAATGTGTGTGTGTGTGTGTGTGTGTGTATATATATAATATTTAAAAATGAAAATCTGCTTTGTTTCTGCGTCATGGTCTCAAAAGGTTACAGACACCCATCCTCCAACACGGTGGCGAGGACCGTGCGCATCCTTCACACCCTCCTCGGCCTTGTGGGCAAACATCGCAACTGTGATAAATTTGAGGTGAACACTCAGAGTGTGGCGTACCTGGCAGGTGAGCGGGATGGAATCATTGGTTATTTAAACGTTGTGTTGGGTTGTGCTGCACTGCCGGCTGTAAGGCTCGTCGCGCGTGTCGTTTGCAGCTCTCCTCACCGTCTCAGAGGAGGTGCGCAGTCGCTGCAGTCTGAAACACAGGAAGTCGTTACTGCTCTCCGACGTCACCATGGAAAACTTCCCCGTGGAAACCTATTCCGTTTATCACTCTGATCCCGGAAGCAGGTGAGCTCGTCGGCTCGGGGTCACGTCCGTGTCCAGTCGGTCTGAATCTTGGTTATGAAGATTGTGGCGCGTTGTTAGTGATGTTGGTCAGTCAGGTGACCAACACTGATCTGTATAAACTGTGTGTGTGTCAAATGTATGCTGACTAGGGAGGAGGCAATTAATCGTGATTAAACACAATTAATCGCGATTAAACACAATTAATCGCGATTAAACACAATTAATCACGATTGAACACAATTAATCACGATTGAACACAATTAATCGCGATTAAACACAATTAATCACTTTTGCAATTAATCGCGATTAAACACAATTAATCACTTTTGCAATTAATCGCGATTAAACACAATTAATCACGATTGAACACAATTAATCACGATTGAACACAATTAATCGCGATTAAACACAATTAATCACTTTTGCAATTAATCGTGATTAAACACAATTAATCACTTTTGCAATTAATCGCGATTAAACACAATTAATCACTTTTGCAATTAATCGCGATTAAACACAATCACTTTTGCAATTAATCGCGATTAAACACAATCACTTTTGCAATTAATCGCGATTAAACACAATTAATCGCAATTGAACACAATTAATCGCAATTGAACACAATTAATCGCGATTGAACACAATTAATCGCGATTGAACACAATTAATCACGATTAAACGCAATTAATCACTTTTGCAATTAATCACGATTAAACACAATTAATCGCGATTAAACACAATTAATCGCGATTAAACACAATTAATCGCGATTAAACACAATCACTTTTGCAATTAATCGCGATTAAACACAATCACGAATAAACACATAACAATTAATTGATGGTAAGAGAGCCTTAACATCATCCTGACATATATTTATAAGAAAATGCGTTCTATGCTGGATCTGAATATTCATTCATTATCTCCCGCTTTATCCTCTATTAGGGTCGCGGGGGGGGGGGGGGGGGTTTCCCCATGCCTATCCAGGGGAGAACGTTTTGGGCGCTGGGCAGATACACCCAGGACAGGGCGCCAATCCATCGCTGGGCACACACTCACACAAACACTCTATATGGGGCAATTTGGAGAACTCAATTGACTTGATCCATGTTTTTGGACTGTGGGAGGAAACCGGAGAACCCGGAGGAAACTCACACGGACACGGGGAGAACATGCAAACTCCACCCAGATGGGGATTCGAACCGGGAATCCCTAGCGCTGAGAGGCGAACGTGCTGAACACTAAGCCACCGTGCCGCCCCATCTGAATATTCATTCATTCATTATCTCCCGCTTTATCCTCTATTAGGGTCGCGGTGGGGTTCCCCATGCCCATCCAGGGGAGAACGTTTCAGGCGCTGGGCAGATACACCCAGGACAGGCCGCCAATCCATCGCTGGGCACACACTCACACAAACACTCTATATGGGGCAATTTGGAGAACTCAATTGACTTGATCCATGTTTTTGGACTGTGGGAGGAAACCGGAGAACCCGGAGGAAACCCACGTGGACACGGGGAGAACATGGGAACTCCGCCCAGATGGGGATTCGAACCGCGAATCCCTAGCGCTGAGAGGCGAACGTGCTGAGCACTAAGCCACCGTGCCGCCGGATCTGAATATTGGTTATGAATATGGTGGTGCGTTGTTAGTGATGGGCAGCTTTGAGATAATTAGTTTTAATGTGGTGTTGCTGTCATTTCGAGTGTTTAGATGAAGTACGACGTTAAACGTAGAGCTTTCAGTCGCACGCGTTTCTTGGCAGTCAGTCGGCTCTTTGTTGACAGTTTGATTTGTCGAAAAGCTCTAAACGGCTCGTTTCCTCTTCTTCTCTCACGGCAGACCACTTAAGGAAAGCCAGCCATGGACCTCACCCAAAGTTTCAGAGCGCCACCTGGCAGCATACTACCCCACGATGGGACAGACCAGCCCACGCACACGCAAGTCTATGAGCGTGGACATGGGGCAGCCGTCGCAGCCCAATGCCAAGAAACTACTGGGTAACGGTTAATAAGAGAACCTTTTCTCCGCGTTCTGCTCAAGCGCTGTTTTATTCCTGTATTATTGTTTACTGAACATTATAAAATTTATATATCATTTAATCCATATAATATTTACACTATACTCTTATGGTGCTCATGGTTCCTTTAAAACCTCCCGAGTCTATATATCTCCTCATTAAGTTTCAGTCAGAAAGCAGTTTTACCCGATTATTATTATTATTATTATTATTATTATTGTTTTGAAACCGTTTATTCTGGTTTTTAGGCACCAGGAAAAGCTTTGACCATTTAATATCCGACAAAGCTCCGAAGAGGCCAGAGATGGAATCCGGGATCACCACCCCTCCCAAAATAAGACGTGTGGCTGAGAATGACTATGACATTGGTGAGAGAATATATTTTAATAATATACTGCAAAACAGTTTGAATGCATAAAGGTTAAATGTCTTTAAAACCCGCTATGCAGAAATACATCCCATAAAGTGAACCAATCGGCTGAATTCACATGACGTCATTTAGCAGGCCCATTATGCTAAGGGACCCTCAAGTATCCCAACTGGGTGTTTGGGGTCTGAATACAGTGTTGATAACCCCTCACTGCTCACTATGCTCCATTTATGTGTGTGTATATATATATATATATTACTGTGTAATGTGGTCCAGACGGGGACAACCAAAGGGCCAGATGTGGCCCCAGGGTCATATAATGCCCAAGTGAATCATTTGACATACTAAGTTTAATCTGTCTGAATAAAATGAACAGAAACACATGACTATTAATAAATAAATTATTAATAAATAATTTTTTTATATTTAACAAATTGAATGAATTTGAAAAATCTTTTTGTCCTTGTTAACAAATTTTTATATATATTTTGTATATATATATTTTATGGCGGCAATACTGGAAATATTCCTTTTTATTATTAATAATTAATAGTAGAATCTGAGTATAGTTACTGATGGAAGGCTCACACTGTCTTTTCGTTTCAGAGACCCAGCGAATAGCCAACTCCCATCTGCGTAAGGTCTCCGTGTCTGAGTCGAATGTGCTTCTGGATGAGGAGGTGCTCACTGACCCCAAGATTCAGATGCTGCTCCTCACTGTGCTTGTAAGAAGCTCCGGCCTGGTTCACTCGCATTCAGATGTTTGATTTTTGCCGTTTATCAGTTTGCTCCCTAAAAACAGCTGTTATTTTAGTCACACAGCTCTGCGAGTCCAATGAGTACAAAATCAATTCACACAAATGACAGATCCATCCATCCATTATCTTCCGCTTTATCTTCTACTAGGGTTGCGGGGGGGTTGGCCATGCCCATCCTGGGGAGAACGTTTCGGGCGCTGGGCAGATACACCAAGGACAGGGTGCCAATCTATCCCTGGACACACTCACTCACACAGACACGCTCTATATGAGGCAGTTTGGAGAATTCAATTAACTTGATCCATGTTTTTGGACTGTGGGAGGAAACCGGAGAACCTGGAGGAAACCCACGCGGACACGGGGAGAACATGGAAACTCCACCCAGATTGGGATTCAAACCGGGAATCCCTAGCACTGAGAGGCGAACGTGCTAACCACTGTGCCACAGTGCCCCCCCGCAAATGACAGATCTAAAAATAATAATAATAATATAAAATAAACAACCTCACACCCAAATTTATGACATGCTGCCATTTTGCTCAGGGGTTGTAACCAAAAAATAACAGACTATTGGGGGTTTTGGATTTTTTTTTATTTTTATTTATTTATTTATTTTTTTAAAGAAACATATATTAAGATGCTGACTGTGTGTCAGCTGTGTTAAGTGTTGTGTTTTTGTGCTTAAATCTCTGTCTTAAAGTTGTTCTCTGGTGCTTTTGGAAGCATTCTTAATCAAAGAGGAGGAATTTTCCGTCAGAGAACCATCACTATTACTATATACATACAATTAAGGTTTTTCTTTGTACTTGGATACACATTATTTCTATTATTTATTTCAAAATAACAGAATTTAGTCTGTAGTTACGTATCTGAAGTATCAGACATCGAACAACCCAAACCGATGAAATATGCATTTTTTTATTTCCCCATCTTCACAGTCATGAATGTATAATGAAGCCTCCCGTCCCCTGAACAATATGGTGGCAGCGTTGATCTGTTAATGTGGTATCATGTGCTGCTTTTAAATAGAAATTGTGTTCTCATATTGCAACAAGAGAACACTGAAGCGTTACGGTGACAACAAAAGTAACTAGGGGTTAACAGTTTAGTCTGCCGAGCAGCGGTAACACAATCAAGCCTGCAAATAAGTGTGTGTGCGCACCTGGCTGTTGACCAGTACATGAGGTCATTTAGGAGACACTCTTATCCAAAGCAGCTTACTGCTATTCCAACGTGATGGTTGGGGTCCACAGAGGGGTGGGCCATGATACAGCCCTCTGGAGAAATGAAGGTTGAAGCCCTTGATCAAGGACCCACATTGGTACCATCAGTGGACTCAGACTTTGAACCCAAAACCTTCAGATTAAGAATTCAAGGATTTTTAATGTCACATCACCTGGTACAGGTGTACAGGTGAGAGAAAAACGTAGGTGCAGGTACCCACTACTGTGCAAATAGCCATATCCATCCATCATCTTCCACTTTATCCTCTACTAGGGTTGCGGGGTGTTCCCCATGCCCATCCAGGGGAGAACATTTCGGGCGCTGGGCAGATACTACCAGCATAGGGCGCCAATCTATCACTGGGCACACACAACACAAACACACAATTCATTCATTCATTATCTTCTGCTTTATCCTATATTAGGGTTGCGGGGGGGTTCCCCATGCCCATTCAGGGGAGAACGTTTCGGGCGCTGGGCAGATACACCAGAAAAGGACGCCAATCTATCGCTGGGCACACACTCACTCACACACACACTCTATATGGGGCAAAAAAAATGGGGAGAATTCAGTTGACCTTGATCCATGTTTCTCGACTGTGGGAGGAAACCGGAGAACCCGGAGGAAACCCACACGGACACGGGGAGAACATGGCAACTCCACCCAGATTGGGATTCGAACTGGGAATCCGCAGTGCTGAGAGGAGAACATACTAACCACTAAGCCACCGTGCTGCCGCAAATAGCAATATTTACAAGAAAAAAATAGAATAAAATTATTCATTCATTCATTATCTCCCGCTTTATCCTCTATTAGGGTCGCGGTGGGGTTCCCCATGCCCATCCAGGGGAGAACGTCTCGGGCGCTGGGCAGATACACCCAGGACAGGGCGCCAATCCATCACTGGGCACACACTCACTCACACAGACACACTCTATATGGGGCAATTTTTTTTTGAGAATTCAATTGACTTGATCCATGTGTTTGAACTGTGGGAGGAAACCGGAGAACCCGGAGGAAACCCACACGGACATGAAAAGAACATGGAAACTCCACCCAGATGGGGATTCGAACCGGGAATCTCTAGTGCTGAGAGAACATTCCAACCACTAAGCCACCGTGCTGCCGCAAATAGCAATATTTACAAGAAAAAAATAGAATAAAATTAAATTATCTAAAATAAGAATGGAATTAAATAAAAATGAAATACAAATAGGAAATGGGAATGTATGGGGGATGTACGGGAAGTCTGAGGGTGCCGTGAAAAGAGAAGTGATGTGAAAAAGTGCAAGGTGCAGAGAGTTTGTGAGATGGCAGTGGTGCGAGTTGGGCAGTACACTATCAAATCACCAAATCGTGGAGTTACCGCACCATGCGTGTGCGTCTGTCTGTCTTGTGTGTCCATCTGTTTTGTGTGTTTGAACCTCATGCTAGAACAAATCACCTGAGTTCTCGATATTTAGTACCGATGGATTCTGGTTTTGGTGTTCGTGTCTTTAACACAGTGTCCGTCTCACCTGACTCATTGTCCTGGCTGTCCTGACCCCCTTAATGGACTTGCATATGGTTTTCCAGTTGTTAGTCGCCCGATCTCGACACAATCTGTACATTAGTGTCCTGCACTGTTGATGCTGCCTGGCCGCTCAAGGAGGATGGGTCCCCCACTGAGTCTTGGTCCTCACAAGGTTTCTTCCTCAAAATAACAACACAACAGGGAGTTTTGTCTTGCCACTGTTGCTTCGGCTTGCTCTTTGGGGGTTTAAAGGCCTTTCATTCTGTGAAGCTGCTTTGTGACGACGTACTGTTGTAAAAAGCACTCTATAAATAAATTACTTGAACTTGAACGTACTGTGTCCTGTACTGTAAAGTTTCTTTTGTGTTGCAGGCCACTCAGGTGAAGTACTCCACCGATGAGTTCCACCAGAGGATCCTGTACGAGTACTTGGCTGAAGCTAGCGTGGTTTTTCCAAAGGTCTTTCCAGTGGTGTAAGTGTCCTGAGCTTTACATCTTTATATCTGTAGGCAGTAACAACTAGGGGTGAGCTGCAATATTCGCTGATTCGACGATTCGATTCGGAGAACCGTAGTCGACTATGAACCTCATAGTCGAATGTACCATTTTGACCACATGGGGGTGCCCATGGCTGCTGCTAAGCATTAGTTTTTACATGAAATGTCTTTGTTTTTGTTATATATATAGCCTTTTGTCAAATAAAATCATCCTAATCATCCTAAAACTCATTGATCTGAGTGTTTTAGGTTTTTCCTTTGAAGCGGAAAAAAGTCCAGAACGGGGATCCCATTTACGGTGCTCTAGAAAAACAAGTAAAATATTTTTTAAAATCTTTTTTAAAAACCACGCTTATAGCGCCATCTTGTGGTGAAATTTTAACTGATTCGACTATCAGTCGACTATAGGGAAAATCTGACGAATCAGATTCGACTATGAAAATCCTTAGTTGAAGACACCCCTAGTAACAACACACGTCCAACAGTTTGAGGGCAAGGCAGCTCAGTGGTTAGGGTATTGGGCTATCAATCTGAAGGTTGGGGGTTCAAATCCCAGTTCCAATAAAGTTACCAATGTGGGTCCTTGAGCAAGACCCTTAACCCTCATTGCTCCAGTGATGCTGTGATGAACCCTGTGCTCACCTTGTAAGTTGCTTTGGATAAAAGCGTCCAATAAATGACCAAATGTAATGTAAATGTAACAGCTGTACGTCAGTCTTCACTTTAGGACATCATATAGTCATGCAACTATCATCACTGAATGATGATGATGATTATTATTATTATATAATTATGTATATAACAAAATTGCTTAAAGAAACACACAAAGAAAACACAACAGCATGCTATATTTTTAAATAGCTTATATATTATAGTATATAAACCCAGTAGAGGGCGCCAATCCATCGCTAGGCACGTACTTGTACACTATATAGGGGCAATTAACAAGGGTCAGGGGGTGGTGGGGGTTCCTTTCCATCCACAGTAGAACGTTTCAGGTGTTTGGCAGATCCATTGCTAGGCACACACTCACTCATACACATACATTATAGTAGGGGCAATTTAGATAGGGGCAATTTAGAGCAGCCAATTTACCTTGAATCCATGTTTTTGGACTGTGGGAGGAAACTGGAGAACCTCGAGAAAACCCACATGGACACAGGGAAGAGAACATGGAAACTCCTCCCAGATCGGGATTCAAACCTGGATCCCCAGTGATGAGAGGCGAACATGCCAACCACCACAACACTGTGCCACCCTTATTTACATATTCATTCATTCATTATCTCCCGCTTTATCCTCTATTAGGGTTGCGGGGGGGGTTCCCCATGCCCATCCAGGGGAGAACGTTTCGGGCGCTGGGCAGATACACCCAGGACAGGGCGCCAATCCATCGCTAGGCACAAACTCACTCACACAGACACACTCTATATGGGGCAATTTGGTAGGAGAACTCAATTGACTTGATCCATGTTTTTCGACTGTGGGAGGAAACCGGAGAACCCGGAGGAAACCAACGCGGACACGGGGAGAACATGGAAACTCCACCCAGATGGGGATTCGAACCGGGAATCCCTAGCGCTGAGAGGAGAACGTGCTGACCACTAAGCCACCGTGCTGCCTATTTACATATTTATTATTTAAAACATTGAGCATCAGAGGTCTGTATCTCAGATGTGGGTCGTAATTTCCAGTTAATCCCTTAATTTAAAGTTAATTTTAAAAACGGGTTGGACACCATAACGTCCTCTTTATTTTCTCCCACTGTGAGCTGATCTTTTCCTGGCCACCAAGTTATTAACACAATTAACACCAACCCTCCTCATTAATGCTGATGAATATCTGCTCTTTTCCCAGGCATAATCTGCTGGATTCCAAAATCAGTACACTGCTGTCCATGTGCCAGGACCCCAACCTGCTGAACCCGGTCCATGGTATCGTGCAGAGTGTGGTCTACCATGACGAATCCCCTCCTCAGTACCAGCCGTCCTGTCTCCAAAGTAAAAACAATTCGTTTTCAGTGTTTTTGGTCTTGAGTGTAGTTCATGTCGCCATGAGTGCGTCTTTTGGTTTCTTAATCCATTCACTGCGATTAGATCTTCAACCCAAACGAGTTACCGAGAGCTGAATTATAGATTTAGGTTATCATTGAGCGGGACGATCGTATCAGGCTTTGTTTTAATAATATAATAATAATAAATTTTATTTATATAGCGCTTTTAGGGACCTCAAAGATGCTTTACAAAACGAATAGAGCAGTAAATAAAGAAACACACAAGACATATTAAACATTAGCGTAGTTGTACAATAATTTGTTTTGCAAATTATTCAATTCTAAACCGTATCAGATGCTAATAATCAGAGATCGGCTTCCTCTATCGGTTTCAGTGATGAAGTGTTTACACTCGAAGATGTTGGAGAGAACAGACTTTAATGCAGTTAATGAAGTCGTAGTGGGACGTCTTTGACAGTGTTGCCATCTTAGGGACTTTGTCGCTATATTTAGTGACTTTTCAGACCCTCTAGCGACTTCAAATCAAATCTAGTAATTTTGTGTGGTGTTATTGGAGACTTTAGGTGACTCTGAGATGAACACATGCTCTCAGCGAGCAGAGCCCCATCCCACAACACTGTTAGACCAACACCGCAAATGAACTGCGCATGCGCAGAGCCGCCGCTGACGGACCCCGCCCCGTATTTACAGAGTGGGATGGAAATTTAACTGAGTCTTGGTTGAGCCACGAAAAGAAATGACTGCATTTAACTTTAAATTTTAATTTTAACTCACACAGTCTGTCAGTTCCTGCTAACGGCTTCTCTTATGATCACATTTAACATTTAACACTGCAGAAAACTGATCCACGTCATTTGCATAAAAATGATTTATACAAAGCATTAAAGTCATGAAATTATTTTGAGAAGTGACTCAAACATAGAAGTTATTTGTTTTAAAGGCAACCGAAGTTGTTCATTTGTAGTTCTAACATATTTAAGGTGTTTTTTTTATTCACTTTTTTTAAACTACACATTTATTTAAACTAATTTATTGACTCTTTGTTAGTTGTCAGGATGACTGCGTTCTCCTTTTCTCACCTCACTCTCTCTGGTTTGTTGTAGGTTTCGGTTTTAATGGGCTTTGGAGGTTCGCTGGCCCGTTTTCAAAGGTATGATTAAGTGTCCTCATTTGCCTTTTATTTTCTGGGAGAAGAAAAAAGAAGTGTTTTGTTGATCAGCAGTTGTGGCTTTTATTAGTGAAACAACACAATCGTTTTCTTTTTTTTTATCTCTCAATTTTGCCTATTGTACTTAGACACAGCGAAATCTGTCCTCCACATGTAACCCATCCATACAGCAAAACACACACATACACTCGTATGAAATGAACACACTGCCCGGAGCGGCGGGCAGCCCTATACACGATGCCCAGGGAGCAATTGGGGTTAGGTGCCTTGCCCAATGGCACTTCAGCCAGAGTACTTGGTGGGACCAGGAATCAAACCGGGGCCCTTCAGGTCGCAAGGCTGGTTCCCTAACCACACGCCAACAAATACAAAATAAACTTACATTATCGAACATCAACACAAAGGTGCACCATTAAAATAGCAAACCACCGAAGTCAGAACACACCTGGCTCTTCAAGGGAATGACGAGTGACACGCTGATTGGTTTATGGTGCGTGACGCCCAAAACATACCCCTGAAGAATTAAGAGAATTAGTACATGCCTCCCGGCGCTAGGGATTCCCGGTTCGAGTCCCAATCTGGGTGGAGTTTCCATGTTCTCCCTGTGTCCATGTGGGTTTCCTCCGGGTTCTCCGGTTTCCTCCCACAGTCCAAAAACATGGATCAAGTCAATTAAATTCTCCAAATTGCCCTATATACAGTGTGTTTGAGTGAGTGAGTGTGTGCCCAGTGATAGATTGGCGCCCTGTCCTGGATGTATCTGCCCAGTGCCCGAAACGTTCGCCCCTGGATGGGCATGGGGAACCCCTCCCCCACCCCCAATAGAGGCCATAATAGAGGATAAAGCAGAAGATAATGGATGGATGGACATTACATGCCTTTTAAACGACTTACTTTGCGAAACCTGTTCCTCTTCCCAACAGCAAACCCAAATCCCAGACTATGCAGAGTTGGTGGTGAAATTCCTGGACGCGTTGATCGATACCTACCTTCCGGGTATCGAGGAAGACGGAGGTGAGGAGTCTCAGCGAACCCCCACCTCTCCGTATCCTCCTGTAGTTCAGAGCCAGCTGAGCATCACTGCCAACCTCAACCTCTCAAACTCCATGACCTCACTGGCGACCTCGCAGCACTCCCCAGGTCAGGCGTTGCCCCCGCACCGGCGCTTGCACCTGCATGTCCGTAGCCGTTTCATGGTGGGAGGGGCGGGAACTGCTGTGCTTTGCATTTCTGCTGCGTTCACAGGATTTTTGTCATTAACCTTCAGGGAGAACTCCTTATCTCATTACTGTGCTTTGTGAAGGGTGTTCTCTTTGTGTGTGGGTGTGTGTGTGTGTGTGTGGGTGTGTATATGTGTGTGTGTGTATACATTCTCATCTGTGCATTTAAATTAACATTAACCTCACTGCACTTTCTCTTCTTTATTTGGAACACGCCACCAATTCAGAGGGTCCCATAGTTTATAGACGCTCCCCGACTTTGTCCCATACCAGGACGGCGGAAGAGATGCCACCGAAAGCCCCTGGTACTGGCCTAAACTATAGAGCCGTGATGGGCAATTAATGTCCAGCTCTATAGTTTGCAGACTTTGGTAACTGCTTGTCTTGAATTCTCTTTATGTGCCGGTAGTGCCAGTGAAAGTCAGCTTATGATGTCATTTCCTGTAGCATTAGGCCATTTATTAGTTAACGTGTAATTGGAGATCCAGCTTGTATGTAGTGTTCCCTCTTCTGAAGCTGTGAAGTCTTACCTTTGATTTGGTGATTTATTAAATCAGGGGTGTAAATAAATGAGCTGAGGTTTAAGTTACTTGTTTCTGTTGTTTCCATTCATTCTGTGGGTTGTTTTTTTGTTTTTTTTCTCTTTTGAGTTGGGAATGTCACTCATGTCTGTTTTTTTTTTCCACTCCTGTCTGTGTATGTGTGCATGTCTGTCTGTCTGTCGGTCTGTCTGTGTGTGAAGCCTCTCTACCTTGCTCTAAGTCGGCTGTGTTTCCACCACACCTCGTCCTCCCAGGTATTCACCCACTGTCACCGCGTGCACAGTGCCCTTCATGTTGCTGCTGCTTTACAGAAGGTTTAAATGGATGGATGGATGGATGGATGGATAAGAGGGCGGGTGGATGAATGGATACATAAAATGGATGGTGGAGAGGTGGAGGGGATATGGATGAGGGGTGGGGACGATATGGATGAGAGGTGGGGACGATATGGATGAGGGGTGGGGACGATATGGATGAGGGGTGGGGACGATATGGATGAGGGGTGGGGACGATATGGATGAGGGGTGGGGACGATATGGATGAGGGGTGGGGACGATATGGATGAGGGGTGGGGACGATATGGATGAGAGGTGGAGGGGATATGGTGGTGAGGTGGGGGATATGGATGAGAGGTGGAGGAAGATGGTGGCGAGGTGGAGGGGATATGGATGAGAGGGTGGGGTAGGGGATATGGATGAGAGAGGTGGGGTAGGGGATATGGATGAGAGGTGTGAGGTAGGGGATATGGATGAGAGGGTGGGGTAGGGGATATGGATGAGAGGTGGGGTAGGGGATATGGATGAGAGAGGTGGGGTAGGGGATATGGATGAGAGAGGTGGGGTAGGGGATATGGATGAGAGAGGTGGGGTAGGGGATATGGATGAGAGGTGGGGTAGGGGATATGGATGAGAGAGGTGGGGTAGGGGATATGGATGAGAGGGTTGGGGGATATGGATGAGAGGTGGGGTAGGGGATATGGATGAGAGGTGTGGGGTAGGGGATATGGATGAGAGGGTTGGGGGATATGGATGAGAGGTGGAGGGGATATGGATGAGAGGTGGAGGGGATATGGATGAGGGGTGGAGGGGATATGGATGAGAGGTGGGGTAGGGGATATGGATGAGAGGTGGGGTAGGGGATATGGATGAGAGGTGGGGTAGGGGATATGGATGAGAGGTGGGGTAGAGGATATGGATGAGAGGTGGGGGGATATGGATGAGGGGTGGAGGGGAAATCAATATGGTGGATGAATAAGATTTTAATTTCATTTTTTATATATATACTCATTAATTAATTAATTATATATTAATTGATTCGTTTGAGAACTTTTTTTCTTATTCCCTTTAAGGATTTACATATTGGTTTGAATCCCATTATTTCCACAAAGTCTGTGTTTAGTCATGTGACTTACAAATAGAACTATGACTTTGCATAATGAGCAATTAAATCAAAACTAATAATCATGCTGTTTTTTTTTTTTTTTTTTTTTTTTTTTTTAAATCACTCAGCGTTTCACTCGCCTCTGTTTTCAACTATGAAGCGTGGAACTCTAACCCGTCTGTGATTTCCTGTGACTGACCCGCAGAACTGTCCTTGCCCCGCAGGTATTGACAAGGAGAACGTGGAACTGTCCCCCACCTCCAGCTTGTGCAGCAGCGGCCGGGCGCGTCACGGCTCGGCCAGCCAGGTGCAGAAACAAAGAAGTACCGGCAGCTTCAAACGCACCAGCATCAAGAAAATCGTCTGAACGGCCTCTGAGGTCCGACTTGGCATTGGGCAGGCTGCGTTGACCCACCCTCCTCCATACTCGATTTTTGTTCTGTGCTCCAGTCCGAGGTTCTGGAAGAAAACACCTGCTTTCAGCCGAGCTCCGAAAACGACGGCGACCTTTCTGAACAGCGGCGCTGAGGTCATCCCGCCACCCTACGTGACCACCTTACGATTGACCGGTGCGTACAGCGAGAAACTGAAGCGCACGTGTCTCTGCAGCTCCCTCTGGTGGAGAAAGTGGGTGGAGCCAGAGAGCATACAACAGTTCTAAAGACGCCGCCCGCCAAACTATACTTCGGCAGAAGCCGCCGCCGCCGCAGATTCACGTGTGGACCCGAGACGCCGCCTTGAGAGCGTTTCGGACGTTGCAGGGACGTCCGGAGGGACCGATCTATAACCACTACATCACCCGAGCGAGGGCAACTGTACAGGAAGACATTCTCCGGACGTTAAACGCCTTTCCGAAATCCGGCGGGTGAACACGCGGGTGAACACGCGGGGTCTTCGCGGCGCTCTCCGAGCCCGACGTCCGGACTGCGGCCGGACGGGGACCTTCGTCTCGGTACCGGGCGGACGTAAGATGTACATAAGGAGACGTTCCGGGTGACGACACTGATGCTCACACATTTTGGGTTCTTTTGTCCATGGTGTGCCTTTGTCGGGTCAATCCGCCGTGGAACGTTTTGTAAGATAACCTGGGGTTGGGGGTGGGTGGAGTTGAGTCGGGGCGGGTCCGTCCACAGGTACTAATTATTAAGAAATGTTCCTCATATTACATATAAGTCCATAAATCAATGCACTGTTTAAAACGAGAACGGGAAAAAAAAAAACAAAAAAAAAACGAAACGTTAAAAAAAAAAAAAAAAAAAAAAAACGTACGATCTTTAAACCTACGTGTCATTACTTGCTGCATCAACTGTATATATTTATTCCTGAAGTTAGAACTCGAGCAGATGAAGGTATCACTTGTAATCATCCGACGTTCGATTAATAGTATTACCAAGAACAATAATACTGACTAGTGTGCGCGCTGCGGGGTTGACGTTCCGCGATGTGAACCCGGCGCCACGCCGACTGAGGGTCCTCGACGGGCGGCGCTGAGTGCGACCACTTATTTTCAAGTGGTTTCTGTTCTGTTGCTTAAGTACATCGTGTGTAAATGGCGGGAAACCGACGAGCTGGCCTTTGCGTTTCGGCGCAGACGCCTTCCGGCAGCGATAGAGGGCGACGCTGAGCCAAAGGTTGGATTGCATTCGTGTCCCTTCGTACACTTCCCGCAGTTTAATGGAGCTGTGGTTTCCATTACTCTTTGCGTCGTCGCTCGTCCTCGTTTTTTTTGTTCGTTTTTTTGTTTTTCTTGTTTTTTTATTAACCTGTATCGTTCTCCTCTTGAAGGCCTGTGTGCCATTTCGAATTTTTAGGACATGCCACTACAGTGGGACCTCCACAGCTTAGAACAGTATGAAGGCCAGAACCTGAGGAGGTTTGCTGACTATGTGCAATATTCACGATGTTCCAAAAAAAAAACAAAAAACAAAAAAAAGAACCCCAAATCAAAGGACGCCGTACGAACGGTACCGTCCGTTCATTTCCAATTGGCTTTCCTCCTCCTCCTCCTCCTAAACACTACATCAAGGCTCCTACCAAACGTCTCGCCCGTCCAGGGTTTTAAATTCAAAGCCAAAGTCTTCTTCGTCCGGTTTTAATTTCATCCCATTGACCCTCGATGGGTTCCTCGCGGTACGGATAGACGATCGGAACCCATTGTTTGGGACCAAATCCTGAAGTCTCTCGTTCCATTTGCTTTTAATTTGAACTCGCTGGGCAAAATATTATTTTTACCCCCCCTGTCCATGTCCATGTTGCCCCTACGTTCTCGGGTGTCTATTTAAAAAAAAAAAAAAAAAAAAAAATTCTCGAGAGGGTCAAGATTAGTCCAGTATTACGGTTCGGTTTGCGGTTCCGCTGACCGACCCCCGTCCCTTTCCTTCCCTGCAGCGTCATCTTCATCCCAACCAAGACGCCAACCATTTCAAAGCGTCCTCCTGACCTCCGCGCTGTGAGGACGGAACGCTGCTCCTTGGTTCCGCATTAACAACCCTCCCCTCCGTGGTATACAGCGATCATCCCGAGTCCTCAGGACGTGTGGCCGTCCGATACCCAGAGCCGAGGCTGCGGGTTCCATCCACTTTGATCCCTGAACCGGCTCGGGTGGGAGCATGCGCCCCCTGCAGTCTCTCGAGATGTTTGCTCCCAGGCTTTTCTTTGCCCTGGCGGTTTTTTTGTAGTTTGAAAACACTGAGTACTTTGAGAACGCGTCGTGTATTTTATAAAGCGAAACTCTGTCGGTCCGAAGCATTACCCCGCGTTTTAATTGCACCCCCCCATCTGTAAACAGCATAACGTCACCTGTAAATAATTTGTGTAAAATCTGAAGTTATATGATTGTAAATAAGACATTGTATTGCTTTTTTTGTAAAGCAGTTAGTTGCTGTACATGTATAACATGGCAATTTAATTATACCCGTGTTCATAATAAATGTCGTCCACTACCCGGTTACCGTGATATCCAATAATAAATAAATATCAAACTTTTTGTCACGTCTGGCTTCGTCGAGCGGCACGATGGCTTAGTGGTCGGCACGTTCGCCTCTCGGCACTAGGGATTCCCGGTTCTAATCCCCATCTGGGTGGAGTTTCCATGTTCTCCCCGTGTCTGCGTGGGTTTCCTCTGGGTTCTCCGGTTTCCTCCCACAGTCCAAAAACATGGATCGAGTCAATTGAGTTCTCCAAATTGCCCCATATAGAGTGTTTTTGAGTGTGTGAGTGAGTGTGTGTCCAGCGATGGATTGGTGCCCTGTCCTGGTTGTATCTGCCCAGCGCCCGAGACGTTCTCCCCTGGATGGGCATGGGGAACCCCAGCGCAACCCTAATAGAGGATAAAGCGGGAGATAATGGATGAAGGCATCTGCAAAATACATAAATATATCAAAAACAAATAGCTGCATTACTAAAAAAAAAAAAAGGTCAAGGTCAAAATCAGTGTTTCAGGTCAAAATCAGTGATGATCATCTGCAGAAAGGGAGAGCTGCTGGAGTTCATCACTTGTTCTCTACCTGTTGTAGAGAAAGAAAAAAAAAAGGGGGTGGGGGGGGGGGCGCAGCATCGAATAACAATCAGGTTTGATGAATTTACAGTAGAGTTGGTTTTCTGTATAACTTCAGACTTGTGATGTTCTCATTTGTAAGTCGCTTTGGATAAAAGCGTCTGTTAAATGTAAATGTAAATGTAAATGATCAATGCTTTTTCCATGAGATTTAAGGGGGAAATTGAAACTAATGTGTAGAACTTTAACGGCGGGGCTGATAATCATGACTACAGAAGTTGCCTGCAGATAGAACAGTTAGAACAGAGCAGTTAAACCTGAAAACTGCTATAAGGTTCTACCAGGGGCGTTTTTAGGGTTTAGAAACATCAGGGGCTTTAGCCCCGATCTCTTATTGCCCCTCTGTCCTCTTTAAAAAAGTGCCTTTTCATGAGGGTATTTATCCATTTTTCAAACTGTGGTTACATTCATTTTGTTTGTTCATATATATATATATATATATATATATATATATATATATATTTTTATTTTTTTTCTTTTTTCATTCATTCATTATCTCCCGCTTTACCCTCTATTAGGGGGGGGGGGGGTTCCCCATGCCCATCCAGGGGAGAACGATTCGGGCGCTGGGCAGAAAGACCCAGGACAGGGTGCCAATCCATCGCTGGACACACACTCACTCACACAGACACACTCTATATGGGGCAATTTGGAGAATTCAATTGACTTGATCCATGTTTTTGGACTGTGGGAGGAAACCGGAGAACCCGGAAGAAACCGGGGAGAACATGGAAGAGACGCGGGGAGAACACGGGGAGAACATGGAAACTCGATTCGAACCGGGAATCCCTAGTGCTGAGAGGTGAACGTGCTAACCACTAAGCCACCGTGCCGCCCGCAACATACAGTTATTACGGTAATTTTACTCCTGATACTAGCGGAAAAAAAAGTCTCCCTGGAAGCACAAACAGCTGACGGTGTCTCCATCGTTCGGTCCCGCTGCTGGAGGACAGGCTGCAGAGAAAACTGCTCTCATTTGATCCGGGGCAACTGACAAAACATCCGGGGCAACTGACCCGAAAGCCCAGGACTAACGACGCCCCTGGGTTCTACTTTTCTTTGCTAAAACAGCAGCAATTTAGGCTACTAGAGCACCATCTGCTGGACAATGTCAGGTGGTGCGGAAAGTTCTCGCTACGTAAATTGCAGACTTTATTTTGCATTATATTTTAATATACACGCACGAGACACGTTTTTAACTCCGTCTTGTTTTAAAACGTTTTATTTGATCAGTTTTATAGACGAGAGGTGCAGTTTGAACGGCATTACGTCATTTTACAGACACGTTTATCTATTTTATCGAACAATAAGGAACGGGGGGAACTTTGGGATCGTGTACTTTTAATTTTTTAAAACTTTAACGAAGTTTAGAAACTAGTTCATCCACTATCTTCAGCTTTATCCGGGGGGGGGGGGGGGGGGTTCATGACCACAGATCAATCACTCACACAATCCATCGCTGGGCACACACTCACTCACACACACACACACTCCATTTGGGGCAATTTGGAGACCTCAATTGACCTTGATCCATGTTTTTGGACTGTAGGAGGAAACCGGAGAACCCGGAGGACACCCACGCGGACACGGGGAGAACATGGAAACTCCACCCAGATTGGGATTCGAACCGGGAATCCCTAGCGCTGAGAGGAGAACATGCCAACCACTTTGTGCTGAATTATTACTTATGATTATTAATTATTATCCAAATGATATTTGTGATTTAGTGAAACGGATCATAAGTGTATTTATTTATTTATTTATTTTGATGGTAAGTTAATACTTTTTCTTTTTTAGTTTGGTATCAGTAAGGGCATCACGGTGGCTTAGTGTTTGGCATGTTCTCCTCTCAGCGCTAGGGATTCCCGGTTCGAATCCCAATCTGGGTGGAGTTTCCATGTTCTCCCCGTGTCCGCGTGGGTTTCCTCTGGGTTCTCCGGTTTCCTCCCACAATCCAAAAACATGGCTCAAGGTCAATTGAAATCTCCAAATTGCCCCATATAGAGTGTGTCTGTGTGAGTGAGTGTGTGCCCAGCGATGGATTGGCGCCCTGTCCTGGGTGTATCTGCCCAGCGCCCGAAATATTCTCCCCTGGATGGGCATGGGGAACCCCACCGCGACCTTAATAGAGGATAAAGCGGAAGACAATGGATGGATGGATTCATTAATTCATTCATTATCTTCCGCTTTATCCTCTATTAGGGTCGCGGTGGGGTTCCCCATGCCCATCCAGGGGAGAACGTCTCGGGCGCTGGGCAGATACACCCAGGACAGGGCACCAATCCATCGCCGGGCACACACTCACTCACACAGACACACTCTATATGGGGCCATTTGGAGAATTCAATTGACCTTGATCCATGTTTTTGGATTGTGGGAGGAAACCGGAGAACCCGGAGGAAACCCACGCGGACACGGGGAGAACATGGACACTCCACCCAGATTGGGATTCGAACCGGGAATCCCTAGTGCTTAGAGGAGAACATGCTGCCGTGCCGCCGGATTGATACCCTAGCAGAGGATGAAGCGGAAGGGTGAAGGGACGGATTGATGGATGGATGGTGTCCTTAAGTAAACCTCCGCTCTGGTCGCGTTGTGATTTGGGACGGGGCCGCGGCGAGAACTTGGCGAGGAGTTATCGCGCGATTTGTCCAGCTGATCAGCCCTCGGTTCGTTCACTCGGTCAACACGTGGGAAGAGAGAGAGAGAGAGAGAGAGAGAGAGAGAGAGAGACAGAGAGAGAGAGAGAGAGAGAGAGAGACAGAGAGACAGAGAGACAGAGAGAGAGAGAGAGACAGAGAGAGACAGGAGAGAGAGAGAGAGAGGCAGGCAGGCAGCGGGGGCGCGTTTGAAAGGTGTGAGGCCCGGAACAGCGGGATCGGAACGGAGGTCTGTCCCGGGTATGAGGTGCACACTGACCGCACGGAGGACACAGAAACCCGGTGAGTGCTGCGGCTGCCGGCGCGGGGCGCTGCGCTGCGGTGCGGTGCGGTGCGGGGCGCTACGGCGTGGGTTCGCTCCGGCCCGGCGTCCCGCAGCGTGTTCTCCCGGGACAGGGGGACGGGGACCGTTAGCTTGTTAGCTCGGCGTCTCCTTCTCGTCCCCCACGCGCCGGCGTCGTTTTTCCTCCAAATCCGAGATAGCTAGTAGATCAAGCGCATGACGTCATCAACGACCGAGCCGAACAACGTGTTCGAGAAGCCGAGGGGTCAATCTGCTTTCACGATGCCCTTTAATCAACCCTAAACTGTTCAGAGGCACCCCCCCACCCCCGGGTTCCCAGCTCTGAAGTTCTCTCATCTTTAAGGTTCTCTAACGTTTTTGGTCCTCACGTGTCTTTATCTCGACTTTCCCCCAATCAGCTAACCCTCCAACAATGACCCGACACCGGGTCATCCATCCACGGGCTGCATCCGAACACGCCGAAACACGTGGCTTCGGGTGAACCCACGGAGCCCACGCGTGGGGGGGGGTCGGATTTCTGACGCGAGCACTATTTTGCAGAACCTGGAAAAAAAAAAAAAAACACAAAACAAATGCGGGTTCTGGAGCACGTGGACACGGTCACTGTTCTCCCCAACCATTTGGGATCGGTCGTGACGTGACGTGGGGAGATAAATCACGCGGAGCTGCTTAAACATGAGATGTTTGTTGGTGTTTTATTCTTATTTTTTTTTAATTGTTTGTTCTTTTATTGAGCGACGCGTGAGGTTCGAGACGCACAGGTGCTGGTAGGAGACAAGCGTGCTTCGTTCACGTGCTGCCGCTATTCCGTGTGGCTTTAGAGCAGCACCGCAGTCTTTGGTTTTGAGTTGGTTTTTCTAACGTTGCCGTCTGCGTCTGGGCTAAATTGGTGGATGGATGGATACTTTATTGATTCCAAAGGGAAATTTGGGGCAACCAGCAGCTGTAGGATACTGCACACATTAAACAACTTAACAAGAACTATACAACATTAAAAAAAAATCTTAACAAGAACTATACAACATCTTAAAATACTGTAAAAAGAAATGAGCAAAATGCAGGATTAGGATGAAAATGGACATATGGAGTAAAATATAGATTATAGAACTGTACAACGTTTTTTTTTTTTTTTTTTTTTTTTTTTTTAAATTAGGATAGGATAAAAACATGGAGGAAAATATACAGAATAAAACTATACAACGTTATAAAAAGAAATATACAAAATGTAGGATTAGGATTAAAAATGAACATATGGAGAATATATATATATCCACACACACACACATATATATATATATATATATATATGTGTGTGTGTGTGTGGATATATATATATATATATATATATATATATATATATATATATATATATATATATATATATATATATAAAGAAATAAGCAAAATGTAGGATTAGGATAAAAATGGACATATGGAGTAAAATATAGAGTATAGAACTATACAACGTTTAAAAAAAATTATAAAAAGAAATATACAAAATGTAGGATTAAGATGTATATATACATAAAATAAACATATGGAGTGATAATATATAGAGTATAAATCAAACAAAAGCATAGGTTTAAAAACTGCTAGTCCAGTTCAGCTGTGCAAAAATGTGTTGTATATATATTGTGTGTGTATATATATATATATATATATATATATATATATATATATATATATATATATATATATATATATATTATATATATACACACACATACAAGTATTACTTTATGAACTTTATATATGTGTATATACATTTATTCAGAAGTTTTAGGGATATGGAAGGTGACTCGGATTAAGGGATGGCGGTGCTTTTGTGTTTTATAAGTGTTCGCTGGCGTCTCGTCGTGAACCGGTCTGTACAATAATCTCGCCAGCTCGTGAACAGAGCACACCTCTTGCAGCGGATTGGCCTACTGTAATAAAGCTGCAGTAGGTCAAAGCTCGCGCTCGCCGTCTTCACCCCCAAAAATAGCTCCATTCCTAAAAGAAAACGTCCACAAATTCCACGCGTGGGTCCCTCGTGGGCTCGTTTCCGTCACGCTGTTTTTTATTTTTTATTTTTATTGGACATGTCGGAGGCTCTCTGGACGCTCGCGTTAGCTGTAGCGTGTTAGCGCGTGAGTCCCGACACGCCATGCGCCACGCGCGGAGTTCGTCCCCGAGTCTCAGGTGAGTTCCGCGTGGACCGTTCCACGAGCCCCTGCCCCCCTGCACGTGGCGTGACCGCGGGCTCTACCCCACGGGTTCGACCCCACGGGATCGCGGGTTTTGAGGCGAGCAGCGGGGACGCGAGCGGCTGCCGGCTGCGCATGCGACGCGTTTCATAAGCGGCTTACGAGCCGACTGTTACTCATCCGCGCTCGGTCCGTGGGTTAACGCTGCGTGGGGCAGCACCTCATCACCTCCTCATCCTCCTCCTCCTCCACTCCCCCCAAGGTCGTGCGCCGGTGTGGCTCGATGCCCGGCTCGGCGCGTGCAGGCCACCGTACATCCAAACCCGCTGCGCCTTCGCGTTTGTTTAACCTCGACCAAGGTGAAAGAGCTCGAGTCCACCGAGCACAACTGACATTTCACTCCAGCGGGTGTCTGGGTGTGGGTCTGTGTGTGTGTGTGTGTGGGTCTTGGGTCTGTGTGTGTGTGTGTGGGTCTTGGGTCTGTGTGTGTGTGTGTGGGTCTTGGGTCTGTGTGTGTGTGTGTGTGGGTCTTGGGTCTGTGTGTGTGTGTGTGTGGGTCTTGGGTCTGTGTGTGTGTGTGTGTGGGTCTTGGGTCTGTGTGTGTGTGTGTGTGGGTCTTGGGTCTGTGTGTGTGTGTGTGTGGGTCTTGGGTCTGTGTGTGTGTGTGTGGGTCTTGGGTCTGTGTGTGTGTGTGTGTGTGTGTGTGTGTCTTGGGTCTGTGTGTGTGTGTGTGTGGGTCTTGGGTCTGTGTGTGTGTGTGTGTGTGTGTGGGTCTTGGGTCTGTGTGTGTGTGTGTGTGTGGGTCTTGGGTGTGTGTGTGGGTCTTGGGTCTGTGTGTGGGTCTTGGGTCTGTGTGTGGGTCTTGGGTCTGTGTGTGTGTGGGTCTGTGTGTGTGTGGGTCTTGGGTCTGTGTGTGTGTGGGTCTTGGGTCTGTGTGTGTGTGGGTCTTGGGTCTGTGTGTGTGTGTGGGTCTTGGGTGTGTGTGTGTGTGTGTGGGTCTTGGGTGTGTGTGTGTGTGTGTGGGTCTTGGGTGTGTGTGTGTGGGTCTTGGGTCTGTGTGTGTGTGTGTGGGTCTTGGGTCTGTGTGTGTGTGTGTGTGGGTCTTGGGTCTGTGTGTGGGTCTTGGGTCTGTGTGTGTGTGTGTGGGTCTTGGGTCTGTGTGTGTGTGTGTGTGGGTCTTGGGTCTGTGTGTGTGTGGGTCTTGGGTCTGTGTGTGTGTGTGGGTCTTGGGTCTGTGTGTGTGTGTGGGTCTTGGGTCTGTGTGTGTGTGTGGGTCTTGGGTCTGTGTGTGTGGGTCTTGGGTCTGTGTGTGTGTGTGTGTGTGTGGGTCTTGGGTCTGTGTGTGTGTGGGTCTTGGGTCTGTGTGTGTGTGTGTGTGTGTGGGTCTTGGGTCTGTGTGTGTGTGTGTGTGTGGGTCTTGGGTCTGTGTGTGTGTGTGTGGGTCTTGGGTCTGTGTGTGTGTGTGTGGGTCTTGGGTCTGTGTGTGTGTGGGTCTTGGGTCTGTGTGTGTGTGTGTGTGGGTCTTGGGTCTGTGTGTGTGTGTGGGTCTTGGGTCTGTGGGTCTTGGGTCTGTGTGTGTGTGTGTGGGTCTTGGGTCTGTGTGTGTGTGTGGGTCTTGGGTCTGTGTGTGTGGGTCTTGGGTCTGTGTGTGTGGGTCTTGGGTCTGTGTGTGTGGGTCTTGGGTCTGTGTGTGTGTGGGGGTCTTGGGTCTGTGTGTGTGTGTGGGTCTTGGGTCTGTGTGTGTGTGGGGGTCTTGGGTCTGTGTGTGTGTGTGGGTCTTGGGTCTGTGTGTGTGTGTGGGTCTTGGGTCTGTGTGTGTGTGTGTGTGTGTGGGTCTTGGGTCTGTGTGTGTGTGTGTGTGTGTGTGTGTGTGTGTGTGGGTCTTGGGTCTGTGTGTGGGTCTGTGCGTGTGTGTGGGTCTGTGCGTGTGTGTGGGTCTGTGTGTGTGTGTGTGTGGGTCTGTGTGTGTGTGTGTGGGTCTGTGTGTGGGTCTGTGTGTGTGTGTGTGGGTCTTGGGTCTGTGTGTGTGTGTGTGGGTCTTGGGTCTGTGTGTGTCTTGGGTCTGTGTGTGTGTGGGTCTTGGGTCTGTGTGTGTATGTGTGGGTCTGTGTGTGTGTGTGGGTCTTGGGTCTGAGTGTGTGTGGGGGTCTGTCTGGGACTCTGTGTGGGTCTGAGTCTCTGGGTGTGTGTGGGTCTTGGGTCCGGGTGTGTGTGTGGGTCTTGGGTCCGGGTGTGTGTGTGGGTCTTGGGTCTGTCTGTGTGTGTTGGTCTTGGGTCTGGGTGTGTGGGTCTGTGTGTGTGTGTGGGTATTGGGTCTGAGTGTGTGTGGGGGTCTGCCTGGGTCTCTGTGTGGGTCTGAGTCTGTGTGTGTGTGTGGGGGGGTCTGTCTGGGTCTCTGTGTGGGTCTGAGTCTCTGGGTGTGTGTGGGTCTTGGGTCTGTCTGTCTGTGTGTGTGTGTGGGGGGGGAGGTCTTGGGTCTGTGTGTGTGTGTGTGGGTCTTGGGTCCGGGTGTGTGTGGGTCTTGGGTCCGGGTGTGTGTGGGTCTTGGGTCCGGGTGTGTGTGGGTCTTGGGTCCGGGTGTGTGTGGGTCTTGGGTCCGGGTGTGTGTGGGTCTTGGGACCGGGTGTGTGTGGGTCTTGGGACCGGGTGTGTGTGGGTCTTGGGTTCGGGGGTGTGTGTGTGTTGGTCTTGGGTCTGGGTGTGGGTCTGGGTGTGTGTGGGTCTTGGGTCTGGGTGTGTGTGGGTCTTTGTGTGGGAGTCTTGGGTCTGGGTGTGTGGGGGTCGTGGGTCTGGGTGTGTGTGTGGGTCTTGGGTCTGGGTGTGTGTGGGTCTGGGTGTGTGTGGGTCTTGGGTCTAGGTGTGTGTGGGTCTTGGGTCTGGGTGTGTGTGGGTCTGGGTGTGTGTGGGTCTTGGGTCTGGGTGTGTGTGGGTCTTGGGTCTAGGTGTGTGTGGGTCTTGGGTCTAGGTGTGTGTGGGTCTTGGGTCTAGGTGTGTGTGGGTCTGGGTGTGTGTGGGTCTTGGGTCTCTGTGTGTGTGGGTCTTGGGTCTGGGTGTGTGTGGGTCTTGGGTCTCTGTGTGTGTGGGTCTTGGGTCTCTGTGTGTGTGGGTCTGGGTGTGTGTGGGTCTGGGTGTTTGTGTGTGTGTGTGTGGGTCTGGGTGTGTGTGGGTCTTGGGTCTAGGTGTGTGTGGGTCTTGGGTCTCTGTGTGTGTGGGTCTTGGGTCTGGGTGTGTGTGGGTCTTGGGTCTGGGTGTGTGTGGGTCTGGGTGTTTGTGTGTGTGTGTGGGTCTGGGTGTGTGTGGGTCTTGGGTCTAGGTGTGTGTGGGTCTTGGGTCTAGGTGTGTGTGTGGGTCTGGGTGTTTGTGTGTGGGTCTGGGTGTGTGTGTGTGTGGGGGGGTCTTGGGTCTGTGTGTGGGGGTCATGGGTCTGAGTCTCTTTGTGTGGGGGGGGTGGTCTGTGGGTCTGTCTGTGTGTTCAACCTCAGTTTATTTTTATATTAATTTAGTTTAGCAGACTCACGAGTTTCCCAATTTAATACCTGGGGTCAGAGTACAAGGTCATGGAGCAGTAAGGGTCTTGCTGATCCACCACCCTAATCACAGTGCTACAGTAATGTTCTGCTACTGCAAACCCCGCCTACTGCACCTCCTACTGGCACACAGAGGGGTGTGTCCTTCACATCATGCAGTGAAGTGAGCACACATGTCCGGAGTGATGGGCAGCTCTGTGTACGGCACCCGTCTGAAAGATCAGATGAAGTACATCAGGAAAGGAGAGACTGGTGGTGGGCGGGGCCAGGAATCGAACTTTGGACGTTCAGGTTGCCGGGCTGGCTACCACCAGTTTCTTTTTCTTTTGTCTCTTCTTAAGGTCGTTGCAACTTTCAGGCGTCATGATGCAGAACTCTTTTCACAAGTCTGTTAAGATATGTTTTATTTGTAAATCGTGCAGGTAACCGAGTTTTATACATTTAAATAATAAAATCAATTCCAAAACCTTTATTAAACTTACTTATTTATTTATTTTTAATATTTGGCAGGGCGGCACGGTGGCTTAGTGCTCGGCACGTTCGCCTCTCGGCGCTAGGTATTCCCGGTTCGAATCCCCATCTGGGTGGAGTTTCCATGTTCTCCCCGTGTCCGCGTGGGTTTCCTCCGGGTTCTCCGGTTTCCTCCCACAGTCCAAAAACATGGATGAAGTCAATTGAGTTCTCCAAATTGCCCCATATAGAGTGTGTCTGTGTGAGTGAGTGTGTGCCCAGCGATGGATTGGCTCCCTGTCCTGGGTGTATCTGCCCAGCGCCCGAGACGGTCTCCCCTGGATGGGCATGGGGAACCCCACCGCGACCCTAATAGAGGATAAAGCGGAAGATAATGAATGAATGAATATTTGGCATGTCAAACAGATGGGTTTAAATCGATGGGTATGTAGTTTCCTGTTAATGTAAATTTAATTTTGACTCTAAAAGGAAATTAACACAATGTTTTTATCAAAATAATAAACGCGGGTCAGAACAGCGACCCCCTGAACTGAAACGAGTGACACTTCTGTAAATAAATATGAAAATATAACACTGCGGTTGAAGTGATTTTATCTTCTTATCATAGGGTTTCTGGTAATACGGTTGTGTAATTTTGTAATTGTGCAACTTATTATAAGCTTTTTTACATTTTGGGTGACTCAAAGTTTGGACACGCCCCCTTGTTGCTCCATTGTCTGTTCTCCAATTACCATATAGATGGACTTTGTAATTTTACAATTACAGACTCTAGTCCATCTGTGTTCTTTGTTGTTGTTAGTCCCCTGTTGGTTCCTTGTTCTCTATTGGTCAGGAGCATCACAGAACAGGTGTCACTGCTGGGATAGGAATAATGCACCAACCAAATGGCTGCTCTGTGGTGGTACTATTGGGGTCTTGACCATTAGAGAACAGCATAAAGGATGGACTACAGTCTGGAATTGTAGAACTACAAAGTCCACATTTGTGGTAAGAAGAACTTAAAATATGGACAATAATTGGAGCAAAAAAGGGGCGTGTCCAAAATTTGGACTAGTAATGTACAGCCAGTAAATATTTTATATAGATAAAATAGAGGAAGGCGGCACGGTGGCTTAGTGGTTAGCACGTTTGCCTCTTGGCGCTAGGGATTCCCGGTTCGAATCCCCATCTGGGTGGAGTTTCCATGTTCTCCCCGTGTCTGCGTGGGTTTCCTCCGGGTTCTCTGGTTTTCTCCCACAGTCCAAAAGCATGGATCAAGTCAATTGAATTCTCCAAATTGCCCCATATAGAGTGTCTGTGTGAGTGAGTGTGTGCCCAGCGATGAATTGGCGCCCTGTCCTTGGTCTATCTGCCCAGCGCCCGAGACGTTCTCCTCTGGATGGGCATGGGGAACCCCACCGTGACCCTAATAGAGGATAAAGCGGGAGATAATGAATGAATGAAAAATAGAGGAAGCTGAGAAAACAAGTCAGGAGTCCTGGCTCACAATCTCTGTTCTAATTAATCCCAAAGGTGATCAATGGGATTGAGATCAGAGCTCGGTGCAGACTCACCCAACCATGACTCTGCTGGGACTGAAAAATAATACCAGAAATCAATGATTACGTGGCTGAGTACTTCTGTTCATATTGGGTTTGTACTGTTATGTCAAAATACTATGAATTTCATCATTTCACAGATTATAAAGTAATTCCACTCTTTTTTTTTTTTTTTTTTTTTTTTGGTCAGAAACAATGTAAATAAAGTAGTCAGGGCGTTGGGCTGTCAATCTGAAGGTTGGGGGTTCAAATCCCAGGTCCACTGAAGTTACCAATGTGGGTCCTTGAGCAAGACCCTTAACCCTCATTGCTCCAGGGATGTTGTACCAAACCTCTGCTCGCTTTGTAAGTCACTTTGGATAGAAATGTCTGCTTAATGACCAAATGTCCAGTATGTATGTAATGTAGTCCATTAAGGTAACGTACATTTTAGTGTGTTACCTTAAACTGACTCCCTGCTCAGTTCTGTATCCTCTCTGCTGCTGCTACACTAACAGTTTCCTGCTGGGTGCTTTCTCAATGCCTCGTTAAACTATAAAGGGGAAAGTACCTTTAGTCACCTTTCCTTTCTTTTTAAAGTCTACTTTTTTAAGAACAGTAATGAGACCTGCTGTGTTGAGACAGTGGTTCTAACCCAAAGGCAGACGAGGGAGCTGGTAGTGGTGGCGATGATGCCGTGATCCTCACTGGGATGAGATTAGGAATGAGTTCATCAGAGGGATTGTACAGGTAGGATGTTTTGAAGATGTAGTTAGAGAGCTGAGGAGGTTTATACCGGCAAAAAGAGGCTGAGGGTGGAGCCACCAGAGTGGAGGAGGAGAGGAAGGACATGCGGGTGGTTGGGGGGATATCACGGAGAGGGTGAGATGGAGTATAATGATCTTACTTACTGTTCATCATTTTCATTTCAGAATATATAGGATTAAACCAATCACCGTCGGATTGGCTCGGTTTCCCCATGAACGTTTCGGGCGCTGGGCAGATGCACCCAGGACAGGATCTCAATC
Source organism: Corydoras sp. C115 (assembly GCA_019802505.1). Classification (NCBI taxonomy): domain Eukaryota; kingdom Metazoa; phylum Chordata; class Actinopteri; order Siluriformes; family Callichthyidae; genus Corydoras; species Corydoras sp. C115. Next base: position 847,963 of record JAFMOC010000058.1, on the reverse strand, counting down.
TATCGCTGGGCACTCACTCACACAGACACACTGTATATGGGGCAATTTGGAGAACTCAATTGACTTGATATTTTTGGACTGTGGGAGGAAACCGGAAAACCCGGAGGAAACCCACCCAACATGGAATCTTCACCCAGATGGGGATTCGAACCTGAAATCCCTAGTGCTGAGAGGAGAACATGCTAAGCACTAAGCCACCGTGCCACCCTAGATAAATATATATATATATATATATATATATATATGTGTGTGTGTGTGTGTGTGTGAAATAATATTTGTGATGTCTAAACTTTAGCTTCGTCTCCAACAGCTTAACCAGCTACAACCTCTTTGATCGGTTCATCTTAAATGTAAAAAACGCTGGAGAAATTAAAAATACTGTTTGCAGCCAACCTGAGCTGAAAACCCATCCACCTCTGTTTATAAATATTGATTATGTAGTGTATTGATTGTACTGCTATGGATTGTATTTAATGCCGGCGCACTGGCGAGAGCGTGGGGGTCTTAATTGTGTTGGTGAGGGTCGATTCCACAGACCTGGGAGTTTAGCTACACCTCCTAAAGTAAAGCCACTGTATGCAGCTGTAATTAGTGTATTATTTATATATATATATATATATATATATATATATATATATATATATAGTGTTTTAGCTGTATAAAAACACGTATAAGGCACACCGGATTATAAGGCGCACGTGCGATTTCTGGGAAAATTTTAGGCTTTTAGGTGCGCCTTATAGTCTGGAAAATACGGTATATTCAGTTTTAATCTACAGCCCGCCTCACTGCACTAACCGGCCTCTCGGTTCTTTTCTCCTTTCAGCAGCAGCACCTAGGATTCACAGGAGATGCCGCTCAAGGCTCGGTCCTTTCTTCCTTACACACTTCCTGGAGTGCTCGCGCTCTTAGGCCTGTGGTGGTACACGTCGCGCAAGAAGGAGCTGCCCACCAGAACCGACGGCGGGAAGGAGCGCGACATCGGATTGGTATCCTCGCCCGAAGAAAGTGCCAATGGGATTGTGGAGACCTCGTTCGGGGAAACCCGCCTGGAGCGCTCCAACACCAAAGATCAGGAGCCCAGCGAGCAGGAGATTGTAGCATATCTGAACACGCTGGTGACCTCCACAATAGACGATGCACTCGGTAACCCCGTCGCCGCCGCTCAGGCGTTTGAGTTCCATGGCAATGCCGGTACAGACTGTCGCCGCCAGAGCAGCCCTGAAGTGGCCGGGCAGGTGGAGGCGTCGGTTTTACCCCCGACTTTTACTTCTTCAACACTAGACCATGAGCTGGTAGAGCTGGTGAACGTGCCCGTCTTACTCCGCCCATCTCAAACGAACGAACGCCGACACGCAGAGCTCACTGACACTACAGAGAGTGTATGGATTGACGACCAGGCTAAGGAACTGCCCACAGTGGAACGTCCGGAACCCGAAGGGGATTATATATTAGCCGTGCAGTTTGCAGAGAAAGTTCAAGCCGACTTGGCAGAAAACGACCTGTCCTCCGTCAAAGAGGAGCCTCCCTTCGATGCGTCCCAGGATTTGGTTTTGTATTCTCGATCGGAGTCTCCCGGTCCTGAAAGTCCTGTTCTTTGTGCTTCGTGTCCCGTATCCACCAGCTCACCAGCCACCAATGAGGCTGTGGACATCCAACACTGTCAGAATGGGCTCTTCTACCACCCCTCAGAGGGGGGCGACACCAGCATGGACAACCTACATTTCCTTGCTGCCAATATTATCTCCGAAGTTCTCTCTTCAGCCGCCCAGGAGGTCAGAAGCTGTGAGGCACTGCACAGGGAGACCTTGGAGGAAGCGCCAAGCAGCATGCTCACACTTAATGGGACGGAAATTACGAGTGAAGTTGGCGCCTCGCAGGTGTGTTGCTTATCTCAAAGCCATCCGACTCCCCTACTGCAGACTCCAGAGATCGTCAATGGCTCTCATGCCTCCGCTTTATGTGAGAAGCAGGACGACTCGACGTCCGATGAGCAACCGGAATCTTTGGACTCGATTACAGTGTCACCCAAAGTTCAAGGAGACATCGAGGCCAGTACACAGGATTCTGGATATGGTGCGTGTCGGTTGGAGAATACGGACTGTAAAGAGAGGCGGGACGGCGTGGACGGCCCACTAGAGCAATTGGAATCGGCCGAGGTTTTGTCCGCTATTCGGGTCCAGCAGGAGCTCCCGATTGACGGTGAGGATTCGGCATATACCATGGTCCAGCTGGAGAGCATGAGCAGTTTAAATCCCCTTAGCAAAGACTCATCAGCAGTGCCTAACAGCAAGCTGCAGGACAGTTTTGCGCCCGAGGAAACGGTGACCGCCCCAGAGGATTCGGGGTGTAGTACCTGCCAGTCGGAAGACGGCATCAGCAGTGAGGACTTCCTCAGTATGGGTCTGTCACCAGCTGTACCGGATCGCAAGAAGGACCTCGTTCGGACTTCAGGCATCTCGACTATAGCGGAGAGCGAAGATGGGTTGCAAAATAACTCCCACGAGGCCGAAGTGGAGGAACCCGTACTGAGCGCCGAGCTCGTGTCTGCTCACTGTGTACCTGTCCAGCTGAATGGCGAGGACCTCAGGAATGGAACCAGTGAAGCGGAAGCTGATCAGTCAGGTCAGTCATGATGATCCCTGATGATGGAAGTGTGATGACCATTAAATACTTTTATTTGCAGTATAAGTCGAATCAAGTCATGTAATCTGTTCTTAAATGTCCTTTTGTTTGACATCAGGCTCTGATGTTAATAGTATGGATTCGCTGGACAGCTGTCTCACCTTGGGGGGAGATGATGGGCAGCTGAGTGGCAGCCAGAGTGCATCACCTGTTGTGTGGGAAATCGAGGTCCCACGGGTGAGTTTCACACTATAACAGTAACCCAACCCCACCACACTCCCCACAAATTAAATACATATGAAACTTAATAATACGAATTCAGTTATTAGATGTGCAATAATGGCGTGTATAGTTTTTTAATTTCTTTTATTAAAAAATGTATTTTTTATAGCTTTAGGTAATTTCAAGTTCAATTAATTTATTTATAGAGAGCTTTTTACAATAGCATATCGTCACAAAGCAGCTTTAGTCTTATAAGCCTTTAAATCCCCAAAGAGCAAGACGTCAAAGTGGCAGTGTCAAAAAAAACCCCAAAAAACCTGTATTTCTTTTGAGTTGCGTCATTTACATAACTGTATTTTAATTATTTTGTTTACTGATTATTTTTTTGTGTGTATATACAGAGAGAGAAATGTGTGTGTGTTCGCATGCCTGTTATTCTCAACAATAAATGGCTCAGCCAATCAGATTTAAATACCGGAAGTACCCTATTTCATTACAGTAAAATTTTTGCCCAAAGTGTAAATTCTTATTCCAACAACCTCTTCATTTTGTAAATCTAGACTCTTTTGGAAAGTCCACTATGAACCTTTTTTTTAAACAGTTTAACCTCATTAAATTTGGTTAAATGTAGTGGTTAGCATGTTCTCCTCTCAGCACTAGGGATTCCCGGTTCGAATCCCCATCTGGGTGGAGTTTCCATGTTCTCCCCGTGTCCGCTTTCCTCCCACAGTCCAAAAACATGGATCAAGTCAGTTGCCCCATATAGAGTGTGTATGTGTGAGTGAGTGTCCAGCGATAGATTGGCGCCCTGTCCTTGGTGTGTGTCGTCTTTCCCCTCCCCCCACCCCACGACCCTAATATAAGATAAAGCGGAAGATAATGGATGGATGGGGGTGTTAAATTCCTCCTAAGGTTTTTTTCTACCCCTTAATGGACTGGCCACCTGTCCAATGTATTTTCTTTGAGTGCTGGGATAGGCTCAGTGATGAAAATAGGCAAGAATAACCTGTTCCATGACCTTGAATCGGTTAGTAACTTATAAGCTAGTGTAACATAGTGGCAGATGTACCAAGATCCCAACGTTTATAGTGTTCTGGGGTATTGATTTTAAATATTTTAATAATATTGAGAAGCTAATCAATAACTGTATTTTAATTATTTCTTTTTATGATTACTTTGTGTTTATGTATGTATAAATACTTTATATATGTATATAGAGAGCAAATGTGTTCACACACGCGTTATTCTCAATAACAAATGGCTCAGCCAATCAATTCTTTTGCCTGAAGAGTAACTTCTAATTATTATCCCTAAAAAAAAAAATCTCCTCATTGTGTAAATTGAGACTCTTTTGAAAATTCCTCAATGAAAAAGGTTCTTTTACCGTTTAACATCATTAAATTTGGTTAAATAGGGTGTTAAATTCCTCCTAAGGGTTTTTCTACACCGTAATGGACTGGCCACCTGTCCAGTGTATTTTCTTTAAGTGCTGGGATAGGCTCAGCGATGAAAATAGACAAGATAAACCTTTGTAAAACTTAGTATTGTATAAGCTAGTGTAACAGTGGCAAACAAACCAAGATCCCAACATTTATATTGTTTTGGGGCATTGATTCAAAATATTTTAGTAATTTTGAGAAGCTAATAAATAACTGTTTTAATTATTTCTTTTTATGATTATTTTGTGTTTATATATATATATATATATATATATATATATATATATATATATATATATAGTATATATTTAAAGAGAGAGAGAGAGAAAACGTTCGCCTCTCAGCACTAGGGATTCCCGGTTCGAATCCCCATCTGGGTGGAGTTTCCATGTTCTCCCCGTGGGTTTCCTCTGGGTTCTCCAGTTTCCTCCCACAGTCCAAAAACATGGATCAAGTCAATTGAATTCTCAAAATTGCCCCATATAGAGTGTGTATGTCTGTGTGAGTGAGTGTGTGCCCAGCGATGGTTTGGCTCCCTGTCCTGGGTCTATCTGCCCAGCGCCCGAAACGGTCTCCCCTGGATGGGCATGGGGAACCCCACCGCGACCCTAATAGAGGATAAAGCGGGAGATAATGAATGAATATATATATATAGAGCGAGAGAGAGATGTTTGCATGCATGTTATTCTCAATAACAAATGGCTCATCCAATCAGATTTAAATACCAGACATAAAAAAAATTGTTAAATTAAGGTTTTTAAGTTTTAATACATGGTCGATACCCTTCCATTCTTACAGATCACATCGTCTTTGCACTTTCCACTAACGTTTTGCAATGGGCTCCAGTATTTTATAGTGTAACCATGCGATCCTGTTCTTTTCAGCACCTTGTGGGTCGACTGATCGGCAAAAAGGGGAGGTACGTGAGCTTTCTGAAGCAGACCTCCAGTGCGAAGATCTACATCTCGACTCTGCCTTACACTCAGGAGATTCAGATCTGCCACATAGAGGGTATGTGGTAACCCACATGTAATCGGTTCTTCGGTGCGGGGTCACCTCCGGTACGTACTCATCGTGTGTGTTTTCTGTCTCAGGCAGCCAACAGCAGGTGGACAAAGCTCTGGCATTGATCGGTAAGAAGTTTAAAGATCTCAACCTGAATAACGTGTTCTCGCCGCAGTCACTGCCGCTCCCCATGCCCTCGCTGTCCATGACGTCATGGGTAAGGATTGTCTCTGGTACTGTAGTCCGTTGGGAATAAAACTTATTAACGCGTTAGTACAAAACTCGATGTTTATGATCTCGTAGCTGCTGCTTCCCACCGGAGTAGCGGTCGAGGTGATCGTGGTGAACATCGTCTCGGCCGGACACGTTTTCGTCCAGCAGCATACCCACCCGACGTACCATGCTCTGCGCAGCCTGGACCAACAGATGTTCCTCTGTTACTCTCAGCCCGGCACCCCAGCCCTGCCTTCATCTGCGGAGGGTACGGCAGTATGTTCTTTACAGGGGTTCGTGTTGGGGATTCATCAACTATTTGGTAAAGCGATCTGCCGATCTGTAATAAACTAATGCAGGCAAATTTACACAGATCTTCTGAGGAACTGAGGGATCAAACCCACTTTTTTGTTGGTTAATGGCTAAAATGTAGTAAAAAAAATGTTTTTTAAATCCATTAGCTTTTATTTCTTTAAGCCTCATGCACCCCTCATAAAAAGAGAACAAAGTGACACACTGGGATTGAAGTATTAGGATAGTACAAATGAGCCAACCCCAACACCCAGAGGTAATATTATTGTCAATGATGTCACAAACGGCTCAGCCAATCAGATTTAATGATTTAATAACAACCTTTAACCACGCCCACATTTTCACCTCCTCCACCACATTCACACCATTGTATTTTTGAACTGAAAGATATATATATAAAATGGAAGAAGGAAGGAATTTTTTTTTTTTTTTGGCATCATATTTCTATTTAATTTTAAGGTTCTGGCTGTGGGCAGCAGGGTGGCTTAGTGGTTGGCATGTCCTTCTCCCAGCGCTGGGGATCCAGGTTCGATACCTGAACTGGGTGGAGTTTACATGTTCTCCCCATGTCCACTCAGGTTTCCTCCCACAGTCCAAAAACTGAATGCTCTAAATTCATCTAAATAAAATTTTTGTTTGTGTGCTGAGATATTAACATGTTCACAAAGGGAAAACAAAACGATACACAATATATTTAGCCTTTCCACTTGAACAAAAAATGTAAAATAATTCCTGGAACTCTTAAGAAAAAAAGAAAAAAAAACCCGTATTATATCGTTGCATGATTATGGTCCATGTGCTTAGATTTGCTGACAAATTACAGTTGTGTATTCTTCCTCATCTTCCAGTCGGTGTGATCTGTGCTGCTCCTGTGATGGACGGTGCATGGTGGCGCGCGCAGGTCATTTCCTTCTACAAAGAGTCGGATGAAGTGGAGATCCGATACGTGGATTATGGTGGCTACGAGCGAGTGAAGATCAACACTCTCCGGCAGATCCGGTTACCGCTCTATTTACCGCTTTGTGGTTAGTATCTTGAGACCGGGTTCAGGCTTTTTGTTTACCTTCAACGCTTTGTTGCTTTCAGGTCCGACTTCGTAACGTTACCGTTTCAAGGAACAGAAGTGTTGCTGGACAATCTAACTCCTCTTTCTGGTAAGAACCCATGTCGTTACGTCGTCCCCGCTGTGAAAATGCTGCCACGGCCAGCAGACTGCGTGTAAACACGTCCTGTGTTCCGTAGGAGAAGATCAGTTTTCAGCCGACGCTAACTCTGCCCTGGAGGAGATGACCCGTGGGGTACCCCTGCTTGCCCAGGTACCTGTTAATCAACTGGACTGTTCTCAAAGTTTGATTTAATATGAATCCACGTTTACAGAGTTATGTTTTTGCATAGGTCACGAATTACGACAATAACACGGGCCTTCCGTTGGTTCAGATGTGGAGCATGGTTGGAGAGGAGGTGAGTGTTCGAACCTGGGTGAACACTTCTGCTTTTTATTTCTTTCACACATTATCTTCCGCTTTATCCTTTACTATGATCGTGGTGGGGGGGGGGGTTCCCCATGCCCATCCGGGGAAGAACATTTCGGGCGCTGGGCAGATACACCCAGGACAGGGTGCCAATCCATCGCTGGGCACACACTCACTCACACACTCTCTCAATGGGGCAATTTGGAGAATTCTATTGACCGTGATCCATGTTTTTGGACTGTGGGAGGAAACCGGAGAATCCGGAGGAAACCCACGCGGACACGGGGAGAACATGGAAACTCATTTACATTACATTTGGTCATTTAGCAGTCGCTTTTATCCAAAGCGACTTACAAGGTGAGCACAGGGTTCATCACAACATCCCTGGAGCAATGAGGGTTAAGGGTCTTGCTCAAGGACCCACATTGGTAACTTCAGTGGACCTGGGATTTGAACCCCCAACCTTCAGACTGATAGCCCAACACCCTAACCACTGAGCTACCTTGCCCTCCACCCAGATTGGGATTCGAACGGGGAGTCCCTAGCGCTGAGAGGAGAACATACTAACCACTAAGCCACCGTGCCGCCACAGTCTTATTACTTCAGAGTATTTGTGTGCTGTAATTAGTGCACTTTACAAAGAGTCAGGTTTGAGTCTCATGCAGGGCCTTTTCAAGGCATTTCGGAAGCCCCAAGCAAAATGCTCCACCCGCCAAAAATTGCTCACTTAAGTCATTTTTAAATGTAAATATTTGAAACAAACACTCCAAACCAGGCTGGCACCGTAGCTTAGTGTTTAGCATGTTCTCCTCTCAGCGCTATTGATTCCCGGCTCGAATCTCAATCTGGGTGGAGTTTCCATGTTCTCCCCGTGTCCACGTGGGTTTCCTCCGGGTTCTCCGGTTTCCTCCCACAGTCCAAAAACATGGATCAAGGTCAATTGAATTCTCCAAATTGCCCCATATAGAGTGTGTCTATGTGAGTGATAGATTGGCACCCTGTCCTGGGTGTATCTGCCCAGTGCTCTAAACGCCCCCCCCCCCCCCCCCCCCCCCCGGCGACCTTTGTAGAGTATAAAACGGAAGATGGATGGATGGACATACAAGTATCCCGCCTGGTCAGAATCAGGTTTATTTGTCACATACGTAGATATACGTTGTGCAGCCAGCAGTGAAATTCTTTCCTGACTTCTCCACATAAAGTTTAAATTTAAATAAAAGTTAAATTTAAGAATATAAGAAAAATAGAATAAAGATACAATTAAAATAAAATAAAATTTAACTATGTATTTACACTAAATTTTGAATGAACCTAGAACATTGTGGGTTAAAAGTTCTACTCGAGGGTCTACCCCGTATTTGTGACCAACCCGTGTGGTTTTCCTCCGGAAGCCTGGGCATCATTGGTTGATTGGTGACAGTAAATTACCCCTTTGAGGGGCAAAATGTATTTCCCCGACAAAATGTCTTTAAACTAAAATAACTGCGTAAATTAAATCCGGTGTTTGTAATAATTTTTATTTTTTAATCCTCTTTCTCTCTCTTCGTCTCCCCAGCTGGTTTTGCTGAATCAGACGTTAGCAGACCGAGGTTTAGCGACGTGGGTGGACAGTTTCTGATCTTGAGAATGTCCAGGATGCTCTTTAAATAAACCACTCACCTTCCACCTACCTGAAGTGCACAGTCAAACTGGCTCGTACAAAGCATCGCTTTTTACATTTGGTTTTTAACCTTTTGTTTTGCTTCCTGTCCAAACGAAAAGTACTGTAACGTAAAAGACGTGGGGATGCGCCTAGAGAGAGGTCCCTCTTCAAATAATCATTAATAATAATAATAACGATAATGCTGAAAGAGGAAGTCTCTTCAAAAATACAAATACCTGTATAAAAGGTTTTCCGTCCTGACCGGCACCTACAGCACACGTGTGTTAAAGACGAAGCTGTATCTGTGTGAAAAAAAAAAAAAACTAAAAAGAATCATATCCATTAAAAGTATATTGCTGGTGCAGTCAGCGCTCTGCGTTGGGAACCTTTTGTAAGAAACCTGTTTGCGTTTGGGATCTTGAGATCCGTGTGGATTATTTGGTTTTCATGATGGTAGGTCGCGAGTTGGAGCAGGATTTGTTTCGGTACCCACTGATGGAGATGCCCCATCGCTCACCCACCACGTCCACCCGGAAGTCTATTCAATAACGTGGCCTTATAGGGCAGGACGACGCCCGTTTTGCCCTTCCGCGCACACATGCAAATTGCCTTCATATTCAACGGGCCCCCGATTTCGAGCCACATGCTCCTCATTCTGTAGATCCGTCGAAACCTCGTTATTTCAGTTGGACTCAGCGTCTTTGCTCCCGAATACACTAAGGCTCTGGGTTACGACGGGCCATCCATGTCTCCCATCCACCCCCGGGACTCCGCCACAGCCCGCAGGACAGATGAACTTCTGCACCACAGCACTGCTCTCTTAGTCCACCGCCTGCACATGCGCGTCCACAGCGTCCACCGTGTGCATGCAGTCCTGTTCCGCGCACATTCTCGAGTCACGAACTACGAGACTTTCATTTCACGCTGTTCTGTGAGCGTCGGCTTTGCGTTAAGGAAAACCTATCCCTCTCGAGTCCATTGTTGGTACAATCAGGTTTGGTCCGGCACTGGTTACTGTATTCCGAGACGATGGCGCCCACATGAGTGCGAACGTTGGTATGAGGTCACAGACGGGACATGCTGGCTGCTATGATAACTTACTTGTAACGGTGTGCTGCAAAAAGCTTTAAAAAGCCTCACTGTTCTCCATTTAATTTGCTTTAGGAGTTTAAGGGATGCTGAATGTTAAACACTGGGGTTGATGCTTGTTTTTTTTGTTTTTGTTTTTTTGTTTGTATTTTCTTTTGGTCCCTGATTTGTGTGTGTGTTGCGTTGCATTCAGGTAAATGACTTTATAGCCAGGACAGGATTTGCTCATCCACTTTTCTGCTGCTATACCATTTCCGTCCTTCCAGTCTCATCGATTCCGTCCCCCTCGTTCGCGTCACGTTCTTTACGTGTGACCCGCGGTCCCTCCCTCCCTCTCACAACTACATTTAACCTTTATTTTGGACTGGTGTGATCGTGTGCTGCTTGTTCTTTAACGTAACGTGTTCTAATCCATGTGAAAATCCTCGATTTTCTCGCATTGATTGAGTTTAAACTCCCCAGTCCTGCTTTCTTCACCCAAATTGATGATCTGTCTGAAATTTACAGCGCGTTGATTTTTCTCCGAATCAAACCGGGATGCTGCTTGGACTAAAAATAAAAATCAAGATGTTTTCTGTAAAGATTACACACAAGGCACACAAAGGTGCATCACTACTCCTGTAATCCTGTCCGTTTGTGTGCAGTCTGTGGAGTTTTAGGAATGGGCTCCTGTTTGTTGATTTTCACGGGATTGTTTTTTTTTTTTTTTTTTTTTTTGGTCCGCTGTGGAAACTTTAAGTTACCAACCAAGCAGTGATGCACCGAATGGCCTACAGAGGGACATCTGTAGTCATCACCCTATAGAGGTATAAATGCACTGAAGCAGGTGACTGAATAATTAGATGAAGTCTTTGACACATGTCTGCCCCTCCCGTCCCCTCCCCCCTCCCTCTGCAGGTCCATAGTTCTTGTCCGAGAGTCGCCACTGTGTCCATTGTCTTGACTATCAGCTCATGGCCTTGATTAAGCTGGATTTTACTCAGTGCTGATATGGTCCTCTGATAGTCTCTGATTCATCAACTCGTGCATCTTGGCTTCTTTGTGTAAATAAGATTTTACTGGGTTTTTGTATAACAATAGTGAGAGATAAGGGGGGGGGGGGGGTGGAGGGGGATGCAAAAAGGGATCATGGATTAATTTTTTTTTTTTTTTTTCCACCTCCTTCCAAAGTACATCCGTCAGTAGGACTGGTTTGAAGTGTTTGAGTAGCTTGAGTAATGAGGATTTGTTTATTTAAGTGAGTGTGAGCGATCCTGTACAGGTTTTTGCTGAACTCACGAGAAGGTTTGATTCTTTGGTTGTACAGATCTATATATTAAAAAAGAAGAATAAAGTAATTAAAACACAACTCGTCTAATCTTTTTTTTTTTTTATTATTCTTTTTTTCTCTCTCTCTATATGATGCCGCTGATATGATGTCACTGCAGTTATGATGCTGACGTTATGGCACAACATTGTTTTAGAGCTTTATTATTATTATTATTATTATTATTATTAATCTTTAATATTTATATTTTTGTAAGTTTTCTTTTTTTCTTTTTTTTTTTAATTGAAAGAAAAAATCCTCATGACTCGGTTTGACACGTACATACAGAATTGTCCACAAGGGGGAGTTCGAGTCCTTTTATTTATATATATATATATTATAAAGATTGTACTCTGAAGCTCATAGAGCTGACAGTGTGAGAAGCTGAACCTAGTTAGGCGGCAGACCCATCCTCCCCTTTACATGTTTTATATTAATGTACATATCAAGCCTTCACTCCTCTGCTTTTGTATTCGAACGGTGAGCTTTTATAACATTAGATTTAATGATTCCAAAGTTCTGCAGAGTTCTTGTTATTTCTTATTTACAGCCAGTTTAGCGTTAAAAATGCTGATGTTTATCTAATTAATATTGTTTATCTTCTCTGTTATACAGTACCAGTGAAGAGTTGGACTTACCGTATAGATGGACTTTGTAGTACAATTACGGACTGTAGTCCATCTGTGTTCTGTTGGTTCTCTGTTCACTGTTGGTCAGGAGCATCACAGAACAGGTATCATTTGGGTGGTGGATTGTTTATGGTCAGTTCTGCAGTGACACTGATGTGGTGGTGGGGGGGGGGGTTAGTGCAGCAGTGCTGCTGGAGTTTCATTTCTCCACTTCAGTGACACTGCTGGGATAGGAACTAACACACCCCCCAATAACTCCTGCTCTGTGGTGGTACTATTGCGGTTCTGAGCATTAGAGAACAGAGTACACAGTATGTACTGTAGAACACAAACAGATGGACTACAGAGTGCAACTGTAGAACTACAAAGTCCATCTTTACAGGAGGTGGAACTGAGAACATCGTCCATAGGGTTCCTTCTGTCTCCATACCTGCTTTACGTGGTGTATACATCCCACCAGGTGATCTGTACTCTTTATATCCACACACCATGAACAGGATTAGTTCACAGAGCTTGTGTTTTGAATGACAGTCAAACTTTCTGTATTAGTCCTCCCTAAAAAATGATAGAACTCATTGTGAGGTCACATTTGCATCGTTTTACAGGCCGTGACATTTTTAGAGGAGAGGAAAAAAAAAGTTAAAATGGCAAATTTATCCGATCATTTAACAGAGAGGAGGATATGAACGTTGCGCTGACCTTTTGTAAGTCAATGGATCAGATGCTCATATTTACCGTTAATGAAACGGTTATGGCTCTTTAAATGGCCAGCGCTGTAATAAAGAAACCGGAGCGATCACCTGAGTGCTATTCATCCTCATTAACAGTAAACAGGATGGTACGAGGGAGGAGGCGGTTGGGAGGAGAGCCTCCGAATCTACAGGGCCTTAACAACAATGAGGCCGGAGGGTCTGCAGGACGATCTGTTTAGTGTTTAAACCAGATGTGTTTGTACAAAAACCCTAGTTTAAATGGTTCCTCCCCTGAAGTATGATTTCGGAACTGCAATGTTCTTCATTTAAATACCACTCCTCTGGGAACCCTGTAACACTAAAATCTTTTTTATTGTTCTGGAACCATTTTTTAGGGGCCAAAGCAAAGTCCATTTATATGGTAAGTGGATGCACAGGGTTCCCCCATCCAGGGGAGAACATTTCAGATGCTGGGCAGATACATCTAGAACAGGGCGCCAATCCAATGCTGGGCACACAATATGTAGGGGCAATTTAGAGCAACCGTCCATTATCTTCCGCTTTATCCTATATTAGGGTCGCGGGGGGTTCCCCATGCCCATCCAGGGGAGAACATTTCAGGCGCTGGGCAGATACACCCAGGACAGGGTGCCAATCTATCACTGGGCAAACACTCACTCACTCACACAGACACATACACTCAGTATGGGGCAATTTGGAGAACTCAATTGACTTGATCCATGTTTTTGGACTGTGGGAGGCAACCGGAGAACCCGGAGGAAACCCCACGTGGACATGGGGAGAACATGGAAACTCCACCCAGATGGGGATTCGAACCGGGAATCCCTAGCAAGCTAGGGGCACATTTAGAGCAACCAACTTCCCTAAAATCCATGTGGACATGAGGAGAACGTGGAAATTACACCGAGGGATTAGAACCTAGATCCCCAGCACTGAGAGGAGGACATACTGACTACTAAGCCACCATCCCGCTCTAATACTATTTGTCTGTGTGATGAGTGTGTGTCCAGAATTTTATCTGCCCATTTCCGAGACGTGTGCAGCGTCACATCTGGGCTTCATGAGATCAGTAGCACGAAAAAGCAGGATTTTTAACACACAACACAAAATAAACATCAGTCGTCATCGAAATTAAAGCAATGCAGACGTGTGTGTGTGTGTGTGTGTGTGTGTGTGATGTGCAGGTCATTTCTTTTTCTTTTTCTTTAAGGTTCATCCTGTGAGCCTTGAGAATAAGACTCGCTCAGCCCCGTGCTAAGAATCAGGAATTGAGTAACTAATCAACAGCTATCATCATATGCATTTTAAATAGATATATATTTAAATGAAGTGAACATTTAAATCACTTTGGTAAAATACTGCTGTCACAGCAGAAATGGTAATGATGCTGAATAAAAGCTCTGTGATCAGGAGAGATGATTAAATCACATTTCCAGATATTAAAATGCTACTCTTTCTCTCGGAATTCAGCTCCTCTGCCTGTCTGCCCTTATTTTTCCATAGAAAAGACACAAAAACACAATATATTCTCTCTGTAGTCGTTACTGTTCAATATAGAGTATGTCTGTGTGAGTGAGGACGTTGGGCTGTCAATCTGAAGGTTGTGGGTTCAAATCCCAGGTCCACTGAAGTTACCAATGTGGGTCCTTGAGCAAGACCCTTAACCCTCATTGCTCCAGGGATGTTGTGATGAACCCTGTGCTCACCTTGTAAGTCGCTTTGGATAAAAGCGTCCAATAAATGAGCGAATGAGTGAGTGTGTGCCCAGCCATAGATTGGCGCCCTGTCCTAGGTGTATCTGCCCAGCGCCTGAGACGTTCTCCCCTGGATGGGCATTGGGGAAACCCCCCCCCCCCCCCCACCCGCGACCCTAGTAGAGGATAAAGCAGAAGATAATGGATGGAGGCGGCACGGTGGCTTAGTGGTTTAGCACGTTCGCCTCTCAGCACTAGCAATTCCCGGTTCGAATCCCCATCTGGGTGGAGTTTCCATGTTCTCCCCGTGTACGTGTGGGTTTCTTCCGGGTTCTCTGGTTTCCTCCCACAGTCCAAAAACATGGATCAAGTCAATTGAGTTCTCCAAATTGCCCCATATAGAGTGTGTTTATGTGAGTGAGTGTGTGCCCAGCGATGGATTGGCGCCCTGTCCTGGGTCTATCTGCCCAGCGCCCTAGACGTTCTCCCCTGGATGGGCATGGGGAACCCCACCACGACCCTAATAAAGGATAAAGCGGGAGATAATGAATGAATGAATAATGGATGGATAAATCAAAGTATCTCTTTATAAGGTGGCTTAGTGGTTTAGCACGTTCGCCTCTCAGCACTAGGGATTCCTGGTTCGAATCCCCATCTGGGTGGAGTTTCCATGTTCTCCCTGTGTCTGCGTGGGTTTCCTCCGGGTTCTCCGGTTTCCTCCCACAGTCCAAAAACATGGATCAAGTCAATTGCCCCATATAGAGTGTGTTTATGTGAGTGAGTGAGTTTGTGCCCAGCGATGGATTGGCGCCCTGTCCTGGGTCTATCTGCCCAGCGCCCGAG
Organism: Corydoras sp. C115; assembly: GCA_019802505.1. Classification (NCBI taxonomy): domain Eukaryota; kingdom Metazoa; phylum Chordata; class Actinopteri; order Siluriformes; family Callichthyidae; genus Corydoras; species Corydoras sp. C115. The sequence continues at coordinate 832,759 of JAFMOC010000058.1, read as the reverse complement.
ACGTTCTCCCCATAATGGGCATGAGGAACCACCCCCCCCCCCCACGACTCTAGTAGATGATAAAGCAGAAGATAAATCAAAGTATCTCTTTATAAGGAAGGTAGGATCTGAAGGAAAATTTCTCATCTGAGTGCAGCAGCGCAGCACGGCCACGAGGTGGCGCGTGTGTTCAGCTTTTGAATCTCGCTCTCCAGTTTCCATGTTGTGTTTTCTTTGGTGAATGAATCACCTTTCCGCCTGTCTGATCTCCCGCTCGGATTGAGGAGCTGTGTGACCTTACGAAGCTCAGGCGCTTTTAATTAGAACGCTTCAGCTCGTGCGCCGTTCATTCAAATGTCTCAAGTTCATTTCTCTCCTCGATAGATCAGTTTGCCTTTTTAGAGGTCACTGCGGTTTTTTTAACCTGTGCACCATCACTCAAGCACCCATTCAATTTCCCAGCTCTTCTGTCCTTAATGAGATACAACTGAGATTCAGACCTCGTTATTCATGGGAATTTATTAATGAGAGACTTTTCACAGGATTCTCTTCCCCAACATCCTTTAAAGTCTCACCCAACGTGAGAATGGATTTCTATTAAAGCTCACAACCACAGAATCAGACTGGATTCAACTGCCTGACATTTATTTATTTCGTAGTCCTACAATTCCACTCTGTAGTCCATCTGTGGGCTTAGTGGCTTAGTGGTTCGCATGTTCTCCTCTCAGCACTTGGGATTCCATGTTCGAATCCCAATCTGGGTGGAGTTTCCATGTTCTCCCCGTGTCCGCGTGGGTTTCCTCCGGGTTCTCCGGTTTCCTCCCACAGTCCAAAAACATGGATCAAGGTCCATTGAATTCTACAAATTGCCCCATATAGAGTGTGTCTGTCTGAGTGAGTGAGTGTGTGCCCAGTGATAGTTTGGCGTCCTGTCCTGGGTGTATCTGGCCAGCACCCGAGACGTTCTCCCCTGAATGGGCATGGGGAACCCCCACCTTGTAACCCTAATAGAGGATAAAGCGGACGATAATGGATGGATAGTCCATCTGTTTGTGTTCTACAGTACATACTGTGCACTCTGTTCTCTAATGGTCAGAACCCCAATAGTACCTCCACAGAGCAGGGGTTATTGGGGGGGTGTGTTAGTTCCTATCCCGGCAGTGTCACTGAGGTGGAGAAATGAAACTCCAGCAGCACTGCTGCAATAAAACCCCCCCCTCACCACATCAGTGTCACTGCAGAACTGACAATAAACAATCCACCACCCAAATGATACCTGTTCTGTGATGCTCCTGACCAACAGAGAACAGTAGAACTACAAAGTCCATCTATATGGTAAGTTGATTTTTGACTGATATTGTAAGTTTCCTTAATATTTTACCTCTGTTATTAGTCTCATGCCATAATCCCCAAATTAAATTTTAAGAGTCATGTTGATGTTAAACTATTAAGTTCCTTTCTATGAAGCAAATCTGACCCACATCCTCTGTTTTATTCATTTTTATTTATTTGACGAATGGATTTGACGGCACTTGGATGCTTCTGGATACAAAACACGGTCCTCATAAACATTTATGGGTGATGCTTTAGCCTCAAGTGGCTCCCGGGTAGGCAGCGCTGTCAGCGCTTTACCAGATGTGAACCAGATGTGTTGAACATATGGACCACATGTGCATTTTTAATATATGGGGGCACTATAGGCTCAAATCATTAAAGCAGTGCCATATGCCTGCCAAATGTGGTCAGGGACATGTGGGCCACCTTTGGCTCGCCAGCGGCAGCGGTGGTCCAGCAGTGGCCCTATCTAGATTTTCTATTTTTCCCTCTAATGGCATTCAGAGCGGACAAACATCCGTCCATCCGTTATCTTCCACTTTATCCTCTACTAGGGTCGTGTGTGTGTGTGTGGGGGGGGGTTCCCCTTTTCCATCCAGAGGAGAACGTTTCAGGCGCGGGGCAGATACACCCAGGACAGGGCGCCATCCTATCGCTGGGCACACACTCACTCACACAGACACACTCTATATGGGGCAATTTGGAGAACTCAATTGACTTGATCCATGTTTTGTGACTGTGGGAGGAAACCGGAGAACCCGGAGGAAACCCACACGGACACGGGGAGAACATGGAAACTTCACCCAGATGGGGATTCGAACCGGGAATCCCTAGTGCTGAGAGGAGAACATGCCAACCACTAAGCCTCTGTACCGCCCCCTGGTCTTTTACATTATACACTAAATGGAAAATAATTTTCCATCCATTATCTTCCACTTTATCCTATATTAGGGTTGCAGGGGGGGGGGGTTCACATGACCACCCAGGGGAGAATGTTTCAGGCTACAACAGGGCACCAATCTATCGCTGGGCACACACTCACTCACACACACACACTATATGGGGCAATTTGGAGAATTCAATTGCCCGCAGACAAACATAGTAAATTATTTTCTTTCGTTAGAAAATGTTCCGTCAAATTAAGCAACTGGAACACATCCTGCCTTTGAGGTACCCTATAGTGTAAGATCCTGTCAGCAAAGCCTGAGGAGAGGTGGGCTTTGAGGCTGAGAAAGTGAATATGCACATAAAAGCATGTGAAGGGCTTCAGCACCTCTCTGTACACCTGCTCCCATCTGCTCAGCGAGATGCTCCGCACTGAAAAGCTTCTCATGTGTGTGAATGTACATGTGAAGGCCTTTTCCAGCCTCATGAATAGAGAGGCTGCTTTGTTGAGAACAACCGTACCTCTTTGATGCAAAAGCACTGGAGAGGATGCCGCACTTGTCCTTGATGTGCGGTAAACTAAGCACAGTGAGTAAAGAACAGGTTTTTTTTTTTGTGTGCTGTGTTACAACGCTGAGAAACAAGATAGGAATCTCTCCTATAAAAACGTAAAAAACGAGAATATGGGTTCTGACTTTGTGCGGTCCGAATCGCAGATCTTCTTCAACATTCTTGTTTTTATTTTATATCTCATTAGCTATTCGAGGGCGGCACGGTGGCGTTGTGGTCAGCACGTTCTCCTCTTAGCGCTAGGGATTCCGGATCTCCAATCCAATCTCGATGGGCATGGTGAACGCCACTGCGACCGGAATGGAGGATAAAGCGGAAGATAATGGATGGATGTATAGCTAATTTAGGGCGGCACAGTGGCACACATTCTCCTTTGGGTTCGAATCCCAATCTGGGTGGAGTTTCCATGTTCGCCCCGTGTCCACGTGGGTTTCCTCCGGGTTCTCCGGTTTCCTCCCACAGTCCAAAAAACATGGATCAAGGTCAATTCTCCAAATTGCCCCACATAGAGTGTGTTTATGTGAGTGAGTGAGTGAGTGAGTGTGTGTCCAGTGATAGATTGGCACCCTGTCCTGGGTCTATCTGCCCAGCGACCGAGACCTTCTCCCCTGGATGGGCATGGGGAACCCCCCCTCCCCCCCGTGACCCTAATAGAGTATAAAGTGGAAGATAATGGATGGATGGATAGCTAATCGAGGGCGGCACAGTGGCATAGTGGTTAACACATTCTCCTTTGGGTTCGAATCCCCATCTGGGTGGAGTTTCCATGTTCTCCCCATGTCCGCGTGGGTTTCCTCTGGGTTCTCCGGTTTCCTCCCACAGTCCAAAACATGGATCAAGGTCAAGTGAATTGCCCCATATATAGTTCTCCCATGGATGGGCTTGGAGAAGTAGAGGATAAAGCAATAGATAATGGATGGATGGATTAGCTAATCGACCCAGTGCATTAGTCCTATCCCAGCAGTGTCACTGAGGTGGAGAAATGAAACTCCAGCAGCACTGCCGCACTAAACCCCCCCCCCCACCACATCAGTGTCACTGCAGAACCGACAATAAACAATCCACCACCCAAATGAAACCTGTTCTGTGATGCTCCTAACCAACAGAGAACAGAGAACCAATAGAACACAGATGGACTACAGCCACAGTCCAGCTTTTTATTGAGTGTAATGTTAATGGTGTGCATTATTAATTGATTTTATGACGAAGTTAATACACTAGGAAGCCAATAAATAGTTCTGAAAGTTCAGACATGCATCACTTCCCACCGCGACACATTATTCATTAATATGCTGAAGCTCCTCTGGCACTTTTATTGTCAAATCGTCCATTCCGTTGTGTTGATGCTTGGCTTTTGGAATTTATTCCTAATTGTGAAAAAGCACAGCCTCTAATTGGTTGGAGCTCAGTCGTGCACTTAAGTCTTCACTTTAATCATAAGCTTGAGATTTGGCATCTTTCCGTACTGTTTCTGAAGACTTAATGGATTCTCTGTAACACGACGGATAATGGCGGCGTGAATTAGCGGATACTTTATAAGCCACACATGCACCTGGACGCATTTACATTATCCCCTGACGTGCCTTTCATTCCGAGTCATCGGTGTAAGTGTGAATATGCATTCCACATATGATTATATTAATATACTGCAGAGGTGACAGGCTTCCACTTCATCCCAGGGCTTTGTTCAGATTTAATATAACAGGGCGCTTAACATGAAAATGGACGGCTTCATGTAAGTAAATTCAGCCGAGGACACGGAACGACTCCTAATGCCTATTAATGCAAATCTATAATTCCAAATGGAGAATTTTCCATCGACAACCTTGTGTTTATTGCACTGTAGTCATTCATTCATTATCTTCTACTTAAAGGTTGCTGTGGGTTCCCCATGCCCATCCAGGGGAGAACGTTTCGGGCTCTGGGCAGATACACCCAGGACTGGGCGCCAATTTATCACTGGGTACACACTCACTCACACAGACACACTCTATATGGGGCAAGTTGGAGAATTCAATTGGCCTTGATCCATGTTTTTGGACTGTGGGAGGAAACCGGAGAACCCGGAGGAAACCCACGCGGACACGGGGAGAACATGGAAATTCCACCCAGATTGGGATTCGAATCGGGAATCCCAAGCGCTGAGAGGAGAATATGCTAACCACTAAGCCACCGCACAAATACACTCCACATGGGGCAATTCAGAGACTTCAATTGACCTTGGTCCATGTTTTATTACTGTGGAAGGAAACATGGGGAGAACATGGAAACTCCACCTTAATTGGGATTCAGATCTGGATCTCCAGCGCTGAGAGGTGAACGTGGTAACCACTACGCCACCATGTGGCCGTGTTTCACTTTAATCAAGCTCCTGAAATCCCAAGTATCTAAATGAACTGTGTTCTTACATCTGTGCACTGGAATGAGAAGGTAGCTGTTTGAGGTTAATGCTCAATTAAAGGCAACCATTCCAAACAGAATGTGTTGCTGACCATTAGGCTTATCACATATTTTTGTATAAAATTAGCCTATGCAATTTTAGATTACCATAAATAGCCTCTAAACCACTCTGCCAGGCCTAATCTGAAGCATAATTATGTACTACATTACAGTGAAATGGAGCAGCAGCAGTTTGGCCTATTTGTATTAAATCTCAATAACATTTTAGTAGGAATCAACACAGAGTCCTGCTCAGCTCCACGGCGTGACTTTAACCCAAATAAATTTTTCAGTAAATTACAAAATTGTTCTATTAAAGTAATGGCACAAGTCGCTTACATTTTAAATACATAACGACAGAACACGTATTCTAATACTGAATCGTTCAAAGCCGTAGATTTGTGGTTAAAAGGAGCCAGCTCTGTGACCTGAAGGTCCTCGGTTTAATTCCTGGTCTCACCAAGTTCCATGGCTGAAGTGCTCTGGGGCAAGCCACCTAAACCCAATTGCTCCCCGGACGCCATATACAGGGCTGCCCACCGCTCGGGGGACGGTGCTCACTTCGAAAGTGTGTAGATATGTGTGTGTTTCACTACACAGATGGCTTGAATGGTTAAATGTGGAGGACCGATTCCTCTGTGTGTAAGCCCAGTAGGCGAAATGTGATGGAACGGCTCATTTTGAGTTAAGCGGCATTTCGTCTCTGACAGGAGTCAGTAGAAAAAGGCCAACAAAAAAAACCCCAAATAGAATGAGAGAGATGTTTTGTTTCAGGTCTCTGCCCCATAGGTGCCAGTGTGTCAGTTTACCAACAGGCAGCCTGCCTGGCGGTGAGGTGAGACGCTGGGGTTCAACTGCCAATCAGCCCCATCTCAAGCACGCTCCTCTGGACGTTAACTTGATGTGGGCTCCTCACTTCTGGAGGAGAATATATCATTTAGGATCTGTCTTGGGGAGAGACAAGCTGTCTGGTTTCGGGAGCATCCTTTCAACTGGACCTCCAAGAAATAAACTGCCTCCAGCATAGTTTAACAGGGAACTGGCTGAGAATGGATGCTATTACTTACTGTGTGGAGCAAAGAGGCTTCATCACTTCCTGTTATTTCATCCCTCAAAGTTATGTTCTGTTTGTTTGATTCTTTTTCTGGCAGGTTCTCACTGTGTGGAGTTGGTTCCTTATTTTCCTCAAGGCTGTGTGGGTTTCCTCTGGGGGGCCTGGGGTTCCTCCAGAGCTTTGAAACATTAAGTGGGGTGAATTGGCGGTACTAAATTACCCCTATAGGTATAAATGTGTCAGTGGACGTGTTAATGTCTGATGGACGGGCGACCTGCCTGTAGTGTTTTATCACCTCTCAACAAATAAGCACCAGCATGAGCTTTAAAACCCTTATATATTTTGGGCTATCAATCTCAAGATTGTGGGTTCAAATCCCAAACTCGCTGAAATGACCAAAGTGGGTCCCTAAGCAAGCCCCTTAATCCTCATTGCTCCAGGGTTGCTGAATTATGGGTCACCCTTTGTCCTGACCCCAACCATTAAGTACTTGCCATTCTGCAAAATGACATTGTGTGCCTCCAAATTATATATGGGCTTTTAAAAGGTTACTTATTTCATTCATTCATTCTTTATCTCCCGCTTTATCCTCTATTAGGGTCGCGGTGGGGTTCCCCATGCCCATCTATGGGAGAACGTCTCGGGCGCTGGGCAGCTAGACCCAGGACAGGGCGCCAATCCATGGCTGGGCACAAACTCACTCACTCACACATACACACTCTACATGGGGCAATTTGGAGAATTCAATTGACTTGATCCATGTTTTTGGACTGTGGGAGGAAACCAGAGAACCCGGAGGAAAACCCACGCGGACACGGGGAGAACATGGAAACTCCACCCAGATCAGATGGGGATTTGAACCGGGAATCCCTAGCGCTGAGGCGAACGTGCCACCGTGCCGCCCCTTACTTATTTCAATAACTACGTAATCTGTCATCTGCATAAACATGCAATTCTCAGATCAAGGTCCACCCGCATGCGCTCTGCCGTCCTAAACGGAGATGAATAGCGGACCAGAGCCAGTTGTTCAGAATAATATGGACCATCGTGTTCCGGGTATGGAACCCCTCGTTTTGCTCTTCAATTTCAGGCAGTCTTATTTTTGGGCCTATTTTTTTTCGAAGCGACATTAGATTGGATCACCCTGATCTAGATTCAAAATACCGGGATCTCAGGTTCACTTTATCAAATGCGCTGAGTGAGACTTCATGTAAGAATACAGTCTACCAGCTACGTACAATGCAACAGGTACAAGAACCCCTTAAACTATCCATCCATCCATTATCTTCTGCTTTTTCCTCTATTAGGGTCGCGCGGGGGGGGGGGGGGGGGGGGGGGACGTTTCGGGCGCTGGGCAGATACACCCAGGACAGGGCGCCAATCTATCGCTGGGCACCCCTTAAACTATTAAAGACTTTTTAAAACAGAGAACATTCATTTATTCGCTTTCTAATCTGCATATTCCAATCAGGATCACAGATGATGCTGGAACATATCCTAAAGCTCATTATGAAAGGCATGGAAACACCATGGACAGGTTGCAGGTCTTTTATACACACCCCTGTCTTGCCCCATTGTCTATTTCAACATAGATGGACATGCTTACTTACCATATAGATGGACTTTGTAGTTTTACAATTACAGACTGTAGTTCATGTGTTTTCTATATTTGTTTAAATTTACAAGTTGTGTCAGCTTACTGTTATGGGACTAATAAATGTTTAATGTGTAAAAATACTAAATAGTGTATATATGCATACATAATATATATAGGGCAGCACGGTGGCTTAGTGGTTTAGCACGTTCTCCTCTCAGCACTAGGGATTCCTGGTTCGAATCCCCATCTGGGTGGAGTTTCCATGTTCTCTCTGTGTCCGCGTGGGTTTCCTCCGGGTTCCTCCCCATATAGTGTGTGTCTGTGTGAATGAGTGTGTGCCCAGCGATAGATTGGCGTCCTGTCCAGCGCCTGAAACGTTCTCCCCTGGATGGGCATGGGGAACCCCCCGCGACCCTAATATAGGATAAAGCGGAAGATAAGGGACGGATAATATATATATATATGCAGATGTTTATCCTCTATTAAAGCACTAATACTGAGCCTGCTAAAATTTACTGAAATTTAGCCCGTTGCTTCTTTTTAATCTGCATCATATTTAGAATTATATCTTTTAAAATTCTTAGGAGTTTATAATCCAAATCTAAACATCATTTTGTCCATATACATTTTGGATTTATAATAATGTTTCTGTGTATTTACCTTTCAGGCTCTGAAACAATGCTGTTCCACCATATGATATGACACGAGCATTAAAACATCCAGATGTCCGATCTTTTTATTACATGAACGTCACCAAGTCTCTTTCCACGTAAGCCTTAAATACACTTTTAAAACGTACTTTAAAGAATCAATGAAAATGTTCTTTTAAATTGAATTCTGCTCATTGTCCGAGGCAACAGTTACGTTTAAGACAGAATTAAGGAGATTATTTTAGTGGAAAAGATTATTAAATATAAAGTACCTCGAGTCCCAGTTTAAGCTTGAAATAAAAAGCTAAAGTCATTTAATAGACTTGATCTAAGTAATTTATACGACAAGGGGAAATTTAAAAGCAGCCTGTAAATATTATATGGATTTAAATATGCAGTTTTTGAAAATGAGTAGATTTACAAACATACATATGTATGATTACTTTACAAGCCTACCTGTTTACTATTCATTTGTTTAGATGACTGTTTGTTTTAATAAAATTAATTAAATAAGATAGGATAAACTAGGGATTCCAGGTTCGAATCCCCATCTGGGTGGAGTTTCCATGTTCTCCCCGTGTCCGCGTGGGTTTCCTCCGGGTTCTCCGGTTTCCTCCCACAGTCCAAAAACATGGATCAAGTCAATTGAGTTCTACAAATTGCCCCATATAGAGTGTGTACATAGAGTGTGCTTGCGTGTCTGTGTGAGTGAGTGTGTGCCCAGTGATAGATTGGTGCCCTGTCCTGGGTGTATCTGCCCAGCGCCCGAAATGTTCTCCCCTGGATGGGCATGGGGAACCCCACCGCGACCCTAATATAGGATGAAGCGGAAGATAATGGATGAATGAATGAATGAAGATAGGATAAGAGGGTGGCACGGTGGTTTAGTGGTGAGCATGTTCTCCTCTCAGCACTAGGGATTCCTGGTTCAAATCCCACTCTGGATGGAGTTTCCATGTTCTCCCCGTGTCCCTGTGGGTTTCCTCCGGGTTCTCTGGTTTCCTCCCACAGTCCAAAAACATGGATCAAGTCAATTGAGTTCTCCAAATTGCCCCATATAGAGTGTGTCGGTGTGAGTGAGTGTGAGTCCAGTGATAGATTGACGCCCTGTCCTGGGTGTATCTTCCCAGCACCCGAGACGTCTTGCACATATAACGATAGAATATTTATTGCGCAGTGTTTTGTCAGTTTGGTGGTGAGTGGTTACTGTGAGCACTGCTGACAGTGAGCACTGCTCAAAGTAACCGGTAAATTAAATTAAAGGTTAAATTAACAGTACATTAAAGGTAATTTAACTTAACTCATGTTTGTACATAGTAAATGATGATAAAATGAGATTCTAAACATAGAAGCCGTGATGAGTGAAACCAAAAACAACAAAACAAAACAGTGGGGTGGTGCGGTGGGCGTGGTCCCAGCAACGCTATCTCGACACAATAACCAGTAAATTGAATTAAAGGTTAAATTAAAGGTAATTTAAGAGTAAATTAAATGAAATTTAGCTTAACTCATGGTTGTACGTAGTAAATAATAACAAAATGTTATTATTAATGATTAAAACCAAAACAAAACAGTGGGGTCGTGCGGTGGGCGTGGTTGCCGGCGCTATCTTGGCACAGTACCCAGTAAATTTAATTAAAGGTTAAATTAAAGGTAATTTAACATTGAATTAAAGGTAATTTAACTTAACTTATGTGTGTATGTTGTAAATTATAATAAAACGAGATTTTAAAACAGAAGCCTTGACGCATAAAACCAAAACAAAACAGTGGGGTCGTGCGGTGGGCGTGGCCCCAGCCGGGACGTCGACGCTATCTTGACACAGAACCCAGTAAATTTAATAAAAGGTTGAATTAAAGGTAATTTAAGGGTGAATTAAAGGTAATTTAACTTAACTTATGTGTGTATGTTGTAAATTATAATAAATATGCCTCGCCGCATAAACCAAAACAAAACAGTGGGGTGGTGCGGTGGGCGTGGCCGTCGACGCTATTTTGAAACAGTACCCAGTAAATTAAATTTAAGGTTAAATTAACTCATGTGTGTATGTAGTAAATGATAGTAAAATGATATTTAAAACAGAAGCTTCGCCGTGTAAAACCAAAACAAACCAGTGGGGTGGTGCGGTGGGCGTGGTCGCTGACGCTATCGACACAGTATTCAGTAAATTTAATAAAAGGTTGAATTAAAGGTAATATAAGGGTGAATTAAAGATAACTTAACTTAACTCATGTTTGTACGTTGTAAATGATAATAAAACGTGATTTTAACAGAAGCCTCGCCACGTAAAACCAAAACAAACCAATGGGGTGGTGCGGTGGGCGTGGTCGTCAATGCTATTTTGAAACAGTACCCAGTAAATTAAATTTAAGGTTAAATTAACAGTAAATTAAAGGTAATTTAAATTAACTCATGTGTGTATGTTGTAAATGGGCACACACTCACTCACACAGACACACTCTATATGGGGCAATTTGGAGAATTCAATTGACTTGATCCATGTTTTTGGACTGTGGGAGGAAACCGGAGAACCAGGAGAAAACCCACGCAGACACGGGGAGAACATGGAAACTCCACCCAGATGGGGATTCGAACCTGGAATCCCTAGCGCTGAGAGGCGAACGTGCTGACCACTAAGCCACTGTGCCGCTTAATAAAATTTTAAATTAATAAATTAAGGTTAACAGTAAATTAAAGGCAATTTAACTTAACTCTCGTGTGTACGTAGTAAATGATACTAAAACGAGATATTAAAACAGAAGCCTCGCCGCGTAAAAACCAAAACAAACCAGTGGGATGGTGCGGTGGGCGTGGCCGCTGACGCCCTCTTAATACAGTACCCAGTAAATTAAATTTAAGGTTAAATTAATACAATTTTAAATTAATAAATTGAGGTTAACAGTAAATTAAAGGCAATTTGACTTAACTCATGTGTATGCGTAACAAATGATACTAAAACAATGATTTTTAAAACAGAAGCCTCGCCGCGTAAAAACCAAAACAAACCAGTGGGGTGGTGCGGTGGGCGTAGTCGCCGACGCTATCTTGACACAGTATCCAGTAAATTTAATTAAAGGTTAAATTAAAGGTAATTTAACAGTAAATTAAAGACAATTTAACTTAACTCGTGGTTGTACATAGTAAATGATAATAAAACGAGATTTTAACAGAAGCCTCGCCATGTAAAACCAAAACAAACCAATGGGGTGGTGCGGTGGGCGTGGTCGTCAATGCTATTTTGAAACAGTACCCAGTAAATTAAATTTAAGGTTAAATTAACAGTAAATTAAAGGTAATTTAACTTAACTCATGTGTGTATGTTGTAAATGATAATAAAACGAGATTTTAAAACAGAAGCCTTGACGCATAAAACCAAAACAAAATAGTGGGGTGGTGCGGTGGGCGTGGCCCCAGCCGGGACGCTATTTTGACACGGTACCCAGTAAATTTAATTAAAGGTTAAATTAAAGGCAATTTAACTTAACTCATGTGTGTACGTAGTAAACAACAATAATGAAACAAGATTTTAACAGAAGCCTCGCTGCGTAAAACCAAAACAAACCAGTGGGATGGTGCGGTGGGCGTGGCCGCCGACGCTCTCTTAACACAGTACCCAGTAAATAAAATTTAAGGTTAAATTAATAAAAATTTTAATGAATAAATTGAGGTTAGGCGGCACGGTGGCTTAGTGGTTAGCACGTTCGCCTCTCAGCGCTAGGGATTCCTGGTTCGAATCCCCATCTGGGTGGAGTTTCCATGTTCTCCCCGTGTCCGCGTGGGTTTCCTCCGGGTTCTCCGGTTTCCTCCCACAGTCCAAAAACATGGATCAAGTTAATTGAGTTCTCTAAATTGCCCCATATAGAGTGTGCTTGAGTGAGTGAGTGTGTGCCCAGCGATGGATTGGCGTCCTGTCCTGGGTCTGTCTGCCCAGCGCCCGAGACGTTCTCCCCTGGATGGGCATGGGGAACCCCCCCGCGAACCTAATAGAGGATAAAGCGGGAGATAATGAATGAATGAATGAAATTGAGGTTAACAGTAAATTAAAGGCAATTTGACTTAACTCGTGTGCGTGCGCAGCAAATGATACTAAAACAATGATTTTTAAAACAGAAGCCTCGCCGCGTAAAAACCAAAACAAACCAGTGGGATGGTGCGGTGGGCGTGGCCGCCGACGCTCTCTTGACAGAGTGACACGCGCCGCGGCCACGCCCCATTCCCGGGAGGCGGGGGGGGAGTGGGAGGAGCCGGGCAGAGCTGAGCCCACGTGTGACGCGGGCGCATTCCCGGCTCAGTGCGACTCGCTGTAGCGGCGCTCCGGCTCCGTGTGTCTCACTGCGCGCCGTGTAGTTTGCAGCCTGCTTTCAGTCCGCGTCCGCGATGGAGGGAGACGGGAGCCAAGCCACGTCCGGGAGTCCGAGCGACTCGCAACAGGATCCAGGGTAAGCGCGGGGCGCCTGGCGTTCTCACGGCACTTGACTTCCAGTCTGTCATTGAGCGTAAAGCGCAGCGCAGCGCACCGCAGAGCGCACCGCACCGAGCCGCGCCGCGCCGCGCTGGAGGAAAGCTTCCGGCTGCGCTGCGCTCTGCTCCCCTCCACAGCTCCACAGCTCCACGGCTGCACCTTTGTTTGATTCCAGCCCGATCGGGCCTGCCCCTCCACGCTGGTAGCTCAGCCAGGGCTCGGAGCTCCAGCACACACATCCCCTGTCGGCTTTTTAAGCCGCTTTAGTTTAGTCAGCCCCACGTCAAAATGGCCGATCTGACATCTGGACTGACTTCTGCTGTGTTTCCCTCTTCCAGGAAAATGTTCATCGGTGGCCTCAGCTGGCAAACTTCACCAGGTAAGACACGCCGTCGTTTCCCGCTGTCATCCGGGCTCGGGCTCGGGCTCGGGCTGTCCCGTGCTGTCTCGCCTTCCCGTGCTATCTCGTGTCTGTGTTCTCGGCATTATCTCGTGCGTACGGGACGAGCGCTTAGTTGGTGCTTTCCAATCATTTTAAGTCCTCTATTCGACCCCTGTCGTGTTTTAGGGGGCGTTTAGAACAAGTTGGCGGCTGCTCATGGTGCTCTCTCTCTCTCTTTTTTCTCTCCCTGTTGTCCCTGCAGACAGCCTTAGAGACTATTTCAGTAAATTTGGAGAAATCCGGGAATGTATGGTGATGCGGGATCCCACGACCAAGCGCTCCAGGTAAATGCGCCTCCGACGCGCCGTGCGCCAAACGCCGTGCCGTGCCGTGCCGTGCCGGGCCGGGCGAGCGTGTCAGTCGCACTTGGCCAGCCTGCCGGATCACAGAATGCAGCTTGACATTGAGTCCGAGGCGCAAGCCGTCCTCCTCCTGCCTGCTGTTTGCTGTAAACAGACACACCAGCCGCTTCGTGCTGGGTTTCCAACCGAAAGCAAACGGCGCTGCCATTCTGCATCCACTGGCTGGGAAGCTGTGCTTTAAAAAAAAAAAAAAAAAAAAGTTCCCTTAAAACATCATTTTCATGTTTATTTCCACGCACCAGCTTATGACTTTTGCATTAGATCATTTGGAATATGTTAGGATGGATGTTTTCTTTATCTGTGAATTATTATTGTGTCCTTTATGCACCTGGCAAGCTTTAGATATTGCTTGGTCATTGCACTAGCTATATTTACATTTAGTCATTGAGCGACATAAAGCGACTTAGAAATGAGAATAAGTCAGTAGTTATGGAAAAAAAAAAACCAGCTACACTGTAGAATTATCAAATATATGATGATCGTTATTTGATGCTGCCCCCCCCCCCACATTTTTTTTTATTATTTAAATTTATTTATTTATTTATTTTATTTTAATTTATTTTTATTAATTTATTATTTTTTCCCGCCTACATCAGGTATTTGTTAAAAAGATGCGTCTTCAGTAGTTTCTTGAAAGTCGTAAAGTCAACTCAAAGTGTATACTGATGCTGCTTCGCTGACATCTAATTGGCACTGTGTGTATCTTTCTCTGTGTGTGTGTGTGTGTGTGTGTGTGTGCGCGCGCTTATTTCTCCAGGGGATTTGGCTTCGTCACGTTTGCAGATGCGGCCAGCGTAGATAAAGTTTTAGGTCAACCTCACCACGAATTAGACTCGAAGACGGTATGTTCCCGCTCTCTCTCGCTTTCTCTCTTCAAACTTCATGGTGTCATTCCCATCGTCCATCCCTTCATCTCTGTTCGCACATGACCTCAGACCCGTTGTAAATAGGCTCCCCCTGACCCGGCACCTCGCTCGGCGCATTTCATCCCAGGGCACTGCGATCGGGGGCCTTTTCGGTCCAGGATGTGTCTGCAGATGTTCACTTGACGTCTGTGTGTATATAATAAGCCTCGTTGCGGGATGGCGGCGCTGCCGAGGCTGCGTGACCCGAGCCGACGATCTGTGACTTGCACGCCTGCGTCGGTTCTCGGACGCGTGCGAGCGGATCGTAAAGCAGATGCCACCGAGGCTGAGTCTCCGTGGCCGGCTTCTCGGTGTTAAATAAATGAACCTCATGTGGCTTGGAAGTGGAATCCGGTCCTTGACGAGCTGTAGAGAGGCTGGTTTGGGTCCCGAGTAAGACTGTGTGAAAATAAAGTGGTACCGTTTACCAAAAATCCTCCCGAGTTTGTGGTTTAATGCACGTCAGCCAGCTGTAACCCTTCTGTTTAATACAGTAATATTCATTACCGCTGTGCACAGTGGTTATCCTCAGGGTTTCGAGTGCAGTGGAGGGATTAATGATTTAAACAGCCCCAAAATATTCATGTATGTACAACAGCTCTGCCTCATATCGGGGTAGGTTGCCGGCGCCGACGCCGACGCGCACCCTGCCCCTCCGTAACCCACTCCATGATATCGTGGGTGACTCTTGTCAGGAAGGTTAACACATTTTCCCCCAGCGAAAAAGGGGAATGCTTTCTGATTTGAAGAATGGCTCTCTTTTCAGCAGCCCTGCTCTTGCGAACCGCTGTTCCTGGACCTGTAAACATGTTGTTTTGGATATTTCTTGCCTGGCAGTCCGGAGAGAACAGGCTTTTATTTGAGATACCGAGGACAAGCAGTCCGGCATCATTTCCCCGCTATGTTATTTTAATGTCGCAAGAGCACCTGAAAGCTCCGGCGCATGGCGCGTTCGTACGCGAGGGTTTTAAAAGGAGAAGACTGGTCCGCAGGTGCAAAAAAGGGATCTCTGCTGCGGTTCTCTTCGTGGAACACGGCGTTATTAATCCTCTGTGCGTCCTCCCTCCCTCCTTCTAATGGCGCTGACAGGCCCTCAGGATGAAGTCCTGATGGTTTAGAAGTCTGGTTAAACAGATTTCCAAGGGATTTATGTTGGATTTATTAAAAATTGAAAAAAAACGAGCAAATCTATAATTATTAGATCGGTCAGACGTGTTCTTTGTAGGGGTGTAGGCCATCAGCCGCTCACCTGTATCCCAATTTCCAACCCACCTGATTCACCTTTAATCCACGCTCGTGGTTCTGCTCCTCCGACGAGCTCGCCTGCCGTTGTATTTGTTGCTGATGCAACGAGACGGGAGTTTTGAGCGACTGCGGAGCTTATTATCACTTTCTCCTAAACCCACAAAAGAAAAAGGGCAAATGCAAATAGTTAGCCAACTTTTGAGTTACATCACGTTTTAAAATCGGCCATGCAAAGACTGCTATATTAAAACCTTGGGAACTTATTAGGTTTGCAGATTGCGATTAAGTGAAGGCAGGAAACGGCTGACTGAAGTTTCTGGGTTTTTTTTTTTTTTTTTTCCCTTCTTTTTTTTCCCTCACAGCTGATTATGCAGCTTCATTTTCTTTAACACTTGAGTATATGATTAACAGGCGACCAGGAATTAGAGATTCACCAGCCCGCCGTGTCTCATCTCGATCGGTTATGTGAGTTAGTGAGCGAGTGGGGGGGGTCACGTGGCTCACGAATGGCACGGCGGTCCGTGATGCATGACTAAACCGGAGTGGCTGCAGTATATAACTCTTTATTCGACGCATAGAGATGTTTAGGGGGTGAACCGAGGTCGATCGGTGTGTCTGAAAGAGGTGAGAAGGATAAAAAGCCCACAGTCAGCATTAGGAGCCATGTGTCTGGGATTGAGAGAGATTGGGATCACGAGGATGGCAGTGACGGCAGCTAAAGCATGGATTACCAGGCTCGGGATTGTGATGTCATAGCCTTGGCAGAGAGAGAGAGAGACGACTGAGAGTTTTTTTGCCTCAAGGTTTGACCTCATTCACAAAGGTACGAACCTTGAATTCGGAGGCCCGGCCCTCACAAGGATCAGGAAAGTGATGGAGGACCGCTTATTTTAATTTGGGGGTTTATTAAAAATTAATTCCGGCCATTATGCTCTTATTTCCATTCAGTTCTCATCTCCACATTTCCAATAATCATATTTTATATACCGGTAGTTTAATTCCATCCATCCATCCATTATCTTCCACTTTATCCTCTGCTAGGTTCGTGGGGGGGGTTGTGGCATGCCCATCCAGGGGAGAACGTTTCGGGCGCTGGGCAGATACGACCAGGACAGGGCGCCAATCTATCGTTGGGCACACTCTATATGGGGCAATTTGGAGAATTCAATTAACCTTGATGCATGTTTTTGGACTGTGGGAGGAAATCCACGCGGACACGGGGAGAAGATGGAAACTCCACCCACCCAGTTGGGATTTGAAATGGGAATCCCCAGCGCTGAGAGGAGAACATGCTAACCACCAAGCCACCATGTCGCCCATGTAGTTAAATTATTTTATTCTATTATTTTTTTTTTTACGGGCCACATGGTGGCTTAGTGGTTCGCACGTTCTCCTCTCAGCGCTGGGGATTCCCGGTTCGAATCCCAATCTGGGTGGAGTTTCCGTGTTCTCCCCGTGTCTGTGTGGGTTTCCTCCGGGTTCTCCGGTTTCCTCCCACAGTCCAAAAACATGGATCAAGTCAATTGAATTCTCCAAATTGCCCCATATAGAGTGTGACCGAGTGTGTGTCAAGCGATATATTGGCGCCCTTGGTGTATCTGCCCAGCGCCCAAAACGCTCTACCCTGGATGGTCATGGGGAACCCCCCCCCCCCCGTGACCCTAGTAAAGGAAAAAGCAGAAGATAATGGATGGATGGATTTTTTTTTTTTTTTTTTTTTTTACTTAACCCTGCACGTCATGTACATCATCCATGATATATATATATATATATATTTGGTTTGACTTTGTGAACCAGTGTTACTATTTTTACCCCACACTCGTGTTCGTGATGGTACACGGTCATATTTTTTTTCCCCCGTCTGCCTCTTTGTGATGTATTTCGCCACCTGCCTTTACTGCGAAGGCCCCTTTAGAAGCACTCGAATGTATGACGAAAAGGATGCGAGTGGGACAGCTGAGTGGAATTCACGGCACACTTCAGCATCACACATTTGATTAAACAAACAGTACAGAAGCGGCGCTTAGAAGAACCTAGAGCCAAAATTACATCGCGTGTTGACGACCGCTTGCCGGTTGCTGTCCTCTCTAAAAGCAATCTGTTTTAGATTAAACACTTTTCTGGATGAATTAAAGTATAATAAAAAAAAAAGCCCAGGCTTCACCCGGGAGGAGTCTTTAGAGGTGGGATGTGTTGCTTTCAATTCGGAGCTCGTTTGTTTACCGGACGGCATGCGCCGCGAAAACAAGAACAAATAACCAAATTGTGTGTATTGTTTATATTGTTTGTTCTTCAGTACCGCACATGGCCATGATGCAGGTGCAGGTGCAGTGTTGCCATGTTAGTATTTAAGGTTCCTTCAAGACATTGACCCATCCATCCATTATCTTCCGCTTTATCCTTTATCCTCTATTAGGGTCGAGGGGGGGTTCCCCACGCCCATCCAGGGGAGAAGGTTTCAGGCGCTGGGCAGATACACCCAGGACAGGACGCCAATCCATCGCTGGGCACACACTCACTCACACAGACACTCTATATGGGGCAATTTGGAGAACTCAATTGACTTCATCCATGTTTTTGGAGTGGGGGAGGAAACCGGAGAACCCGGAGGAAACCCACGCGGACACGGGGAGAACATGGAAACTCCACCCAGATTGGGATTTGAACCAGGGAATCCCCAGCGCTGAGAGGAGAACATGCCAACCACTAAGCCACCGTGCCGCCCTCTTCAAGACATTGACTCCACGGAAAAAATGTGGATGTGTCCATGCATACTGAATAATGGTCTCGTGTCCGTGTGGGTTTCCTACGGGTTCCCTGTGTCCCACCGATGGTCCAAAAACAAGGATTCAATGTAAATTGGAGGCTCTTAATAGTCCTTATCTAAATTACCCCGGGGCAGAACAGTGGCTTAGTGGTGCTGGGGATCCAGGTTTGAATCCCAATCCGTGTTGGCTTCCCATGGTCTTGTGTCCACGTGGGTTTCCTCCGGGTTCTCCGGTTTCCTCCCACAGTCCAAAAACATGGATTCAATATAAATTGGCTGCTCTTAATTGCCCTTATCGGCACAGTGGCTTAGTGGTTAGCACGTTCGCCTTTCGGTGCATGGGATATCCAGGTTTGAATCCCAATCCGTGTGGGCTTCCCATGCTCTCGTGTCTGTGTGGGTTTCCTCCGGGTTCTCCAGTTCCCACAGTCCAAAAACATGGATTCAATGTAAATTGGCTGCTCTTAATTGAGAAATTTGGAACAGCCAGTTTACCCTAAATCCATGTTTTTGGACTGTGGGAGGAAACCGGAGAACCCGGAGGAAACCCATACGGACATGGTGAGAACATGGAAACTCCACTCAGATTGGGATTCCGACCTGGATCCCAAGTGCTGAGAGACGTGATGACCACTGTGCTGCCCCATTACACAATCTGTACAATGCCCCCCACTCGCCCAAAATGACGAGGTCCCCCCCCCCCCCCCCCGGTCCCCGTTCCTCACAAGGTTTCTTCCTTAAAAAAACAACAGTGACTTTGTCTTGCCACTGTTGTTTCAGCTTGTTCTTCAAGGGTTCAGAACACAATAAATCTGCTTTCAGATGATGTACTATTATAAAAATTCCTTCATTCATCCATCCATTATCTTCCGCTTTATCCTATATTAGGGTCGCAGGGGGGGGGTTCCCCATGCCCATCCAGGGGAGAATGTTTCGGGCGCTGGGCAGATACACCCAGAACAGGGCGGCAACCTATCGCTGGGCACACACTCACTCACACAGACACACTCTATATGGGGCAATTTGGAGAACTCAATTGACTCGATACATGTTTTTGGAGTGTGGGAGGAAACCGGAGAACCCGGAGGAAACCCACGCAGACACGGGGAGAACATGGAAACTCCACCCAGATGGGGATTCGAACCGGGAATCCCCAGCACTGAGAGGCGAACGTGCTGACCACTCAGCCACCGTGCCGCCCCTATTATAAAAATCTCTATATAAATAAATCAACGTGAATTTATCGTTTGGTTTTCAGGTTTAAGGAGGTGATTGTTTTCCCTCTCGTGTTTACAGGAGTCTCTCACCGATGAGAGAACATACTGTGGCTGTAGAGACAGCACTTTTGCAGTATGTTTATGTTGTTAATGACGGAGGAATTGGAAGCGATCCGTCGTGTCGTGTGGAGCTTACGGGCTGAAGGTGACTACAGTCTGCAGCCGGTTCCGTTGGCTCTAATTCAGACGGTAGCTTCGCAGGAAGGAGTCACCAGTAATAATGATAATCCCTCTGGAGGAAAAGAGGTTGTGAAAGTATTGATCTAATGCCTCTTCTGATTCTTCACAAATCTACAACACTTCCCAGTACAAACTCTGTCATGTCAGTCTTCCTTCCCCGAGGCCCCCCTTTATCCACCGAGCTCCTGAATTACAACAGGTGCTTCGCTCCTCACATAAGAGGAGTGTTAAATAAAAAAATATAATATAAAAAATAATGTGCGCGGTAGCTCAGTGGTTAGGGTGTTGGGCTGTCAATCTGAAGGTTGGGGGTTCAAATCCCAGGTCCACTGAAGTTCCCAATGTGGGTCCTTGAGCAAGACCCTCAACCCTCATTGCTCCAGGGATGTTGTGATGAACCCTGTGCTCACCTTGTAAGTCGCGTTGGATAAAAGCGTCCAATAAATGACCGAATGTAACGTAAATGTATGTAATGCAAATAAAAATGTTTTTTTTTTTGCACATGTGGCTCACACCACTAGGGGGCACTGCACTGTTCCCTCTCATCACTAAAGGTTTTACTGTTTACATCCATCCATCCATCCATTTCATCCATTATCTTCCACATTATCCTCTATTAGGGTCACGGGAGGGGGGGTGTTCCCCATGCCCATCCAGGGGAGAACGTTTCGGGTGCCGGGCAGACACACCCAGGACAGGGGCAATCTATCGCTGGGCACTCACACAGTCACACTCTCTATGGGGCAATTTGGAGAATTCAATTGACTTTGATCCACGTCTTTCGACAGTGGGAGGAAACCGGAGAACCCGGAGAAATAGGGATTGGAACCGGGAATCCCCAGAGCTGAGAGGAGAACATGCTAACCACCAAGCCACTGTGCCACCCAATTATTATCTATTATTTATTATTATTAGAATAATATTATACTTGGGCGGCACGGTGGCTTAGTGGTTAGCATGTTCTCCTCTCAGCGCTAGGGATTCCCGGTTCGAATCCCAATCTGGGTGGTTTCCATGTTCTCCCCGTGTCCGTGTGGGTTTCCTCCGGGTTCTCCGGTTTCCTCCCACAGTCCAAAAACATGGATCTGTCAATTGAGTTCTTCAAAATGCCCCATGTGGAGTGTGTATGTGTGCATGTCTGTGTGCCCAGCGATAGATTGGCGCCCTGTCCTGGGTGTATCTGCCCAGCGCCCGAAACGTTCTCCCCTGGATGGGCATGGGGAACCCCCCCTCACCCCTAATATAGGATGAAACGGAAAACAATGGATGGATGAATATGATAATATTAAACTATAGGGTGCTCTTTGCACATGTACACTTTATATTGTACAGTACTTTATATTGTTGGAATGACAAATAAAATACTAGAATACTTGTTTGATGATGATGATGATCTGAGGTTTGATGCCAAACTATACCTCTTGCATCCGAAAAAATGATGTTGATGTCGTGTGCAGTATGAACCACAGCTTCACAATGTTTTGTCATTGTTTTTATTGTAATAAACCCCATTTTTATATCATATTTATCCCTTTTTCTATCTCTGTTTTTATTAGATTGACCCCAAAGTTGCCTTCCCAAGACGTGCTCAACCCAAGGTAAGAGGCCATATTTCCTTTTTTCACCATAAAGCTGTGTTTGCGAGTCGTTCACGCAGTGATGGGTTACCGTTGAGCCGGAGCTGGTTACTGTCTGTATCTCTGGGTCGGATGTGAAGCGACCGATTCCCGATCAGCGTAAGAGTCGCGGGTTGTTTGCGCAGCCGGTTAGCAGGGAGCGCTCGCGAGGTGGCAGGTGTCCACGGCACACTTGGTTGGCTAATTGAAATAAAGTAATAAACTTTTTCCTCGCTGTCTGAAGTGGGAACTCGGCGGCGGGGGGAGGGGGGGAATGACGCACTCGTTCTCCCCCGCTAATGCCAGCAAGCCTGGTCCAAAATGCAGGCCACAGGGCCCCAGGCCTAATGCGGCTTCTTGGCTGGGATCGGGCGCGGGATGAATGGGGGTATTAAACCGCCGGGCGCCAGCAGCACTTCTAGCGCACCCCGGTATCTCTTCTGTTCCAAGCGCTGAGCAAACTCGCGAAACGATGAATTCGAGGCAGAGGCATTAATCCACTCCTCTCCAATCACCGGCCGGAATGAATGCACGGCAAATAAGTATGCGCGATGCAAACGCTGCCTCTTCGGCCCGGCGGTGCGATTCGTGAGGAGTGTCGGAGCGCGTGAGGAACTGGGAATGCTCTCAATAGTCACACTGTTTGGGCTGTATGACGCCGCCGTGCCTTTGCCATCGGCCCTCGTCGGCTCGCGGTAATTGACACCTGGAGGAAAAAAAAAATCCGTACATTACGGACGTTCGGAGACGCTTGTGTCATTATATCGATTTTATTTTTATATTTACATTTCGATTATTCGCTGCTGTATTTCAATTGTAATTTTTCGTTTTATTCTATTATTATTTCTCTTGCCGGCACGGGGGCTTGGTGGTTTGCATGTTCTCCTCTCAGCGCTAGGGATTCCCGGTTTGAATCCCAATCTGGGTGGAGTTTCCATGTTCTCCCCGTGTCTGTGTGGGTTTCCTCCGGGTTCTCCGGTTTCCTCCCACAGTCCAAAAACGTGGATCAAGTCCATTGAATTATCCCATACAGAGTGTGTGCCCAGTGATAGATTGCCCCCCTGTCCTGGGTGTATGTGCCCAGCGCCCCAAACGTTCTTTCCCGGATGGGAAAGGGGAACCCCCCCCCCTGCGACCCTAATAGAGGATGCAGCGGAAGATAATGGATGGATGGATGGATGGATTATTTCTCTGGGTGGCACGGTGGCTTAGTGTTTAGCATGTTCTCCTCTCAGCGCAAGGAATTCCCTGTTTGAATCTCGATATGGGTGGAGTTTCCATGTTCTCCCCGTGTCCGTGGGGGTTTCCTCCGGGTTCTCCGGTTTCCTCCCACAGCCCAAAAACATGGATCAAGTCAATTGAGTTCTCCAAATTGCCCCATATAGAGTGTGTCTGTGTGAGTGAGTGTGCATCCAGCGATAGATTGCCCCCTGTCCTGGGTGTATCTGCCCAGCACCCGAAACGTCCTCCCCTGGATGGGCATGGGGAACCCCCCCCCCACAACCCTAATAGAGGATAAAGTGGAAGATAAGGGATGGATGGATGGATTATTTCTCTGGGTGGCATGGTGGCTTAGTGGTTTGCATGTTCTCCTCTCAGTTTGAATCCTGATCTGGGTGGAGTTTCCATGTTCTCCCCGTGTCCGTGTGGGTTTCCTCCGGGTTCTCCGGTTTCCTCCCACAGTCCAAAAACATGGCTGAAGGTCAATTGAATTCTCCAAATTGCCCCATATAGAGTGTGTCTGTGTGAGTGAGTGTGCATCCAGCGATTGATTGCCCCCTGTCCTGGGTGTATCTACCCAGCGCCCGAAATGTTCTCCCATGGATGGGCATGGGGAACCCCCCCCCCCACGACCCTAACAGAGGATAAAGCGGATGTTATTTCCAATTTTTTATGTGCCACATGTTACGTAAATGACAGTCTCTTTAAATCTACTTAATCCTATACTAGGGTTGCGGGGGGAGGGGTGACCCATGCGCATCGAGTGGAGAGTGTTTAGGGCAAAAACACCCAGGACAGGGGTGCACACACACACCCAGACTTTGGGAGAACATGGAAATCAGATTCGAACCAGGATCCCTAGCACTGAGAGGCGAACATGCTAAACCACTACGCCCCACCCCGTCTCTGATTTGTCGTCCTTCAACCCGAATGCAATGCGATCGCCACGTGTCGGAGTGTCGGAGAACCATCGCGCCACGGGGACCATGGGAAACATGCCTACGACAGATTCATCCATCCGTCATTAATTTGCCGCTGCCCAACGAGAAGGCGCAGAAATATTGTTATCGCGGCCGTCACCGTGAGAAACTAATTCCGTCCGAAGCGCGCGTTTGTATCCGCTCTCATCATTTTAATGGCCAGGCTATTTGCAGCAGACAGTGCTGCAGATTGCTTTCGCTGCTGTTTTATTGCGATTTTTGTGTTTTTTTTTTTTTTTTTTTGTGTTTTTTTTTTTTTTTTTCCTCCCCTCTTTTTTGTTTCGCACTGCATTTGCATAACACATCTCTCGCATGTCCTGACAAGTTTTTAATTGATATCGCCGGTGATTTTCGGCAGGCGATGGATTCGGCACATCTGATATTCCCTCAGGGAACACTGTCATTACCCCAAAGCTACGGAGCCTTTTTTTAATTACGCCGCCATGCTGTTGTAACAGGCCCGCAGGACGATTCAGTCCAGGTTGACGTTCCGACGTTCCGGTGGTGGTGGAGGCCGTCCCCGTCGTCCGGTTCCCTCTGCTTCTGCGCGCTTGTGAAATTCATTACAGCGTTGGCACTTTAAATGCCGTCTGCGTCGCTTTTATATCCCTGCAAGGCTTGGATTTGGGATTTGGACTCCCAGATAGCCATTTGTCTTCCTTTCCTTCTTGTAAAGCCCCTTTTATTTATTTATTATTTATTTTTAAGTTGATTCTACTTCGGGATGGCATGGTGGCTTCGTGGTTGGCATGTTCTCCTCTCAGCGCTGGTTCAGGTTCGAATCCCAATCTTGGTGGAGTTGCTATGTTCTCCCTGTGTCCGCGTGGGTTTCCTCCGGATTCTCCGGTTTCCTCCCACAGTCCAAAAACGTGACTCAAGGTCTATTAAATTCTCCATATTGCCCCATATAGAGTGTGCTTGTGAGTGTGTGCCCAGCGATAGATTGCCCCCCTGTCCTGGGTGTATCTGCCCAGCACCCGAAACATTCTCCCCTGGATGGGCATTAGGAACCCCCCCCCCACGACCCTAGTAGAGGATAAAGCAGAAGATAATGGATGGATGGATGATTGATTGTACTTCGGGGTGGCACAGTGGCTTAGTGGTTGGCATGTTCTCCTGTCAGTGCTGTGGATTCCTGGTTCGAATCCCAATCTGGGTGGAGTTTCCTCCGGGTTCTCCGGTTTCCTCCCACAGTCCAAAAACATGGATCAAGTCATTTGAATTCTCCAAATTGCCCCATATAGAGTGTGTTTCTGTGTGTGAGTGTGTGTCCAGCGATAGATTGTCCCCTTGTCCTGGGTGTTCTCAAAACGTTCTCCCCTGGATGGGCATTAGGAACCCCCCCCATGACCCTAGTAGAGGATAAAGCGGAAGATAATGGATGGTTGGATGGTTGTACTTCCAGAAAGCAAGCGAAACTTCTATCCCTCGCCGGCCGGCGTCTCTTTGTTGTCGTCGGACGGCGGGTGTTCTCCTCCTGCCCCTCTGTCCTCGTCGTGGGCGCCCGTTTTTTTGCAGCTTTTAGGAGATTATCGTGTCATTCCGCTGACACCAGATCCAAACACTGTTAGACACTGTGTAATGAGTTTGCTATTGAAGGCTCCAACAGCCACCCTCTGCTGCCCTGACTTTATTTCGCGCCGGCCTCACCGGCGGATTCCGTGCCACTGGCAATAATCAGCCTAATGAGTGAGGCTCCCTTTAAAAAAGAATGGTAGCTATGCCTGAAGTGAAGGGGGGGAAAAAATAATCCAATAAAATAAAAAAGAGAAGGCAGAAAATCCGTGTGGTAAAACAGACCTGGTGCATTGCATGATGCGATCCTTCAGCCGCAGCACAACACAGAACAAGCCTGACTGCAGACGTCCTGGCATTTACCACCGTGAGAGCTGTCAAAACAATGCCCGCGCTTGTTCTGCTCCCTGAGCTACATCCTCAACTCCGAGGCAACCGCCTAGCTAGGGATTTGCCAGGCGAGGCGGGAATTGAGTTTGCTGCCGTTGCGGCGTCGTCTTCCGTCCCAATTTAATTCCTTTCCGTGCCGCGTACTGTTTTCGCCATGCTGTTCGTAATCCCCCATCCCGCCCTTCGCCTCACGCCTGTTTTAACCGGGAGCGTATTCGCACCGCTGCAAAACAGCCCAAGTGCTTCCAGGTGCGAGGGGCAGAACTACGGCTTAAATATATATATTTATATACCTTTATCCTCCAATAGGTGCCGCTGTGTGAAGTGGCGAGGGTTCTAGGTTCTTGGGGAGATGAAGGCAGCTCAAGAGATCCCCTAGCCAAACACCCCATTGCCGCTTTCCAATGCCAATTAAAAGCCCCACACAGGCATGGCTCAGGCTCAGTCTGCCACCATCGCTGCATGCTGCTTTCATTTTGCCCCTTGTGCTGGCAACTTGGCAAAGCAGCGATTTTTCTCCTCTTTGCTGGAATATAGTGTTGTTTTTTAATTTTTTTATTATTTTTTTTCTTGCAGCTGTTTGAGAAAAGAAGATTCGATAAGGTGGGGGGGGGGTTTGTGGGGGGTGGGGGGGAGGGGAAAGGCCCCAGCTAAATCCGCCGCACATCTATGATGTCTGTGCGGCTGATTTAAATATCACATCGGCTTCGAAGTTACTTTGGGATGAGAGATTTTCAGCGGGACACGACAAATGTGTTCGTTCACGATAAAGACCTCAGCCAAGATGCGGAGACGGGGAACGCCGAGACAAAGGGAATTAAACCCCACCTCGTTCTGGATTAGCCAGGTTCCGGATAATCGAGACGGCCGAGCGCGGACCACCGGCATGCAGCGGGTGAAGTGATGACTTTCGCCCGGGAGCTCCGTCTTACACCCTGCCAGGGTGCGTCATGATGCTCACCCGCCGTTTAAATAGCAATGCAGCGTGTGAATACATCTCCCCCCGATGGGCGTGACCGTCACCAAATGTGGGGTTTACAGATTTTGATGGTACGATTCTTCTCAATATCCATCCATCCATCCATCCATAATCTTCCACTTTGTCTTGTACTAGGGTCACGGGGGGACGGGACGGGACACCATGCCCATCCAGGGGAGAACGTTTCGGGCGCAGGGCAGATACACCCAGGAGAGGGCGCCAATCTATCGCTGGGCACACACTCACACAAACACAATCTATATGGGGCAATTTGAAGAGTTCAATTGACCTTGATCCATGTTTTTGGACTGTGGGAGGAAACCAAAGAACTCCGAGGAAACAGGTAGTTGCACCGCTCAAATAGCAACCCCCCAAAGTCAGAGCACCACCTGGCTCTTAAAGGAAACGGCAAGGGACATGCTGATTGGTTTATTACACGTTACCCCCAAATCTTACTCATGAATAATTAAGAGAATTAGTATATGGAGTGCCGGGGCTGGGGTCTGAGTCTGTACCGGGGCAGGTGCGGTTCTCATGTTCAGCCCAAATACCACAGTGGAACTGCTGAGGGACAGTGTGGGTGGAGCTTCTCATTAAGTAGCCTGGTGAGAGTGAGGTTCTGTTATGGAACTGTGAAGTACAGAACACTTGAGATGAAATATAATTTTCATGATTCTTATTATTAAACTTGGTGGTTTAGTGTTTAGCATGTTCTCCTCTCAGTGCTGTGGATGCTGATTGGTTTATTACACGTTACCCCCAAATCTTACTCATGAATAATTAAGAGAATCAGTACATGCCATGTCTCATTGTCGTGATATCAAAGACACGCCCTAAAACGAGCTGCACACGTTCTCCTCTCAGCTCTAGGGATTCCCGGTTCGAATCTCAATCTGGGTGGAGTTTCCATGTTCTCCCCGTGTCCATGTGGGTTTCCTCCGGGTTCTCCGGTTTCCTCCCACAGTCCAAAAACATGGATCAACTTAATTGAATTCTCCAAATTGCCCCATATAGAGTGTGTTTGTGTGAGTGAGTGCACCCTGTGATGGATCGGCGTCATGTCCTGGGTGTATCTGCCCGGAGCCCGAAACGTTCTCCCCTGGATGGGCATGGGGAACCCCCCCTCACGACCCTAATAGAGGATAAAATGGAAGATAATGATGGATTGGATTATGGATGGATTATTTCAATGAGGTATATTATGGTTTTGTCCATGTTTGGACGGGGACTGATGCAGAGCTCATGGCTGCTATTGGCTCTCTGAGCGTTAACTATTGTTGAGTGACATTAATGAGGAGAATGCGCTGGGAAATAAGGTCCTATCAATGTGGACATCGACAAAACTCCATTTAGGTGCTCGCGCCTTGTGATGTTTCCCCAGCGGCCCACAACCCTCAGAAGAAATCCCCTCGTCCTTCTATTTTTTTCTCTCTCTTTTTTTTTTTTTTCTTTCTTTTTCAAAGACACTCAATTACCGTGGTTCTGAGGACATGGTTCTTTGGAGGATTTCCATTGATTTGTTTTGATCACCAGAAGCAGAGGGATGTAATGGAGGCCTGCTGAGAGTGTGGCAACACGTCTCGGACAGAGCCAGAGAAGAAAAAGGAAAAAAAGTGCGAAAGTAAGTGAGAAAGAGGGAGGTGGAGATTAATTCCACATGTAAAGGTGCTAGAACTGCACTGAGGCGCTCTGATAAGAATGTGCACTGAGTCATGCTGCTTCCCTCAAACCCTTTCGTCAATCTCATTGGAAGGTCAAGAAGAGAAAATCAATGTTACTGGATTTGTAACAGCTCCACATTAAATAGAACTTCTTTTTCTCCGTGAGAGTGCCGGGGCTGGGGTCTGAGTCTGTACCGGGGCAGGTGCGGTTCTCATGTTCAGCCCAAATACCACAGTGGAACTCCTGAGGGGCTGCGTGTGGGTGGACCTACTCATTAAGTAGCCTGGTGAGCGTGAGGTTCTGCTATGGAACTGTAAAGTACAGAACACTCGAGATGAAATATAATTTTCATGATTCTTATTATTTAACTTGGTGGTTTAGCATGTTCCCCTCTCAGTGCTGGGAATTCCCGGTTCGAATCCCAATTTGGGTGGACTTTCCATGTTCTCACCGTGTCCGCGTGGGTTTCCTCCGGCTTCTCAGGTTTCCTCCCACAGTCCAAAAACATGGATCAAGGTCAATTGAGTTTTCCTAATTGCCCCATATAGAGTGTGTTTGTATGAGTGCGCGTGTGCCCAGTGATAGATTGCCATTTGCCCTAGGTGTATCTGCCCAGCGCCCGAAACTTTCTCCCATGGATGGGCATGGGGAACCCCCCCCCCACGACCCTAATATAGGATAAAGTGGAAGATAATGAATGAATGAAAAAAAGATTCTTATTATTTAACTTGGTGGTTTAGTGGTTGGCATGTTCTCCTTTCAGAGCTAGGGATTCCCAGTTCGAATCCCAATCTGGGTGGAGTTTCCATGTTCTCCCCGTGTCCGTGTGGGTTTCCTTCGGCTTCTCCGGTTTCCTCCCACAGTCCAAAAACATGGATCAAGGTCAATCGTATTCTCCAAATTGCCCCATATAGACTGTGTCTGTGTGAGTGAGTGTGTGCCCAGCGATGGATTGCAATTTGCCCTGGGTCTATCTGCCCAGCGCCCGTAACATTCTCCCCTGGATGGGCATGGGGAACCCCCCCCCATGACCATAATCCATTCATCCAGGAAGATAATGGATGAATGGATTATTATGGGCAAATTGCCCCATATAGAGTGTGTATGTCTGTGTGAGTGAGTGTGTGCCCAGCAATAGATTGCCACCCTGTCCTGGGTGTATCTGCCCAGTGCCTGAAACGTTCTCCATCCAACCATCCATCCATCTAGGGTCCCTGGGGGGCTCCCCCATGCCCCAGGCGCTGGGCAGATACACCCAGGACAGGGCGCCAATCTATCACTGGGCACACACTCACTCACATAAACACAAACACACTCTATATGGGGCAATTTGGAGAATTCAATTGACCTTGATCCATGTTTTTGGACTGTGGGAGAAAGCCGGAGAACCCGGAGGTTTATAGTTTATTCATTCATTATCTCCCGCTTTATCCTCTATTAGGGTCGCGGCGGGGTTCCCCGTGCCCATCCAGGGGAGAACATCTCGGGCACTGGGCAGATAGACCCAGGACAGGGCGCCAATCCATCGCTGGGCACACACTCACTCACACAGACACACTCTACATGGGGCAATTTTTGAGAATTCAATTGACTTGATCCATGTTTTTGGACTGTGGGAGGAAACCGGAGAACCTGGAGGAAACCCACACAGACACGGGGAGAACATGGAAACTCCACCCAGATGGGGATTCGAACCGGGAATCCCTAGCGCTGTGAGGTGAACGTGCTGACCACTAAGCCACCGTGCTGCCGTTTATAGTTTATGATGCATTAAATTGTCATTAATGATGGAAATCATGGTTGTGTACGACTTCAGTCGTGTTATCAGAAAATTATTGCTGCATTAAGACTTCTCAGCTTCTTCTTCGGTGAGCTGTCTGACTTGTCAACATCTCAGACGGGTTATTACACAGTGACAAACTGAGTTTGGAGCATCTGGGAGCTTTCATTTAGGGTTTCTCCCAGAGCTGAAGGCTGCCAAGTGTGCTCCAGTTTCCTGTAGGCGCAGACAGGCGTCCATGTACGCCCCTGCAGACGCTGCAGAGAGCTGCTCTTTAAAGCTGCCGCCGCCGCCATGTCATACTCACTGAAGTAGTGCTGGGGTTATCCACCCACCTTCTCCTCCTTCTGATGGCCTGTTCTGATGTTCCGGCTCTCTTGCCGTCAGAACTTTCTCTTCAGTCCGATTGCCGCTTGTCTTTTTTTTTATACGTCACGTTAAGACTCCTTAATTAATCTTCAGTCACCGTTCATCCGACTCATGGACGGGAATCTGGAGATCTCAGACAGGAACTCTCCTCAAACCTAATTCAGTCCAATCTAATGGGGCATCACACGGTGACTCACTCCCTCGGATCTGGGTTCGGATTTGTGTGGTTTGGATCATTTATAATAGTTCGGTGTAAATGGCTTGCAGGGATGCTGAGGGATCAGGGCTCTGTACTTGGTCCTCTCCTCTTCTCACTACACATGACATCACTGAGCACAGTCATCCAGACGCATGGTTTCTCTTACCACTGCTATGCTGATGACACTCAGCTTCATCTGTCTTTTGCCCCTGACGACACCACCATCTCAAATCGGGTGTCTGCCTGCCTCACCGACATATCTGTTTGGATGAAGGCCCGTCATCTCAAATTAAATTTAGAAAAAACAGAGCTTCTCATTATCCCAGCTAAACCCTCAATCCATCACGACCTGACCTTCCAAATGGACGGCTCCACAATCTCCCCAACCGATTCGGTCCGGAACCTTGGTTTCACAAGGATCCCCCACCTTAAACTCTCTGATCATGTTATCAAAACCGCCCTTCTTTACAACGTCAGGAAGATCAGACCCTTCTTGACTGAACATGCTACCCAACTGCTTGTTCAAGCCCTAGTCCTATCCCGGCTTGATTATTGTAATGCGCTACTTGCCGGTATCCCAGCTTCCACAATCAGACCTCTACAACTTATTCAAAACTCTGCAGCCCGACTCGTATTCAACCAACCCAAGAACTCATGTCACTCCACCTCTCCTCTCTCTCCATTGGCTCCCTGTAGCTGCTGCATTCAGTACAAGTCACTGACTCTGGCCTACAGAACCATTTCTGGATCTTCCTCCTCCTACCTTCACTCCGACTCGTTCACTTCACTCCAGTGATGATCGCCCCCTGGCGGTTCCACCTCACCGAGGAGCTGATTCTCACTCGGTGATGTTCACCACTGCAAAATGGTGGAACGATCTTCCCAGCTCTGTCCGTAAGGCAGAATCACTAAGCAGTTTTAAGAAACTACTTAAGACGCATCTCTTTAACAAATACCTTTTGTAAGAAAAAAAAAGGGGGGGGGGGCGCAGCATCAAATAACTGTAATCAGGTTTGATGAATTTACAGTATAGTTGGTTTTCTGCATAACTTCTGACATGTGATGTTCTCATTTGTAAGTCGCTTTGGATAAAAGCATCTGCTAAATGACTAAATGTAAATGTAAATGACTTGCAGGGACCCTGAAGCTTGTGGGTTCTGTAGGCTGGGGGTTCGAACCCTGAGTCGGCCTAAAGATGCCGTTGTGGCTCCTAGATCAAGGCCCTAAACCTTTCAGGGTGGCTGAAGATGCGGTGAACCCCGACTAGTTAGTTTTTCAACCTGTGTATGTTCCTGTAATGAGGTTTAAACTCTGTCACCTGCATCAGGAGGAACCGAAGCAGAAGACTGAACGATCTGGAACGTTAGTATTTAGCTCTGACTCTGTTTTCTGATTCTCTGTGGGGCGTTTGTGTGTGTGTGTGTGATGAAGTCAACTGAATTCTGACGTACGTGTGTGTGTGTGTGTTTTCCATCACCTGCATATTTTCGAAGGTGTTTTGGTCGGTTTTGCGGCTCGTCGTTTGGGGTTTTTGGGAACGTGCCACGGTTGTGAGTGGTGCAGAGCGGGAGCCCCTGTTTGGAAACACCCCCTGCACTCACTCAGGGTTTTTTCTCACCCTCTCTGGGTTCTGCTGGGGCTTCATCTTCAGCATGATGAGACTGATGCTAAATTTAGAAGCTGTTTCTCGAGCCGTGAGAGCAGGAGAGATTACTGACAGAACGAAAAAGACCGAGTGAGTTAGTGTCTGAATGAGGGAGAGAGAGACACACACACACACACACACACACACACGGAGAGCGAGAGATACACATGAAGAGAGAGAGCAAGACACACGTGAGAGAGAGACACAGACATGAAGAGAGACACACACACGGAGAGAGAGACACACACACACAGACACTCGTGAGAGAGAGACACATGACGAGAGAAAGAGAGACACACACATGGAAAAAGACACATGCATACAGAGAACGACACACATGGAGAAAAGAAAGACACATGGATAGAGACATACACGGAGAGAGACATACACACACGGAAAAAGAATACAGAGAGAAAGAGAGACACACATACAGAGAGAGCGAGAGAGACACGTGGGGAAAAAAAACACGCATACAGAAAGACACATAGAGAAAGAGACATGCATATAGAAAGAGAGACATATGTGAAGAGAGACAATTTGTCTTGCTTTGGAAAGAGAAAGAAACATGCAGAAAGAGAGACACATATGAAGAGAGAGCAAGAGACAAAGAGAAAGACACACACACAGAGAGACACAGAAACATAGTGTGACTGAAACACAGAAAGACTTTATCAAAGTAAATCAATGATTTGAAATGAAATCAGGAATGAAACAGAGACACGGACAGAGAGACCGTTTTACAGATGCTGAGTGTGTCGTTTTGTGTTAGAACACCTCTCTCATGACGGTCTTCCTTCAGCTTTGGTTTCAAACGTTGGAGTAACGTGTGGGCGTGGTAGCTCAGTGGTGAGGGTTATCAATCTGAAGGTCGGGGGTTCAAATCCCAGCTCCACTGAAGTTAC
Source organism: Corydoras sp. C115 (assembly GCA_019802505.1). Lineage (NCBI taxonomy): Eukaryota > Metazoa > Chordata > Actinopteri > Siluriformes > Callichthyidae > Corydoras > Corydoras sp. C115. The sequence continues at coordinate 799,352 of JAFMOC010000058.1, read as the reverse complement.
CAATGTGGGTCCTTGAGCAAGACCCTTAACCCTCATTACTCCAGGGATGTTGTGATGAACCCTGTGCTCAGCTTGTAAGTGGCTTTGGATAAAAGCGTCCAATAAATGACCAAATGTAAAATGTAAATGTGAGTAACAGTCCTGAAACTTTTGATGAGAATGCGAACAACACTGCGCGATGTGAAGCCACTGGATTGCTCCTCGAGCGCAGGTTTGCGTGTGAACCGGGTTGATGGAAGGCTTTATTTCACGAGCCCGCGGTGGCTGAGCGGTTATGTAAGAGTGAGCTTGCAGATTCTCCTCTGGCAGCGCCTCATGCGCCGGTGCGAGCGCTGCCTCAGGATCCGTTTCATTCGCTTCACTCTCCACGTCCCTGTGAAACCACTTACCTTCATTTTCCTGCTCGCCACCTTAATGCTGGAAATGCCGTCAAATAAACAGGATTTGCGAACGACGGCGTCCCGCTCGCGTTCCTTGTGCGAATGGGTTCAGAGTTAGTGCACTCGCATGGCACTGAATGTGAGGGGTGATATTAATGGCGCAGAGATTTACAATAAGTACAGGAGACGGATAAACATTTCATTACCTTGAAGACGTGTGTGCGGGGTTAAGTGAGATGGATGCGAGGTGACGGGCGGTCCTCGCAGCGCTGATCCAGCTGAAGCAACAGGAAGGACAGCGTTTAAAAGAAAGACAAACTGACCTGCTCTGCCTTCTCTGTTCTCAGAGAACACTGTCAAAACAAAGCAGTGTTCTATCATTACGGGGCTTGGCCTTCTTCCACCTTCATTTCTGTTGCATAGATTTACTTACACTCAGCTTTACAGGACGCACAGGCGTGTGTGTGTGTGTGTGTGTGTGTGTGTGTGTGTGTGTGTGTGTAAGTGTATATGCGTTTATATGTCTATATATAGTGTGTGTGTAAGTGTATGTGTTTATATGTCTATATATATAGTGTGTGTGTGTGTGTGTAAGTATACGTCTCTCTCTCTCTCTCTCTCTCTCTCTCTCTCTCTCTCTCTCTATCTCTCTCTCTATATATATATATATAAATATAGATACACACACATAGTGTGTGTGTGTCTATATATTGTATGTGTGTGTATATGTATGTATATGTGTCTACATGTATGTATGTATATATTTTGTTTGTGTATATGTATATATGTGTCTACATGTTTATATATAGTGTGTTTGTATGTGTGTGTATATATATATATATGTCTACATGTGTAAAGTGTGCATGTATGTATTCATTGGCATTGTATATTGTATATGTATGTTTGTTTATACAGTGTTTATATATATATATATATATATATATATATATATATATATATATATATATATATATGTATATATATATATATATATATATGTGTATATATATATATATATATATATGTATATATATATATATATATATATATGTGTATATATATATGTATGTGTATATATATGTATGTGTATATATATGTATATACTGTACCATCGAAATCTTATTGTATAATCGTCTCAGCTCAGTTCACGTCTCTCCAGGTTGTTTCCAGGCAGCGGTGCACCTGTGTAAATTTTTTTCACACCTCATTTCAAGATGTCCACTCTCATCGTGGTACATATATTCACGAGCAGCGTTGCTATTTAAACTACGCAGATGAAGGATGGCAGTGAGCATCGTGACACGTCGTGAGCAGGGTGTATCATAAGGCCCTATATCGTCATATAAATGTCCTCAGAAAACTTTGGGGATTGGATTGATGGTGCAGCTGCTCGGATGTGAACAGTGTGCGTGGCTTTATAAACAGAACCCTGTGTGAGGAACGTAGGGTGCTATGTACACACGGATATAAATCAGCCCCTAACTGCACATGGCTCCACCGCACCACGGGCCTTTCAGCAACATTCCTCCACCTCGTTTCATCACGTTGCACTTCCACTCCGCTTGTAAATTAGCCATATGCTTAGCGCTTTGATTACCACCAAGTTCGCGCCACACTGAGCCGCTGGCTGAATGGGAACGACGGCGAGGTGGATGGTCGCGAAGCCGAGGCACGCGGTGCCAGCGCCGTCATGAGCGTAGATCATTGTGGACCATTGTTTATAGGTTGGAACAGATGTTTCTGTAAACCCATTGAGGCGGCGAGGGGGAGCGCACACGGCGGGCGCCGCACCGTTCACCCGTAATGAAAATGCTATTAATTAGGAACTAACCCATAATCACTGATTGCTTTGGCTTCATTCAGGCTTTTCAACCCACTTTGGTCCATACAGCTCGTAGAGTGTGAGTGAAGTAGGTAGCCTGTTGTACTCATGCTGGGGATCGAGGCCGCTCGGCTGTCGTGCTGAATTACATTTACCTTCTTCTATTAACTTTATACGCCAATGCTACCAATACACCAGAAATGTACCTGAACACGCCTCATTTTGAGACGTATGTGGAGCATCCAGACCTGAACCCCATTGAGAATCTTTGGGACGTCCTGGAGAAGTTGGTTTCAGTCAGCGGCGCACCTGTGTTTTCCGTCGCCATGGTAGCAATACACCAGAAATGTACCTGAACCCACCTCATTTTGAGACACACATACGTTCCTGAATCCCGTTGAGAGTCATTGGGACGTCCTGGACAAGTTTGCTCGGCTGTTGAATTAATACTAAATTATTTTCATCTGGTTTTATTACTTGGTGGCTTATTGGTTAGCATGTTCTCCTCTCAGCGCTAGGGATTCCCGGTTCGAATCCCAATCTGGGTGGAGTTTCCATGTTCTCCCCGTGTCGGCGTGGGTTTCCTCCGGGTTCTCCATTTTCCTCCCACAGTCCAAAACCATGGATCCAGGTCAATTGAATTCTGCAAATTGCCCCATATAGAGTGTGTCTGTGTGAGTGAGTGTGACCAGTGATAGATTGGCACCCTGTCCTGGGTGTATCTGCCCAGCACCCAAAACATTCTCCCTTGGATGGGCATGGAGAACCCCCCCCCCGCAACCCTAGTAGAGGATAAAGCGGAAGATAATGAATGGATGGATGTATCTGGTCACTCCACCACAGTCTAAATCATTGCTGATCTTTAGTGAGGTGTCAACCGGGCACCGTGCAGCTTGATTTGTGGCGTGTTGACATGTCTTCTCCATCGTAACAACAGAAGAAAGTACTCCTTGATTGGCACAAAACGTTATGGGTGTCTTTGGTGTTGGACACGTGCCTGTGTTGACGATTCACTGCCTAGATAATGATGAACATTGGACGGATGACATCTGGAGAGGTTGTTTTCAGTCACCATGGTAGCAACACCTCAGCAATGTACCTGAACCCACCTCATTTCGAGGCGGACGTAGATCTTCCAGACCTGAACCCCATTGAGAGTCTTTGGGACGTCCTGGAGAAGACTTGGTACAGTGGTCCACATCTCCATCATCTATACAAGATTTAGGGTTGGCAATGACTTAAATAAATGTTATGACATCACAGAAACATGTGGAGATGATGTCACAGAGTGGGATGTCATCAATGCTTAGGGCAGTGGAGTGAAATATAAAAGTGGTGATCTTTTTTTCTGGCCAGGCAGCGCGAGAGTTTTTCTATTAAATACGCAAAAGATGAATAAAATAATGACACGGCTCGTGATGACAGATATGTGCCAGAATCCGACAATTTACAACTTCACCTGCGATGAATCCTCTCGAAAAAGCTGATCTCATAACGCATTAAAAAAGCTCTCATCATGTACATTCCTCAACGAAAAAAAAAAAGAAAAGCTCTTTATAAGAATGTGTCGTCGCCATGGTGCTCATCGTCCCGTCTCCGCTGTGTATTTGAACATCGGGACGGAGGATGTCTCGTCTCCGAATGTCGGGGCTGTGGAAGCGTTGGCTGTTTTAATTCACCTTTGTTTGATTAGATTACTGGATCTAAGGTTTAAATCCTTAACCAGAGTTTCCTTCGTCTATATTTGTCTCGCTCTTAAATTGAAATTGGATTCATTGGCATGAATTACGACGAACACATGATGCTCAACGTTTTATTAATTTAAAGACTAACACAGTGAGTGTATTATGTAAAACCAGTCACACGTCTATAGGCGTTAACACGTCCACCTCACAGTGCTGGGGATCCGGGTTCGAATCCTGATCTGGGTGGAGTTTCCATGTTCTCTCTGCGTCCATGTTGGTTTCCTCCAGGTTCCTCCAGTCCATCCATCCATTATCTTCCGCTTTATCTTCTGTTAGGGTCATGGGGGGGGGGGGGGGGTTCCCCATGCCCATCCTTGGGAGAAGGTTTCAGGCGCTGGGCAGATACACCCAGGACAGGACGCCAAACTATCGCTGGGCACACACTCACACACACACACACACACACACACTCTATATGGGGCAATTTGGAGAATTCAATCAACCTTGATCCATGTTTTTGGACTGTGGGAGGAAACCGGAGAACCCAGAGGAAACCCACGCAGACACGGGGAGAACTCCAGATTAGGATTCGAATCCCTAGTGCCGAGAGGAGAACATGCTAACCATTAAGCCACCATGCCGCCCTCCCCCAGTCCAAATACATTGTTTCAAGGTGACTTGGCTGCTCTAAATTGTCCCTGTATAGTGAGTGTGTCTGTCCCCAGTCATGGATTGGCACCCTGTCCTGGGTGTATCTGCCCAGCGCCTGAAACGTTCTCCCCTGGATGCGCATGGGGATCCCTTCTCCCTCATGACCCTAATATACAATTGTAGAGTATCAGTAAAAAGTTAGGCCACACCCCCTTGTTGGTCCATTCTCTCTTTCCTCAACTTACCATATAGATGGACTTTGTAGTTCTACAATTCCAGACTGTAGTCCATCTGTGTTCTGTTGGTTCTCTGTTCTCTGTTGGTCAGGAGCATCACAGAACAGGTATCATTTGGGTAGTGGATTGTTTATTGTCAGTTCTGCAGTGACACTGATGTGGTGAGGGGGGGGGGGGGGTTAGTGCAGCAGTGCTAGGAACTAACACACCCACCAAATAATCCCTGCTCTGTGGTGGTACTATTGGGTTTCTGAGCATTAGAGAACGTAGTACACAGTATGTCCTGTAGAACACAAACAGATGGACTACAGAGTGGAACTGTAGAACTACAAATTCAATCTTCACAGGAGGTGGAACTGATGAGATGGATGATGCGTGGAGTAAACTTTTGACTTAATTCAGTCTAAGTAGCTTTGCTTAAAGGTCCTGCTTGTCAGAGCGAAGGCTCGACCCCTGAACCCTCTGTTCGATAGTCGAGTACATTAACCCCTGGGCCAGCCACCATCCCTGGATCCGTCACGCACATTAAGCGGTGCACTGGCCCCGGGTTCCACCGCTGCCCTCGGCCGATCCGCAACACTGGCTCGTGCTGTACACCGATAATCGGCAGAATAATTGCCAATCAATTATGAATGAAAGGGAGCCACCTACCACACAGGGCTGCCCATCCGAACATCAAACTTTAATTATCAATCACAGAGAGGTGTGAGCCCGCATAGCGGGGTTCTAATGAAGCTGTCTGATGCTCGGCGTACAGTGGCGTGTACGTGACCCCGCCGCGGTACGAGAGCGCCCCCGTTTGACCTCCCGTCTGAATGTAAAGGCGATCCGGTCGCGGCGCCCTAATTAAATCGGCGGGTTTTAGCATCGCAGCGTCGGATCGCGGCTCATTTCCGCAGACCCGCCGTTTAGTTAAGAACCTTAAGAACCTGCCTTTATGCTGAATGGATCTCTCGGGGCCCCTCGTCGCTCCTGAAAGCCTCGGAGGCTTATGATGCCTGTTTAGCCCGATCTGACCGAAGCACTATAATCAGTTCCTTAGAAGCCGACGGAACGTGGAAAGCCTTTTACTTTAATGGACGGGAAACACCCCCCATCCGAATGCCTTGCTTTGCTGAAAGCCCCGACAGCCATCGCAAATGTGAGAGTAAAAGCTTGGAAGTACAGAGATTGAGGGCTTCCCTGGTTGTATCACGAGCTCAGAGGAGCGAGATGTCAAATCCCCGCGGTGCGCGGGGGTCATGTGATCGCGGTTGCTACGTTACTGTTATTTGCAGGTACAAGCCTGACGAAACATAAACGCGGGGTATGGATTTTTAAGACGCGTTGTCCAGCCAGGAGCACCTGATCTAGAGCGTGGGTCGCTTTTCACGGCATCCTCGGACTTTCCCATACATCCTCGGACGTTCCCATTTCCTATTTTTAATTTCATCATTTAATTCCATTGTTTTTAGATCCTCGAATCCTTGGGTAGCGTTTGTCTTGTTTGTAAATGACGTTAAGGCCGGCATCCAATACCTAGCGACCATTTGGCAACAGGATATGGATTTTTAAGACGCGTAGTCCGTCCAAGAGCACCTGATTTAGAACTGGGTCGCTTTTCACAGCACCCTTAGACTTTTTCCCATTTCCCATTTTTAATTGCATCTTCATTAAATCCATTCTTTTTTTTTAGATAATTTAATTTTATTACATTTCTTTCTTGTATTTATTCCTATTTGCAGAGTCGTGGGTACCTGAGCTTTTCACTCACCTGTACACCTGTACCAATAAAAATCCTTAGATGGTGTTTGTCTTGTTTGTAAATGATATTAAGTCCTGCATCCAATGCCTAGCAACCATTTGGCAACGGCTTGGCAATGGGGTATGGATTTTTAAGACGCATAGTCCATCCAGGAGCACCTGATCTAGAACTGGGTCACTTTTCACGGCATCCTCGGACATTCCCATCCATCCTCGGACTTTCCCATATCCTATTTTTATTTTCATCATCATTTAATTCCATTCTTTTTTTATATAATTTAATTGTATTCTATTTTTTTTCTTGTAAATATTGTTATTTGCTCAGTAGTGGGTACCTGCACCTAAGCTGTTCACTCACCTGTACACCTGTACCAATAAGAATCCTCGAGTCCTTGAATCCTTGGGTAGCGTTTTTCTTGTTTATAAATGACATTAAGGCCGGCATCTAATACCTAGCGACCATTTGGCAACGGGATATGGATTTTTAAGACGCGTAGTCCATCCAGGAGCACCTGATCTAGAACTGGGTTGCTTTTCACGGCACCCTTAGACTTTCCCATTTCCCATTTTTAATTGCATCTTCATTAAATCCATTCTTTTTTTTTAAATAATTTAATTTTATAAATTTTTTTTCTTGTATTTATTCCTATTTGCAGAGTAGTGGGTACCTGAGCTTTTCACTCACCTGTACACCTGTACCAATAAAAATCCTTAGATGGTGTTTGTCTTGTTTGTAAATGACATTAAGGCCGGAATCCAATACCTAGCCACTAGCCATTTTTACCTAGCCATTTTTAAGACGCATTGTCCATCCAGGAGCACCTGATCTAGCACTGGGTTGCTTTTCAGGGCATCCTCGGACGTTCCCATTTCCTATTTTTATTTTCATCATCATTTAATTCCATTCTTTTTTTAGATAATTTAATTGTATTCTATTTTTTTTCTTGTAAATATTGCTATTTGCAGAGTGGTGGGTACCTGCACCTAAGCTTTTCACTCACCTGTACACCTGTACCAATAAGAATCCTCGAGTCCTTGAATCCTTGGGTGACGTTTTTCTTGTTTGTAAATGACATTAAGGCCGGCATCTAATACCTAGCAACCATTTGGCAACGGCTTGGCAACAGGATATGGATTTTTAAGACGCGTAGTCCATCCAGGAGCACCTGATCTAGAACTGGGTCACTTTTCACGGCACCCTCGGACTTTCCCATATCCTATTTTTATTTTCGTTGTCATTTAATTCCATTCTTTTTTAGATTATTTAATTTTATTCAATTTTCTTGTAGATATTGCTATTTGCACAGTAGTGGGTACCTGCACCTAAGCTTTTCACTCACCTGTACAAATAAAAATTCCTTGAATACTTTGGTAACGTTTTTTTTTTTTGTTTGTAAATGACATTAAGGCCGGCATCCAATACCTAGCAACGTTGTATGGATTTTTAAGACGCGTAGTCCATCCAGGAGCACCTGATCTAGCACGTGGGTCGCTTTTCACGGCATCCTCAGACATTCCCATACATCCTCGGACGTTCCCATTTCCTATTTTTATTTTCATCATCATTTAATTCCATTCTTTTTTTAGGTAATTTATTTTTATTCTATTTTTTTCTTGTAAATGTTGTTATTTGCACAGTAGTGGGTACCTGCACCTAAGCTTTTCACTCACCTGTACACCTGTACCAATAAGAATCCTTGAATCCTTGAATTGTTTGTAAATGACATTAAGGCCGGCATCCAATACCTAGCGACCATTTGGCAACGGGGTATGGATTTTTAATATGCATAGTCCATCCAGGAGCACCTGATGTAGCACATGGGTCATTTTTCATGGCATCCTTGGACGTTCCCATTTCCTTATTTCAATTTCATCCTCATTTAATTCCATTTAGATAATTTAATTGTATTCTATATTTTTTCTTGTAAATATTGCTATTTGCGCAGTAGTGGGTACCTGCACCTAAGCTTTTCACTCACCTGTACACCTGTACAAATAAAAATCCTTGAATCCTTGGGTGACGTTTTTATTGTTTGTAAATGACATTAAGGCCGGCATCCAATACCTAGCGACCATTTGGCAACGGGGTATGGATTTTTAATATGCATAGTCCATCCAGGAGCACCTGATGTAGCACATGGGTCATTTTTCACGGCATCCTTGGACGTTCCCATTTCCTTATTTCAATTTCATCCTCATTTAATTCCATTTAGATAATTTAATTGTATTCTATATTTTTTCTTGTAAATATTGCTATTTGCACAGTAGTGGGTACCTGCACCTAAGCTTTTCACTCACCTGTACACCTGTACAAATAAGAATCCTCGAGTCCTTGAATCCTTGGGTAGCGTTTGTCTTGTTTGTAAATGACATTAAGGCTGGCATCCAATACCTAGCGACCATTTGGCAACGGCTTCCACGATGCATTAAACAGCATCATCATTAAGGGAGTTGAACCATTATTTTTAAGTGATCGTAATGCCCACTGGGGCCGATTCCACCGCTGCAACCCGAACACATTTACCGGGAAGTTGCGCCGTTCGGATGGCCGTAGACGGTCAGTGCGCGACGCGTAATGGGAAAGTTATGAGGATGGATGTCTGACGGATAGTGTGGGGTAGTGCATGGGAATACAGATCTAATGTTCCCGCTGACCACATCGCTCGGATGTAAATGTCCATTTGATAACAGCAATCCATCCTCCCCGCAGATTCGGCAGCGGCCTCCGGGCCAGATTGGTTGGGGACTAATAGTCGTGGCTTCGATGCAGGCCTGGGCGTGTATGCCACCCGTCTTCCCTCAGACAAAAGTCCTGGGTTATCATGGTCTGTCAGATTAGTCTGGCGCTTGCCGATGGTCTGTTAGTAAATGTTCTTCACTACTTGACCATAATGCATCGTTCCATCCATTATCCTCTACTTTATCCTCTACTAGGGACGTGGGGGGGTTTCCCCATGCCCATCCAGGGGAGAACGTTTCGGGCGCTGGGCAGATACATCCAGTACAGGGGGGCAATCTATCACTGGTCACACACTCACACTCTATATGGGGCAATTTGGAGAATTCAATTGACTTGATCCATGTTTTTGGACTGTGGGAGGAAACCAGAGAACCCGGAGGAAACCCACACGGACACGGGGAGAACATGGAAACTCCACCCAGATTGGGATTCGAACCGGGAATCCCCAGTGCTGAGAGGAGAACATGCTAAACCACTAAACTACCGTGCAACCCTGTTTTTATTATTTCATTCATTCATTCATTATCTTCCGCTTTCTCCTATATTAGGGTCGCGGTGGGGTTCCCCATGCCCATCCAGGGGAGAACGTTTCGGGCGCTGGGCAGATACACCCAGGACAGGGCGCCAATCCATCTCTGGGCACACACTCACTCACACTGACACACTCTATATGGGGCAATTTGGAGAATTCAATTGACTTGATCCATGTTTTTGGACTGTGGGAGGAAACCGGAGAACCCGGAGGAAACCCACACGGACACGGGGAGAACATGGAAACTCCACCCAGATTGGGATTCGAACCGGGAATCCCCAGTGCTGAGAGGAGAACATGCTAAACCACTAAACTACCGTGCAACCCTGTTTTTATTATTTCATTCATTCATTCATTATCTTCCGCTTTCTCCTATATTAGGGTCGCCGGGGCTTCCCCATGCCCATCCAGGGGAGAACGTCTCGGGCGCTGGGCAGATACACCCAGGACAGGGCGCCAATCCATCTCTGGGCACTCACTCACTCACACAGACACACTCTATATGGGGCATTTTGGAGAATTCAATTAACTTGATCCATGTTTTTGGACTGTGGGAGGAAACCGGAGAACCAGGAGGAAACCCACGCGGACACGGGGAGAACATGGAAACTCCACCCAGATGGGGATTCGAACCGGGAATCCCTAGCGCTGAGAGGAGAACATGCCATACCACTAAGCCACCGTGCCGCCCCCGTTTTTATTAATTATTTTTATATATATTTTTTTTGCATACATTTTTTTTGGACGCGATCATGAAATAAACCTCGTCTCTGGAACGTTATGCATTACAGAAAATTTTTTTCTCCCCGAACTTCACCCTCCGGTAATCTAACAGCCACCTTTAATGTTGCCCAGACACTAAATAAGACTCCGCCCTCCATGAACTTGATCTTGAGCTTTGTGAATCCCTCAGCCTCTGCACGTCGATACGTATCGTGCACGTCTCACTGAGCCGTGCATGATTATCAGAGACATCGATTCCGCCGTCCATCCCGTGTCCTGGGCCCACCGCCGGGGCCGAGCCTCCCGCAGCGGGCGGGAAAGCTTTCGAGGCCCCCTTGGGGAGGGGTTGTTTGTTGATCGGTGACTGCAGTCCGTCCGTTGTTTCCACAGCTGCCTTGGCCTTGGTTTTGATGTTCTTGAGCTGACCTTGGGGAGCCAGGCTATCGGTGCACGTTGCTCCGCCGGGCCCGCAGGGTTTTGCGTGGTTCAGCGAAAGCGTATGACTCTCGTCGAGAGAAACATATAAGCTACACCACGGGGAAGCCTGCCTGCGCTGTTAGTCTTTGGAAAAAAGCCGCTGTTTGGATTCCAGTTTAGATCTTTCCTCTTTTGAAGGAGGCGAGTCAACAAGGAATACATTTAAATATAGCTGTGGGACAAACAGTTCAGGTTGGGCTTTTTTTGCGGAATTGTTCTTTAGCTATTTTTATAAACACAATGCGGGAAGCGTCTGTATACGTTTGTAAGCCGTGTATGAATCAGTGGCTTTAGATCTTTATTGCGTTACATCATTCCGCAGACATGACTTGCGGCTGTGCCAACTTCAGGGTTGGGTCCAGAACACAAGGTCAGGCACGATGCCACCCCGCTGGAACAATGACGGTTAAGGGCCTTGCTTAAGGGGCCCACATTGGTGACTTCAGTGGACTTGGGGTTTGAACCCTCAACACTTTGGTTGTCCCTGTCCCCTGTCCAGGGACCCTCTGCATCCTTAAAATTAATCCATTAATTAACATCCATCCATTATCTTCCGCGCTGGCCTGTAGTAGGGTCGGGGGGGGGTTTGGGAGGGGGTTCCTCATGCCCATCCAGGGGAGAACGTTTCGGGCGCTGGGCAGATACACCCAGGACAGGGCGTCAATCTATCACAGGACACAAACACACACATAAACACACTCTATGGGGCAAAGGGCGGCACGGTGGCTTAGTGGTTTAGCATGTTCTCCTCTCGAATCCCAATCTGGGTGGAGTTTCTATGTTCTCCCCGTGTCGGCGTGGGTTTCCTCCGGGTTCTCCGGTTTCCTCCCACAGTCCAAAAACATGGCACAAGGTGAATTGAATTCTCCAAATTGCCCCATATAGAGTGTGTCCAGAGATAGATTGGCGCCCTGTCCTGGGTGTATCTGCCCAGCACCCGAAACGTTCTCCCCTGGATGGGCATGGGGAACCCCCCCGCGACCCTAATAGATGATAAAGCGGTAGATAATGGATGGATGGATATATGGGACAATTTGGAGAATTCAATTGACCTTGAGCCATGTTCTTGGACTATGGGAGGAAACCGGAGAACCCGGAGGAAACCCCCGCGGACATGGGGAGAACGTAGAAACTCCATCCAGATTGGGATTCGAACCTGCTCTTTCTAATGCAGTCTGTAAATGAACCCCGTTTGTGTTTGAGAAGTCCCGTCGCCGGTCCTCATCGTGTCCTGTCCCGTCACTTTTCGGGGCGTAAACCCGGGACGACGAGGACGCATGTGGGGATTTTTTTTTTACCCTGTGGAATTTTATGTCAGGAAACCATGTGAGGGGGTCTTGTGTACAGTGGGCGGAGCCTGTGAACGGGAGGCCGGGCTAGGAGGCAGCTCGGTAATGGAACCACCTTCTGATTGGTGTGCCGTTTTTGGTCAGAAGATGCCTCACGCCGATCGACAGGTGCTCCCAGCCACCAGGTCCGCCCCATGACGCCCTCCCACCAGCATAAAATGACATCTCTTAATATTCACTCCACCCTCAGCTCACCTGGCATCCACCGCCTTCTCTCAGTGTCCCCATGCAACACTCCCAGCGCTTCCGAAAACCAGACTCGCATTCAAAAACGACTCTCCTGCTTATAAAACCGGAGGACGACTCGTCTGACAGGGTGGAGGATCTCCGAGTTTTCTTTGGTAAAGTGCCACATCTATATATATATATAAAAAGGAAATGCCACCTTTGTTTGAACTTTTGATTGGCACCGTCGAATCGCTTTGTGCCGTTCTGACGCGGCGCATTCATATCCACGGAGCATATCAAACTGTTGACGTTGTCTGTGAGGGCACGCTGCAGAGAGAGACAGCTGGCATCAGTGTTACTGCTCCGTAACACCACAAAGATTAATAGCTCGCAATAGACAGTAAATGAAAGGTGATTTATTGCTCATTATATACACTGCTGTGCAGCTCATAGAATTTCATACTGGGGTTTTAATACCATTATGTCGATCAAAAGAGGCAGCTGATGAATATTGGAGCAGAAATAATACAAAGTAATTAACAGTGAAAGACCACAGCTTTATAAATGAACTTGCCATTAATCTAATCCTCCCCCCACCTGCTCCCCGCTCGTGCACATTTGGCAGCTAGGGGGCAGAAGGTAAAGATTGTTCAGGAGTGATAAGCTGGGTGAGGGAGCGGGCTCGGTTATTGATGCCGCCCGTCAGTCCTCCGCCCGCCCAATCGGCTGCTTAAGAACAGAGGGAGGCCATTTGAATATTAGGGATGCAACCAAATATTTCATCCATCCATCCATCCATCCATTATCTTCTGCTTTATCCTCTACTAGGGTCACGGGGGGGGCAAACACACTCTATATGGGGCAATTTGGAGAATTCAATTGACCTTGAGCCATGTTTTTGGACTGTGGGAGGAAACCGGAGAACGCGTAGGAAACCCACGCGGACACGGGGAGAACATGGAAACTCCACCCAGATTAGGATTCGAACCGGGAATCCCTAGTACTCAGAGGAGAACATGCCAACTACTAAGCCACCGTGCCGGCCCAAATATTTAATGCATCACTTATATACAGGTCAAAAGTATGGACACATCCACTTCTCACTACATGGTCTGTTTCCTCCACTTACCATATAGTTGGACTTTGTAGTTCTCCAATTCCAGACTGTAGTCCATCTGTGTTCTGTTGGTTCTCTGTTCTCTGTTGGTCAGGAGCATCACAGAACAGGTATCATTTGGGTGGTGGATTGTTTATGGTCAGTTCTGCAGTGACACTGATGTGGTGAGGGGGGGGTTTAGTGCAGCAGTGCTGCTGGAGTTTCATTTCTCCACCTCAGTGACACTGCTGGGATAGGACTAACACCCCCCCCCAATAACCCCTGCTCTGTGGTGGTACTATTGGGGTTCTGAGCATTAGAAAACAGAGTACACAGTATGTACTGTAGAACACAAACAGATGGACTACAGAGTGGAACTGTAGAACTACAAAGTCCATCTTTGCAGGACGTGGAACTGAGAACAGGGACAATAAGTGGAGCAGAAAGGGGGCGTGTCCTAACTTTTGATTGGCACTGTATGCATAAGGGCTGCACAGTGGTGTGGTAATCAACATGTTCACCTCTCAGTGTTGGGGATCCAACTGGATGGACTTTCCATGTTCTCCCCATGTCCATGTGGGTTTCCTCCGGGTTCTCTGGTTTCCTCCCACAGTCTAAAACATGGATTCAAGGTCAATTGGCTGCTTTCAATTGCCCCTATATAGTGAGTGAGTATGCCCAGTGATGGGATGGCGCCCTGTCCTGGGTGCATCTGCCCAGCACCCGAACCCCCTGTGACCCTTGTGTAGAATTAAGCTGAAAATAATGGATGGATGTTGGGTTCTTGTTGGAGATTGGATCGTACAATGATGTCGCGTATCACAGACGTCCCTTTTGGACTTTTGTGAATTTGAGCTAGGCTTGTTGGAAACGAGCAGCATGCTTGTAATGTGTGTTAATGCGGCTGGGTTATCAGAGGAGCTACAGAAGGCGCTCTGCGCTGGGAGATCCCATTCATGCTAATGATGTTGATGAATTCCAGGATCGTGGGGATTACACCAGTCCATTTTGGGGCCTGTTGTTTTTCAGTGTTTGCATTTATAATGCTGCTGTGACTCATTTGAATAATCACACATGCAAACGGGCTGCTTATATAAGACGCTCCATTCTTCAGACCTCATCCGAAATGGCAAGACGAAGCGCTTCTAAGCCGATTGGTCGATTCATTCCGTCAATCTCCTAATTGCCCTTATCTCTTTAACAGTAGCCGCGGTGCTCATTCGGTTTCCTGTACGTTTGCCGTGGATTATTTTCCCTGTCGACCGTCTGAACCGAAAACAGGTCACCACCTGGATGTACCTCCTATCTGGGGTTCTGCAGGTCAGGTTCTGGTCAGGTTCCTTCATCTATAGATCTGTTCTTCTTGATTACATGACCGATTCCAAGATGATAATGTTAGAATTCATGGAGCTAAGATTGTGACAGAGTGGTTAAGGGAGCATGAGACGTCATTTACACACATGGATCGATCATCAGTCCAGAACTGAAGCTCATTGAGAAGCTTTGGGACGTGCTGAAGGAGACAGTAATACCAACGCAGCACCATAAAGCCGGGGTTATTGCTTTCACCTGACAGTAAGATGGTCCTGGGTTCGAAACCCTGATGGAGGACTACATGTCCTCCCTGTACATGCACAGCATTTTTTTAGTGAACCTTCAATGTTCCATTGTGGCGAAAAAGGAAGTGATAATGAAGCAAATGTAGCGAAAGGCATTAATGGGTTTACAAACTTATTGTTATTTTTGGTCAATCACAAACAATTAGATGGTGAGAAATGTTTAATGTGTGTGTGTATATATATATATATATATATATATATATATATATATATATATATATATATATATATATATATATATATATATAGGCGGCCCGGTGTCTTAGTGGTTAGCACGTTCGACTCTCAGCGCTCCAGGTTTCGAATCCCAATCTTGGTGGAGTTTCCATGTTCTCCCCGTGTCTGCGTGGGTTTCCTCCGGGTTCTCCGGTTTCCTCCCACAGTCCAAAAACATGGATCAAGTTAATTGAATTCTCCAAATTGCCCCATGTAGATTGTGTCTGTGTGAGTGAGTTTGTGCCCAGCGATGGAGTGGCGTCCTGTAATGGGTGTATCTGCCCAGCGCCCGAAACGTTGGCGCTGAATGGGCATCGCTCCCCTGAATGGGCATGGGGAACCCCACCGTGACCCTAATTGAGGATAAAGTGGGAGATAATGGATGGATGTATATGTGTATATATATATATATGTGTGTCTGTGTCTGTGTGTGTGTGTGTGTGTGTGTATATATATATATATATATATATATATATATATATATATATATATATATATATATATATTTTTTTTTTTTTTTTTTTTTTTTTTGGTTTGGTTTCAGTTTGAAACATGACATTTATTCTCCATTAAATGTCTTTTTATGTATGTTGAATTCTCTAGAACAAATTAATTGCAAATTGCTTACATTAATTTAAAAGGAATTAGATGCCTCAGATTCCATCGCTTGTTGGACAGATTAGCAACGAAAACGGAGGTTCCAGTGTGTGTGTGTGTGTGTGTGTGTGTGTGTGTGTGGGTGGGTGTGGGTGGGTGTGGGTGGGTGTGGGTGGGTGTATGGGTGTACATATATAAATACTCTTAAAGTAAATGAATCCTGGGAGTCCTCTATGAATTTTTGCTGGAGGTGCTCAAAAGTCTCCAGACATCCTGGCAGGACTTCCTTTCAGTCCAAGTGCAATCAAGGTTCAGTTGATCAGAACCAAGTGTGTCCAATCAACAACCCTTAATTTGATTAAGCTTAATCATCAGAGACTCTCTGAACTTTGATGAGGATGACGATGCTCTGAGGTCAGCACTGCAGCCTCCTGTCATTGAGGATGAGCAGCTGGTGTCTCCTGTCCACTGTTTTTTAAATTAATTAATATATATTTTTTAAAATAATTTTTCATTTTAATTAATTTTATTATTATTATTAAAAAAAAATTTGCCTACTGTACTTACACACAAATTAATCCTCCACATTTAACCCGTCCATGCAGTTACACACGGTATCCAGGGAGAATTTGGGGTTAGATCTCTTGCCCACAAGGGTACTTCAGCCAAAGTACTTGGGATTGGGAATCAAACCGGGAACCTTCAGGTCATAAGGCGGGTTCCGTTACCACAAGCCCATGACTGCCCCGGTTCTGGCCTGGAGTTTTTGGAGGACCATCAGTTAATTAAAGCTTACAGGAGCTTACAGGTTCTGTTAGTCCAAATGGGACATAAGTGTTAAACCTCTGCAAATACTCACCATCTTTAGTGGGGTTCTTAGACGAGGTTCTACGCCTGGTGTCTTGAGTTTCTTTGAGACACAGAAAGCCTTTAACAGCAATAGCACATTGTGTAAGCTGTTACCACACCTCCTGCATGTCCACTTGAGGTGGCGGCCTATGTGTGACCAATGGAACACATGGAGCTCCGGAACCCAGGTGAGAGAACCTTTTAAAGCACTGGGCTGTTTTCACACGCCCAAATAAGTGATGGGAAAACATGCCTGAGGCTTTCCACAAGCTTCCAGTCTTCTCTTTCCTACCTGCTCGTGGGATTTACTGACCTTCTAAATCCCTCATTGAGTTTAGTACTCTGGACAAGCCTTCTTGTTGGAGTGACCGGGAGTGGGGAGGTGCAGGGATAGTACAGGAGGTGGTGAGTGGACCACTTGTTCTCCACTGGTTCCATCTCATCACTTGAAAGTGTGTCCAATCAACAATCAACCAACATTTAATTTGATTAATCCTAATTATCAAAGACTCTGATCTTTGATGAGGATGACGGTGCTCTGAGGTCAGCACTGCAGCCTCCTGGCATTGAGGATGAGGAGCTGGTGTCTCCTGTCCACTGTTTTTTTTTCATTATTATTTATTTTTTTAGTGCAGGGGGTGGTGAGCGGACCACTGGTTCTCCACTGGTTCCATCTTACCGCTTGAAAGTGTGTCCAATCAACAACCCTTAATTTGATGAGGATGACGATGCTCTGAGGTCAGCACTGCAGCCTCCTGGCATTGAGGATGAGGAGCTGGTATCTCCAGTCCACTGTTTTATTTTATTGATTTATTTAGTACGGGCACGGTGGCTTAGAGGTTAGCACGTTTGCCGCTCAGCGCTAGGGATTCCCGGTTCGAATCCCCATCTGGGTGGAATTTCTATGTTCTCCCCGTGTCCGTGTGGGTTTCCTCCGGGTTCTCCGGTTTCCTACCATAGTCCAAAAACATGGATCAAGGTCAGTTGAGTTCTCCAAATTGCCCATTATAGAGTGTGTCTGTGTGAGTGAGTGTGTGTCCAGTGATAGATTGGCGCCCTGTCCTGGGTGTATCTGCCCAGCGCCCGAAACTTTCTCCCCTGGATGGGCATGGGGAACCCCCCCGCGACCCTAATATAGGATCAAGCGGAAGATAATGGATGGATGGATTTATTTAGTACAGGGGTTGGTGAGCGGACCACTGGTTCTCCACTGGTTCCATCTCACCGCTTGAAGGTTTGTCCAATCAACAACAGTTAATTTGATTAAGCCTAATTATGAAAGACTCTCTGATCTTTGATGAAGATGACAATGCTCTGAGGTCAGCACTGCAGCCTCCTGGAATTGAGGAATGAGAAGCTTTTTTAAAATTGTTTTATTTTTTTATTTTTTATTTATTTAGTACAGTGGGTGGTGAGCGGACCACTGGTTCTCCACTGGTTCCATCTCATGGCCATGGCTTTGTTCAGCTGCACGATCTGAACAAATAAACCAGCTCGGCGTCGGCGTTTAAACCAACACGCTCGGTAACCGCTCGCAGTGGAACGCGGGGCGGGAGGTAAAGAAAATAGATCTCCCCGGCTCGCGCGAGGCGCTGTTTTGTAGCGCGGCGTCCTAGTGCGGCGGCTAATTTCCCCATTTTGCGCGCCTTCATGTGGCTGATGCTGCGCGCCGTCTTCTTTCCCATCGTTTTCAGGTCGCTTGATCAGATTTCGTCTGCTGTGCCGGTTGAGATGAGACCCCCCTCTGTGTTTCTCACCGAGTTCACTCGTTCTCCTCCCTCCTTGTCGTGGGTGAAACGCCTTGCGCGCCTTTATTTTGCTATTGAGGATAAGAAGAGCTGTCGAGGGTAACTACCAACAGCTTCTTCATCATCAGCTGTATATCCATAAAATACTGTATACTCTCTAATAATACTTTAATATAATATCCATCCATCCTTTATCTTCTGCTTTATCCTCTACTAGGTTCGCCATGTTCCCCATGCCCATCCAGGGGAGAACGTTTCGGACGCTGGACACATACTCACTCACACAGACACACTCTATATGGCGCAATTTGGAGAACTCAATTGACTTGATCCATGTTTTTGGAATGTGGGAGGAAACCGGAGAACCCGGAGGGAACCCACACGGACACGGGGAGAACATGGAAACCACCCAGATTGGGATTCGAACCAGGAATCCCTAGTGCTGAGAGGAGAACATGCTAAACCACTAAGCCACCGTGCCGCCCTATAATATAATATCATTCTAATAATAATAATATATAATATTTAATAATTTGGGTGGTATGGTGGTTTAGTGTTTAGCATGTTCTCCTCTCAGTGCTAGGGATTCCCAGTTCAAATCCCAATCTGGGTGGAGTTTCCAAGTTCTCCCCGTGTCCGCATGGGCTTCCTCCGGGTTCTCCGGTTTCCTCCCACAGTCCAAAAACATGGATCAAGGTCAATTGAATTCTCCAAATTGCAGCATATAGAGTGTGTCTGTGTGAGTGAGTGTCTGCTCAGTGATGGATTGCCCCCCTGTCCTGGGTGTATCTGCCCAACGTCCGAAACGTTCTCCCCTGGATGGGCATGGGGAGTGATGGATGGGCGCCCTGTCCTACCCAACACCCGAATCCTTCTTCCCTGGGGAACCCTTCACCACACTTGCATAGGATTAAGTGGAAGATGATCGATGGATGATAACTATTAAATGTCTCTTGGGGGCGTGTCCGACTCTTAGATACTCCAGTATCTAACGAAACCTTTCCCCTTCCGTCGTTTACAGATGACACAGTCATGGGGTCATTAGCATCTCCATTGTACCCGTCTTTGGGATGTGGGAAGAACTCTAGAGTACCTGGATTAAACCCACTCGGGTACAGGGAGGACATGCAAACTCCACACAGAAAAGCACCTTGGTCCACCCCATCCAGTAATGAAACCCGGGACCGTGAGGCGTTAACGCTGCCCGCTGCCCCACTGACCTGCTTTCCACTGATAACTTCAACCACCCCATCCCACATCCTTCATTTCCTCTTTTTTTTTTTTTTTATCTTCGTCGCCTCCTCGGCTCCAGATCTTTTGGAAATCTTCGTTTCATTTTGCATGAATTACAAAACGTGCCCTTCTTTATTTCATTTTAATTGGAGATTCCTCACCTCCGTGATTATATTTAGCACATTTTGGCGTTGTTATTTAATTTGTCCTTGTCAGAGGCCGGGCCTTTGGAGCAGAAGCTAATCAGCGCGTCGTCCACAGAGCCCTCCGAATTTATTTTCCTCTGCAGTGGCGAACCATTTTTCACGTTAAGTAAAATGCAAATGCGTGGTAGTAAAATGAGGAATTGTGGGCCTGTCGTACACGGCGACTCCATTATCATTAGGTTGGAATGCATTTCGATTTTCTCTGTCAGTTCATTTAGCTGCGCATAATAACAAATAGACATTGTTTCGCGTTATTCCCGAACAGCAGCGCTACCCCTGCGGAAGAGCCGGGGGCAAGACTTAGCACCTATCTATACCAGTTACATTATGCACTCTCATTACGCTCTTCAATTTGTATCAATAAAATACACTTTCGAATAAAAGCAAGCAGAACAAATATTTTTACCATCCGGAAGGTGATTGGACGGGACTGGCGAGATGGAGAGGACGCGAGTGGGAGAGTGGGGGAGAGTGGGGTGCGAATGCGAGAGTGGGGGAGAATGGGAGAGTGAGTGCAGGAGCTCTGCTCGCGTCAGCTTATGACTTATTTAGCAATTTGTCACTTTTATTTACTTGCGCTGCATTGCCACGATATCACCGCGAGACACAGGGTTCCACGCTGGGACGCGACACCGAACGGAACCGCTGTGATGTAAACAGTCGCTTGACTTACAGCCATCGATGTGCGTTTTATTAATTTCGAAGGAAATCGGATTAGATGGTGGAGGACGGCACGATGGCTCAGTGGTTCAGATGGCTCAGCACGTTCTCCTCTCAGCACTAGGGATTCCAGGGTCGAATCCCAATCTGGGTGGAGTTTCCATGTACTCCCCATGTCCGCGTGGGTTTCCTCAGGGTTCTCCGGTTTCCTCCCACAGTCCAAAAACATGGATTCTCCAAATTGCCCCATATAGAGTGTGTTTGTGTGTGTCTGTGTGAGTGAGTGTGTGCTCAGTGAAGGATTGCCCCCCTGTCCTGGGTGTATCTGCCCAGCGCCCGAAACTTTCTCCCCTGGATGGGCATGGGGAGTGATGGATTGGCGCCCTGTCCTATCCAGCACCCGAATCCTTCTTCCCTGGGGAACCCCTCACGACACTTGCATAGGATTAAGTGGAAGATGATCGATGGATGATAACTATTAAATGTCTCTTGGGGGTGTGGCGTATTGCCACGATATTACCGCGAGACACGGGGTTCCACGCTGGGACGCGACTCCGAATGGCATATAGAGTGTGTCTGTGTGAATGAGTGTGTGTCCAGCGATAGATTGGTGCCCTGTCCTGGGTGTATCTGCCCAGCGCCCAAAACGTTCTCCCCTGGATGGGCATGGGGAACCCCCGCTACCCTACTAGAAGATAAAGCGGAAGATAATGGATGGATGGTTATCTTCCATTTAATCCTCTACTCGGGTCCAGGGGAGAACGTTTCGGGCGCTGGGCAGATAAACCCAGGACAGGACGCCAATCTATCGCTGGGCACACACTCACTCACACAGACACACTCTATATGGGGCAATTTGGAGGATTCAATTAACCTTGATCCATGGTTTTGGACTGTGGGAGGAAACCAGTGAACCTGGAGGAAACCCACGTGGACACGGGGAGAACACGGAAACTCCACCCAGATGGGGATTCGAACCGGGAATCCCTAGCGCTGAGAGGAGAACATGCCAATCACTCAACTTGATTAACTTTTTGTTAACATTGTGTTCAGGTGGTTGATTCAGCCCCATATATCCACACCTGGCCATCTGTATGCTGTCAACATACAAACTGAAAACAGTTTGGGGAAGGCCCATGCCCCAGTGCACAATGCCACGCTTGGGTGGCGGTCCTGCTGGGATGTTGACTTTTTATTTTTTTCTTTAATATTAATATTAATTTTTTTGTACTTGTACCATGCGACCTGGATGTTCTGCGTACGTTCTCCCCGACCCCAGAATCCTCATCCCACGCAGGTCATTGGGTTTAATGGATTGGGATACGCTCGAAGTCGCGTGAATGTTGATCCAGGTGGAGACTTGAGCGGCTCGCCCGGTCGGAGCGCACCGGCAGGTGGGACCATGAAGCCTGAAATGGAATTCCGACTTGTGCGACTGCCCTCCAGTGCCGTGTGTCCTGCCCCCAGCTGCACGTGACCGCGGCGGTGCGGTAGGACGTCCGCCGGCGGGAGTAATCGAATGCGACTCTTATTAAACGGAGAGGTTGTGGAGGAGTTGGTGGGTGGCTGTTTATTGCTCTGCACCGCTTAATGTATGCAGTTCGGTGGAAAGCAGTTGACTGTCGATTTCCAGCCATTTTTAATTATTCCGCACGCTGCGTTTGCGTGCATCGAATCCACGCTGCAGCAGGTTAGAGGGAACCTTAACAGGAACACACGCAAATACACGGAAACCCAAACAAGAGAACAGGCCGAGTGTTTAATACAGAATAACAATCCCACTGTTTATTATTATTTTTTACTTATTTAGTTTAAGGGCGGCACGGTGGCTTAGTGGTTGGCATGTTTTCTTCTCAGCACTAGGGATTCCCGGTTCGAATCCCCATCTGGTTGGAGTTTCCATGTCTTCCCCGTGTCCACGTGGGTTTCCTCCGGGTTCTCCGGTTTCCTCCCACAGTCCAAAAACCTGGATCACGTCAATTGAGTTCTCCAAATTGCCCCATATAGAGTGTGTCTGTGTGAGTGAGTGTGTGCCCAGTGATAGATTGCCCCCCTGTCCTGGGTGTATCTGCCCAGCGCCCGAAACGTTCTCCCCTGGATGGGCATGTGGAACCCCACCGCGACCCTAATAGAGGATAAAGTGGAAGATAATGAATGAATGAATGAATAGTTTAAATCGTGGCGGCACGGTGGCTTAGTGTTTAACATGTTCTCCTCTCAGCACTAGGGATTCCCGATTCGAATCCCCATCGGGGTGGAGTTTCCATGTTCTCCCCGTGTCAGCGTGGGTTTCGTCCGGGTTCTCCGGTTTCCTCCCACAGTCCAAAAACATGGATCACGTCAATTGAGTTCTCCAAATTGCCCCATATAGAGTTTCTGTGTGAGTGTGAGTGTGCCCAGCGATAGATTGCCCCCCTGTACTGGGTCTATCTGCCCAGCGCCCGAAACGTTCTTCCCTGGATGGGCATGGAGAACCCCCCCGCGACCCTAATAGAGGATAAAGCGGGAGATAATGAATGAATGAATGAGTTTAAATCGTGGTGGCACGGTGGCTTAGTGGTTAGCATGTTCTCCTCTCAGCACTAGGGATTCTTGGTTTGAATCTCCATCTGGGTGGAGTTTCCATGTTCTCCCCGTGTCCACATGGGTTTCCTCCGGGTTCTCCGGTTTCTTTCCACAGTCCAAAAAACATGGATCAAGTCAATTGAGTTCTCTAAATTGCCCCATATAGAGTGTGTATGTGTGAGTGTGTGTGTGCCCAGCGATAGATTGACATCCTGTCCTGGGTGTATCTGCCCAGCGCCCGAAACGTTCTCCCCTGGATGGGCATAGGAACCCCCCCCCCGCGACCCTAATAGAGGATAAAGTGGAAGATAATGAATGAATGAGTTTAAATTAATTTATTGATTTATTGACCCCCCCCCCCCCCGTGACCCTAATTGTGGATGAAGCTGAACATAATGGATGGATGGATGGTGTGTAGTGATAGTTCTGCAAACTTCAGTTCATTTTGGTGTGATTAATATGAGGATTGTGTATTTTCTTTTTTGGGGGGGGGAGGGGTGGGTTGGGGGTGTAGATCAGACTCTGCAGGGTGTTAACGCTGGTTGACCCGGCTCGTCTACCTCCCTGTCAGTAATCAACTCGGCTCCTCGCCAAACTCTTCGGCGGCGAGAAGGAACCGTGACTGCTTGTTTCCAGATGCCGGCTGGAGCGACGTGGCGCGCCAAAAAGTCGGGAGACCTCGCGCATCACGCTAAACTTCACAGCGGCGTCGGAGTCCCGACTCCAATTTGCCGAATAAGCAGCCCGTTACTTTACACGAGTTCGGAGTGGTGCCTTTCTAATGACGCTCGGCCGAGGGTCCCCGAGGTCCGGGCTGCCGGAGAGCGCGAGGGCCTCGGCGCCGTTTAAAGCGTGGAACGGGCCCTCGGCGCCGACGGTGGAGGAGCGGCGGGCGGGCGGGCGGGCGCGTGATCCGGCAGCAGCAGCTGTTGAGGGAAAAGATGAAGGAGAAGGAGCGAGCGGTTCGCAGGTGCGGTATGACGTGCTTCACAGAGGGCCTGCGTCGGCTGCGCGCCTGTTGTTTCTGTAAGCAACACCGTGTGTTTTTGGCAACCTCGGCCCCCGCCACGTCCCTCATCAAAGCCCGGATCGGGCCCTTGATGTTCGGCCGTGATGGAACAGATCTCAGACTCTCGGCGAATCGGACGTCAGTGTTTTAACCTTATTTATTTCTTATTTTTTATGAACAGCGTTGGTGTATGTGTTTGTGTGTATATATATATATATATATATATATATATATATATATGGGCGGCACGGTGGCTTAGTGGTCAGCACGTTCGCCTCTCAGCACTAGGCAATACCGGTTCGAATCCCCATCTGGGTGGAGTTTCCATGTTCTCCCTGTGTCCGCGTGGGTTTCCTCCGGGTTCTCTGGTTTCCACCCACAGTCCAAAAACATGGATCAAGTCAATTGAGTTCTCCAAATTGCCCCATATAGAGTGTGTGTGTGTGTGTGAGTGAGTGTGTCCAGCGATAGATTGACGTCCTGCCCTGGGTGTATCTGCCCAGCGCCCGAGACGTTCTCCCCTGGATGGGCATGGGGAACCCACCCGCGACCCTAATATAGGATAAATGTGTGTATATATATATATATATATATATATATATATATATATATATGTATATACATATAAATATATATACACATTATATATATATATATATATATATATATATATATATATATATATATATATATATATATATATGTATATATATATATATATATATATATATATATATATATATATATATATATATATATATATATATGTATATATATATATATATATATATATATGTGTGTGTGTGTGTGTGTGTATATATATATATATATATATATATATATATATATATATATATATATATATATATATATATATATATATATATATGTGTGTGTGTGTGTGTGTTGGAGTGGGGGGGGGGGGATGTTCTGGCTTAGCTGTGATTGCTAATGGGGCTCTGTGCTTCAAAGGGCCTAAAGCCAGAGCTGCCGTCTCTGTCAGGTCACCAAGCAAGATTAAAGCTCCGCAGAGGTGGTCTGTTGCCCCAGAGAGCATCTGCTGATGCATTGTGGGATATGTCAATAGACTCAGATGATGTCCGGGACGGACACTCCGCGCCACCTGTTATTTGTCCAGTCCGAATGGAGATGTTATTAGGCGCTTCACCGCTGTGTTGGACCTTCTCCTTTAATTTGCTCTCGGTTATCGGTGAATCTGGAGTCTGGCTGTTTTAAAGATCAAAGCACACGCAGATGCACGCCATCAGGGCGTGGAGGCCGGATTACTACCTTTAGCATGTTCACCGTCTATAGCGTTTTGCATCAGTACCAACCTGTACGAGCAGGAGAACCGAGCCTTAAACACACTGCACCTTCAGTCAATCAATCCATAAGGTCACAGGGGGGGGTTCCCCATGCCCATCCAGGGGAGAACGTTTTGTGCGCGGGGCAGATACATCCAGGACAGGGCGCCAATCTATTACTGGGTATACACACATACAACACAGACAAACAGAAACACACTCTATATGGGGCAATTTGGAAAATCCATGTTTTTGGACTGTGGGAGGAAACCGGAGAACCCGGAGGAAACCCACACGGACACGGGTAGAACATGCAAACTCCACCCAGATTGAGATTCGAACCGGGAATCCCTAGTGCTGAGAGGAGAACATGCTAAACACTAAACCACTGTGCCGCCGCAGGTTTATTTGATAAATGTGTTTATTCATTCATTCATACATTATCTTCTGCTAAATCCTCCACTGGGTCAGGTGGTCAAGGGGTTGAGGGGGTTTTCCCCCGGTACCTATGCAGATACACCCAGCACAGGGCGCCAATCTATCGCTGGGCACACTCTCACTCTATATGGGGCAATTTGGAGAATTCAATTGACTTGATCCATGTTTTTGGACTGTGGGAGGAAACCGGAGAACCCGGAGGAAACCCACACGGACACGGGGAGGACATGGAAACTCCACCCAGATTGGGATTCGAACTGGAAATCCCTAACGCTGAGAGAAGAACATGCAAACCACAATGCCACCGCGCCGCCCGCTCATGGTATAGAAATAGTTATTTTTCCTTCTTTAAATTGGTTACACTAATTATCTAACTTTTAAAACTCGGAGAAAACGGACCATTACGCCAATTAGCTAAGAATCCAACCAGAGAACGTCCTTCTTGGTGGCCTTGAGTCCGTGAACTCGCTCTTACATATGAAACGGATCTCACGGTCTGAGCGCCGCAGCCGTGTCCGTCCGTCCGTCCGTCCGTCTGATCGTTAGTCGAACCCGCGAAACAATTTGCAGTATTACGACCCCGTACGCGTGGAATCTTTTTGTGTGCGAGTGATCTTTTTCTTTTTTTTTTTTTTTTTTATAAAATTTTTTTTTTTTCCCCAGTTGCCACAATGTCCCTGAGTGTTGCCGCCTCCCGTATTTATCACAACATGGCTTTCTGCCTTTGACACTCATGTTGAACAGAAAGGCCATATTAGTGCGTTTTTTTTTTTTTTGTTGCCGCCGTTGCCTCTCCATTTACCGTGTGTGAAGCTGTCAGCGCATAATGGTGTGTATTCTCAGCTCTGCAGTCCCACCAATAATGATGACTGCGGGAAAGAGAAACTAGGTTATTTTCGGCTGTTAGTGTTCCTATCAGCAAAGTGTGCTGAAATTCTTTGTGGCAGAGAGGGTGTTATTTACCCTGATGTTTATGATATGATTGCCAAGGGTAACATCATATCAGATGTCTCTGTAATAGATCATTTCCAGAAGCAATGAACTTGAGAATCCTTATTGGTTTATCCATTGCGTGCGGCACAAGTGTTCGTTTGAATGGATGAAAGGAATCATTGTGTTTGTTTGAAAGTGATACAAGACGAATGCATAATAAGAGCCTGTGGAGTGATGGAGCACGGGAAATAATACAATGCTCACATATGGGGTGGAGGTGCAGGTGCAGGTGGGGTGGGAGGTCTGGGTGGGGGGGCTTTAGAGGGGGGTTTTGAATCGGAAAAGGTCAACGAGCTACACCTGCCGTTCTCTGGGTGTTGGTGGGGAGCTGCCCGGTCCGGGTTCTCTCCCCCTGGTCACTGCGGGTTCCTGAGTTGTTAATCGCTTCCATAAGAGCGCAACTCTGAAACGAGTGTGCCGTGATGTTCCAACTGCGAACGGGAACGAGGTTCCAAGATTCCGTTGAGGGACATGTCCAGAATGTAGACGTGCGGAGGACGGGGCTTATTGAGTCAATGAGGCACAGTCTTCTAAACGCAGTGTGTTGAATGTTCCTCATCAGACCGAATCGGAGCAGAGATAGAACATTAAGTTTGATTTTTAATATATATATATATATTATTATATAAATAGGCCAGGGCGGTGGCTTAGTGATTAGCACGTTCTCCTCTCAGTGCTAGGGATTCCCGGTTCGAACCCCAATCTGGGTGGAGTTTTCATGTACTCCCTATGTCCGCGTGGGCTTCCTCTGGGTTCTGCAGTTTCCTCCCACAGTCCAAAAACATGGATCAAGGTCAGTTGAATTCTCCTAATTGCCCCATATGGAGTGTGTGTCTGTGTGAGTGAGCTTGTGCCCAGCGATTGATGGGCGCTCTGTCCTGGGTCTATCTGCCCAGCGCCCGAAACGGTCTCCCCTTGGATGGGCATGGGGAACCGATGGAGACACACGCGCAAGCATATATATTCATTCATTCATTATCTCCCGCTTTATCCTCTATTAGGGTCGCGGTGGGGTTCCCCATACCCATCCAGGGGAGAACGTTTCGGGCGCTGGGCAGATACACCCAGGACAGGGCGCCAATCCTTCGCTGGGCACACACTCACTCACTCACACAGACACACTCTATATGGGGCAATTTGGAGAATTCAATTGACTTGATCCAAGTTTTTGGACTGTGGGAGGAAACCGGAGAACCCGGAGGAAACCCACATATGTTATCTCTTATATCCATTTCAGATATGTGTGTGTGTGTGTGTGTGTGTGTGTGTGTGTGTGTGTGTGTGTGTGTGTATATATATATATATATATATATATATATATATATATATATATATATATATATATATATATATATATATATATATATATATAATGTGTGTGTGTGTGAAATATGTATGCCACGTTATTCTGAGAGTGAACGAGAGGAAAGTGCAAAGAGACTGAGAATAATGGAGAGTGTTCGGGGGTCTGTGGGATTTCTTTTTTTTTTTTTTTTTGGGACCTGGGTAATTATTATTTTAGGGCAGTGCCCGTCCTGACGCTACCGCTTTGGCATAGGCTCCATCTTCCGGAGTCCGACGAGAGGAGGCCGTGGGCTGCCGGGAGCTGCCATGGGAGGAGCGTCATTAAGAGGACGTGGTCTGACGGAGAAAGTCCAGGGCCGGGAATCCCCGGGGGCCTCCGCTGGCGGAGGAACTCGCCCACTAAGATCTCCATCGGGGCCCATTTGAGATTATGACTCTGATCTCTCTCTTAAGATGTGCAAAATCATCTCTGGTAACGGCTGTATGAATTATGCACGCTTCTCGATCCCTCGCCAATCTCCTCTCGCGCTCCCTCTCGCGCCCCTCGCTCATTTCTCATCTTTTTCCCTGCCATGAGGTTTCGCTTGATGGATCCCGGACTGATTTTGGAGTGTAGGTAAATGAAGTGCATCGGCCGCCTCCTCCCTCCACTGACCCCGTTACCCTCTCCCGTCGCTTTTCGAAAGGGGGTCGAGGACGAACCTAAGAGAAACCATACAACAACGAGGCGTCGTTTCACTGCGAGTGTGACTCCTGGATGATAAAAGCATCCGTTTGGTCATTTAGCAGACACTTTTATCCAAAGTGACTTACAAAGCAAGCACAGCGACTTACAAGGTGACCACAGGGTTCATCACAGCATCCCTGGAGCAATGAGGGTTAAGGGTCTTGCTCAAGGACCCACATTGGTAACTCCAGTGGACCTGGGATTTGAAACCCCAACCTTCAGATTGATAACCCAACACGGTACGGTAGCTCAGTGGTCAGGGCGTTGGGCTATCAATCTGAAGGTTGGGGGTTCAAATCCAAGGTCCACTGAAGTTCCCAATGTGGGTCCTTGAGCAAGACCCTTAACCCTCATTGGTCCAGGGATGTTGTGATGAACCCTGTGGTCACCTTGTAAGTCACTTTGGATCAAAGCGTCTGCGAAATGACCAAATGTAACCACTAAACTACCACGCCCTACATCCTAGCATCCCCCTCCACAGCTGCACAAGGCGGGGGCTGAGTGGTCTGAAAGTACCCAGTGCCTAGTGAAGGCTGGAGGTGTCCAGTGTTCCTCCTCGCTCTCACTGCCTCGTCAGTTTGGCCTCGCATGGAAAAAGTTCTAAATATAGCCGGCGTGTTTGCTGCCGAGCCAGTTTGCGTTACTCTCCGCGGTATTTATACACAAAATCCTCTTACACGTCAATGATTGACGGCTCAAACCCGCAGCCACGGTTCAGTACCTCACTGTACCTCATTGGCTTCAAGTGATTTGCTTATATTCCCATGTTTTCCGGCTCGTTTGAAGTGCCTCACCCCTCCGCCTCTGTAACTCGATCCACCCTCCGCTGTCAGGAAGCTTCGGCTGGGTTCTGCGTCGGGAGCGAGGAACCCGGCGAGGGGCCGGGCTCCTGTCTGCTGTCCGCTCGGTAATGGACCCTGTCAATTGGGCATATGGCTTTTTTTGCTAATCAGCACTTCCTCCCGTATTCCCCCAGGTTCTACTTATTCAGCACTTGCGCGTGACTCCGGCTTGACAGGGGCTGATTCTTATGCACACATTTTAAATAGTGCGGAAAGCCAGGCTTTTGCACCGTGAACCTCATTTCCATACAGTTTACGCTTTGGTGCACGGATGGAAATCAAAGAACTTCGACAAGAGACTTCGCCAAGTGGCAAGCTGTTAGAACGGAGCCTGATGAAAGAACCGTTTTCTATTTTAATCCACAAATGACAGTCTGTGTGCCAGCATGTTCCCTGCTTCTAAAACAAGTGTAAATACATCTCGGCCTCTCGCTCCCTTTAAGAAGTGAGACTCGCTGCTACGTTCCACCTGAGCTGAAGCATTCCAAACAACATGAAAACAAAGTCTGTCATTAAGAAATGAGGATCTTTAACATGTTCCTGTCTGACACGGTCATTAAAAAAAAAAAAAACCTAACCGCAGCAGGCGTGAGGTTACAGATCATATTTATACTTTACATTTTCATCTGTCGATATGTGTGTGTGTGTGTGTGTGTGTGTGTGTTTTTGTTGTGTGTATATAAGTGTGTGTGTGTGTGTGTGTTTTTGTATTTGTGTTTTTTGTATCGTGTGTATATCAGTATGTGTGTGTTTTATCTATGTGTTTGTTTTATGTATGTATGTATGTGTGTGTGTTTGTGTTATAGTTTCTCTGTCTGTGTGTGTGTGTATGTGAGAGAGAGAGTTTTATCTATATGTATGTATGTGGGTGTGTGTGTTTGTGTTGGTGTGTGTGTGTGTGTGAGTTTTATGTATATGTTTGTATGTTTGTGTTATAGTGTGTTTGTGTCAGTTTTATCTATGTGTTTGTATGTATGTATGTTTGTTTGTGTTATAGTGTGTGTGTGTGTGTGTGTGTGTGTGTGTGTGTGTGTGTGTGTGTGTGTGTGTGTGTGTGTGTGTGTGAGAGAGAGTTTTATCTATGTGTGTGTGTCTGTGTGTGAGTTTTATCTATATGTATGTATGTATGTATGTGTGTGTGTTTGTTATAGTGTGTTTGTGTGAGTTTTATCTATATGTATGTATTTGTGTTTGTGTTATAGTGTGTGTGTGTGTGTGTGTGTGTGTGTGTGTGTGTATAACAGTATATTTTTCAGTATTTCTCTCATTCTGTTGTAAACCACAGCGGGGGGGGGGGGTTCTAATGTCCTAACGTCCTCTCTGGATGTTCAGGTCTCTCTGAGCATCCAGTGAACCTCGACAGTGAACTGGTTAAGTGTTTCTTCTGTTGCCTCTCTCTCTGTCTCTCTCTCTCTCTCTCTCTCTCTCTCTCCTCTCTCCCCCCCCCCCCCCCCGCTGCCTCTTAAAGGTGTAAACGTGAACAGATTTAAAAACCAACATCTACTTCCACATATTTTAATAAAACATTCCCGACGTTCCGCTGCATTTAAACTCCGAATAGAAGACGTTCTGCTTTCCAGGTTTTATTTTCCCCTCAATATGTAAAGTTCAGTAAACAAACAGCAGCTGTGCACCTCGCCTCGCGCCGGCCTCGGATTCCGTGTTCTAGCTGGCTGCGGCCGTCTTCATCTCGCACCTGCAGCGCACAAATACTCCGGTATCACTCAAAGACAAAAAGTGGCCGCCACTGGGTCAGTGCACTGCGCTTCGGTTCGGTCCGGATCAGGTGCAGGTGTCCAGGCGTGCCGGGGGCCGGGGGCCGGGGGCCGGGGCCGGGTGACCTTGCTGCGTAAGGCGGACGGCGGCGGCTTCGGGCTCACCTGGATCCAACCTGGAGACAACCGGTGGACCCAGCAGCATCATCTGCGAAAAAAATAGACTCAGCATAAGCTCTTCCGCTCGTGAATTTCTCTGGGCGTGAATTGATATGTTGAATCCCTGGCACTGCGGCGTACGCAGGTGGCTAATGACAATGTTACTTGGAACGGTTTGACAAACGAGGAGGTGCTTCAGGCAAAACACCACACCACGCTTGACAGCATAGACATGGTTTTAGGAGGAGAAGTGAAACGCTCACTGCTGCATTCAGACGAGAGAGAGAGCGAGAGCGAGCGAGAGGGAGGGCGAGAGAGACTCCAGCACTCCGGCTCTAATCACCAGCTTCTACTTGGACAAATATCTTTGTCTCACCTGGAAAGACCTCTTTGAGGATTACCGAGGCTTCAAGCCGACTGACGGTGCCCTCAGGTTCCCAGCAGTCCGTTTATAATCATACGATGGTATAGTGCTCAGCACGTCCACCTCTTATATCCCGGTTCGAATCCCAATCTGATTGGAGGTTCCATGTTCTCCCCGTGTCTGTGTGGGTTTTCTCCAGGTTCTCCGGTTTCCTCCCACAGTCCAAAAACATGGAGCTAAATTGCCTGCTGTATTCCCCCTATAGAGTGTGTTTGTGTGTATATATTGTGTGTGTGTGTTTATATTGTGTGTGTGGGTGAGTGTGAGCCCAGCAATGGATTGACACCATGTTCTGCCCAGCGCCTAAAATGTTCTCCCTTGGATGGGCATGGAGAACACATGACCTTAATAGACAATTGGACAAGACATGTATATTGGGTGACACGATGGCATTGTGGTTAGCATGTTCTCCTCTCAGTGCTGGGGATCCAGGTTGAAATCCCGATCTGGTTGAGTTTCCATGTTCTATCTGTGTACACATGGGTTCCCTCCAGGTTCTCCGGTTCCCACAGTCCAAAAACATGGTCTTCCAGGCATTTCTGATATTGCGTATATTATTAATAGTTCGATGTTTAATGAAGAGAACATTTTCATTTGCATTTTTGCCCCACATAGTTCATCGGTGTAGTGACATCACAGTAAAGAGTGTGGCGGCGGCGGACGGAAAATTCCATTCACCATTTCACCAGCTGTTTTGACCATTCAAGGTGAATTGGCTGCTCTAAACCGCCTCTATCAAAATTGCCCCTATACTTTATACTGTGTGTGTGTGTGTGAGTGAGTATGCATGTGCCCAGCGGTTAATTGATTAATTTGCACCAATCTGCCCAGAGGGCTCTCCTCTGGATGGGCCCCCCACCCCACCCCCAACCCTAGTTGATGCTTAAGTGGAAGAAGTGATGAAATGAGTACGACTGTTGTGCACGGGTTCAAATTTCCCCCTTAGCAATGTGTTTGGGGATTGGGTGGTGGGGTGGGGGGGTAGGGGGGGGTTGTGCATGATACTCGAAAACATGTGATAAAGTGGTAAAAGAAGGATGTCAAGCTTCGGCACAACTGTGTTCAGGGTTCCAGTGTGGTGAGGAACAGACATGCTGCTGACAATGATAATGAGAGAGAGGGGAGAGCGAGAGAGAGAGAGAGCGAGCGAAAATAAGGTAATCTTGTAGAGAGGAGAGAGCGGGGTAGATATCCTCAATGAGAACCGATGCGTATCTTGCGCGCTCTCTCTTTCTCAGGAAGCCCTTTCCGCTGTCCCATATACATAAATAGATATAGGCCACTGGGTATTGTTTACGAACAGCGCGATAACTCGGATGCATGTCCAGCATCGCCCTCGCCGATAAGCGGCGAATTCCCGTGGGGTAAGATAAGGTCCATTTAAATTACGGTCTCGAAAGATCCCCCCCCCATTTCCCCCAGTGTTGGCCGATTCAGCCTGGAGCTACTGTAGGATGCAATTTACCGCAACAGATTCGCCCGAGGCGCTCGGCAGTTAAAGCGCAGAGCTGGTATCCAAAGAGGAAAAATCAATTGGCATGTGTGAGAAAATGATGACTTTTGCCGGCCGTTTTAATGCACTTTTATTGGCAAGACGCAGGGAATTCGGAGATTCTGGCTCGCTGCCTCTGTTTTTCATATATTTTCCCCCACCCCCTCAGCATCCCGCAGCATCCCGCAGCATCCCCATCCCCATCCGCAGACTCCCCTGCTCAGGTATCCGTCCTGAATCTCGGTGTAGGTGATAATGAGCTTTCGGTCCCTCGTGCCGGAGACAGCTCCCGGTTGTCTGCCGTCGGTCGGAAAATTCGTGCCGTCGCCTCTAATTCGATCACAGAGAGCCGAGTACGGCGGAACGCTTTTGTAAATATGATAATTGTGCCATCGGGGGTTCGGTGTTGGCCCTCAGGCCTTTTTCTAACTAACTGCACCTATTACGTTGGCCCGTATCACCGGAACGGTGAGACCTGCTAAAGATCAGAGTTCCGTGAGAAGATCAGAGAACCCGCTCGATTACAGGACCTTTTCCGCACCGTGGCCCGCTTCCATGAAGACGGAATTTTTATTGATTGATATTGATTAGATTATTAGCTTAGTGTCGGGCGTCCAGACAGAGGTGGCAACTCTCCCGATGGGGGCGTCCCCATCGATGTTTCACGTCTGGTAGCCAGTCGCTCCGTGCCGCGGAGCCAGGTTCAAATCCCGTTTTCATGTCCTCCACGTGTCTACGTGGGTTTCATACAGGTTCTCCGGTTTCCTTTTATATAATTAAATATTTTGCAGTATTATATATTTTCATAAAATATATTTATGAAAATATATTTTCATTTATGTTCGCCTCTCAGCGCTAGGGATTCCCCATGTTCGCATGGGTTTCCTCCGGGTTCTCCGGTTTCCTCCCACAGTCCAAAAACATGGATGAAGGTCAATTGAACTCTCCAAATTGCCCCATATAGAGTGTGTTTGTGTGAGTGAGTGTGTGCCCAGCAATAGATTGGCGCCCTGTCCTGGGTCTATCTGCCCAGTGCCCGCAACCTTCTCCCCTGGATTGGCATGGGGAACCCCCCCCCCCCGCGACCCTAGTAGAGGATAAAACAGAAGATAAT
Organism: Corydoras sp. C115; assembly: GCA_019802505.1. Taxonomy (NCBI): domain Eukaryota; kingdom Metazoa; phylum Chordata; class Actinopteri; order Siluriformes; family Callichthyidae; genus Corydoras; species Corydoras sp. C115. The sequence goes on along the minus strand of JAFMOC010000058.1, from coordinate 764,535 downwards.
GGATGGATGGATGGAATATACATTTCAATTATTTTAATTATATATTTTAATTCAGCTTTTCTTCTGGTCGTAGAAATTGTTTTTTTATTGTTATTGCTATATTTTATTGTTATTGCTATATTGTTGAGTAATTATGTGTAAATTAATATTTGTAGAAAGATCGTCACAAACCCCGGGTTAGAGGTTTGCCGTATCAGCATATTTATGCAGAATCCACTGAATAAGTGAGAAATTTGAAATCTATTTCTCTATTTTTCTTTTTTCGTCTGACTTCAGGAGCTGAAAGCGAGCGTGGTGACCGAGGCCGCCGCCGCACATCCGTTTGGTTAGAAGCGCGGTAATGACAGCCATAATAAATCGCGCTGTACAACAGAACCTTTATGGGAATGTCAATTTTATCAATATTGAATTATGTATGTCATCATTTGTAGTTTAAGCTGGTAAACCATAAAAACCTCTTGGCGTGATTTAGCATCGCCGGCTTCCAAATGTCAAATTAGCTTAATAGGTGAATCCCTACTGCCTGCTGGAGGGCAATCGTGAAGGAAGGAAGGCAACCGGAATAAAATTCAGCCTTTCATCAAACATGCAGCCGAGACCTGGAGCTGCACCGGGTTCAGTTTTAAAGGTTTCTCTCGGTGTCCGACTGTCTGCCCGTGTGTCTGCCGCCGTCGCCGCTCTCTCTTCGGATTTTCTGTATTGTAAATAACTTGCGCCTCCCCCGTACGGAGAGAGAGTGATGAATTATTCCCCGTGCTCATGGTCGAAGCAAATGGGGGTGTAAACGCTTTACAATAAACAGCTGAAAATGAATTGCAGACTCCTTCCCGACTATGAATCATTTATATGGCACGCCCTATAGCGCAGGGTTGTGCCCGCGCCCGTACGGAACCATAGGGCACGCGCTCGGCTTGTGTACTGCGGCTCAACATTAGAGGCTGGGGGGGGGGGGGTGAGTGGGTGAACAAAGTAAATGTGGGACGCGTGACCAGGACGTCGTGGGACGTGTTACAATGAGAACTTACAATTGTCTCTAGTAAACATGGTGCAATGGATCTGCATAACTCATAACCATAATGCCCATATATGGCACTTGGGGACCTTTTGTAGTGATCTTTAGTGAGCTTGTGGTGGTGTAATTTGTGGGGTGGGTGTGGGGGTGTATGTAGTGTAGTGAGTAGTATGTAGGGTGTGTGTAGTAAACATAGAGGTGTGTGCATGTAGTGTAGGGTGTTTGTAGTATGTTGGGTGTGTAAGATGTGTTTGTGTAGTGAGTGTGGGGTGTGCGTGTGCAGTGTTGGGGATGTGTATGGTAAGTGGTGGTGTGAGGTGTGTAGTGAGGGGGGAGTTTGGGGTGTGTGTGTAGTATATGGGGTGTGTTTGTGAGATGTGTGTGTGTGTGGGGGGGTGTATTGTGGGGTGTCTGTAGTATGTTTTGTGTGTGTAGTGTGGGTGTGTATATGGTGAATGGTGTGTGTGTTTTTGGGGCAATTGTCGGGTGATTGAGGTGTGTGTGGGGGGGGCGAGTTTGGGGTATGTGAGTGAGGTGTGTAGGGCGAGTGAGGTGTATGTGGGGTGTGGGGTGTATGTGGGGTGTGGGGTGTATGTGGGGTGTGGGGTGTGTGTAACTCTAATGAAGGTGTTTGTGGAGTGAGTGGTGTGTTTGTGGCGGGGCGAGTGTGGGGTGTGTGTAACTAATGAATGTGTTTGTGGGGTGAATATGGGGTGAGTGGTGTGTGTGTGTGTGTGGAGGGGCGAGTGTGGGATGTGTGTGTGTAACTCTAATGAAGGTGTTCGTGGGGTGAGTGGTGTGTTTGTGGGGGGGGGGGGGGGGGGCGGCGAGTGTAGGGTGTTTGTGTGAGTGTATGAATGTGTTTGTGGGGTGAATAGTGGTGTGTGTGTTTGTGGGGTGAATTGTGGTGTGTGTGTGTGGGGGGGCGGCGAGTGTAGGGTGTTTGTGTGAGTGTATGAATGTGTTTGTGGGGTGAATAGTGGAGTGGTGTGTTTGTGGGGTGAATTGTGGTGTGTGTGTGTGTGTGTGGGGGTGTGTGTTTGTGTAACTCTAATGAAGGTGTTTGTGGGGTGAGTGGTGTGTTTGTGGGGGGGCGAGTGTGGGGTGTGTGTGTGTGTAACTCAAATGAAGGTGTTTGTGGGGTGAGTGGTGTGTTTGTGGGGGGGCGAGTGTGGGGTGTTTGTGTAACTCTAATGAAGGTGTTTGTGGGGTGAGTGGTGTGTTTGTGGGGGGGCGAGTGTGGGGTGTGTGTGTAACTCTAATGAAGGTGTTTGTGGGGTGAGTGGTGTGTTTGTGGGGGGGGCGAGTGTGGGATGTGTGTGTGTAACTCTAATGAAGGTGTTTGTGGGGTGAGTGGTGTGTTTGTGGGGGGGGCGAGTGTGGGATGTGTTTGTGTAACTCTAATGAAGGTGTTTGTGGGGTGAGTGGTGTGTTTGTGGGGGGGCGAGTGTGGGATGTGTGTGTGTGTGTGTGTGTGTGTGTGTGTGTGTGTGGAGGGGCGAGTGTGGGATGTGTGTGTGTGTAACTCTTATGAAGGTGTTTGTGGGGTGAGTGGTGTGTGTGTGTGTGTTGGGGGTATGTGTGTGTAACTCTAATGAAGGTGATTGTGGGGTGAATATGGGGTGAGTGGTGTGTGTGTGTGTGTGTGTGTGTGTGTGGGGGGGGGGGGGGGTGTGTAACTATAATGAAGGTGTTTGTTCAGTGATGTAATGTCTGTTTCAGCTTCTGTATGATGTTTCAGGCTGTAAACACATTCTCTCTCACTCACTCTCTCTCTCTCTCTCTCTCTCTCTCTCTCTCTCTCTCTCTCTCTCTCTCTCTCTCTCTCTCTCTCTCTCTCTCATTTAAAGTTCTATTTATAATCACATTTCTCTCACTCCGGGTTCTAAAGGTTTGTGTTTTCGCACATTTTCGCACAGTTTTCTCTTTTGCTCTCCTCAGCGTTTTCTCTCACAGTTTATCACATGCTCTTCTCTGGGTTTGATTGACAGCTGTCACTCATGTCACTCAGCTTTGATGTCCATGTTTGCTGCTGGCCTTTCAGCCTTTAGATGGAAGTTCGGCGTTGGTTCTTTTGTCTGAACGGACTTTGTTTTTGATGCAGTTCTGTTAAATCGAGGAGTCTGTGGGGTGTGTAGTGTGAGGGGTCTGTGGGATATTGGGTGTGTGGTGTGTGGTGAGTAGTAGTATGTGTAGTGTGAGGGGTCTGTGGGATATTGGGTGTGTGGTGAGTAGTAGTATGTGTAGTGTGAGGGGTCTGTGGGATGTGGGGTATTTAGTGTGAGGAGTCTGTGGTGTATGGTATGTTTGGGGTGTATATAGTGTGAGGGGTGAATGGGATGTGGTGTGTGTGTGTGTGTGTGTAGTCTGTGTGGGGTGTGTAGTTTTGGGGTGTGTGGTGTGTGTGTGATCAGTGGAGGGTATGTGCAGTGTTGGGTTGGTAAGTATTGTTCGTGGTATGGGGTGGGGTGGGAATGTGCAGTGTTGTCATGTGGGGTGTGTAAACTTGGAAATAATAATAATAATAATAATAATAATAATCATAGTAGTAATAATAATAATAATAACAATGATAATAAAAAATGACAATTATATTATTTATAATAATAATAGTGATAATAATAATAGTGATAATAATAATAATAATAATAATAATAATAATAATAATAATGATGGCACGGTGGCTTAGTGGTCAGCACGTTTGCCTCTCAGCGCTAGGGATTCCCGGTTCAAATCCCCATCTGGGTGGAGTTTCCATGTTCTCCCCATGTCTGCGTGGGTTTCCTCCAGGTTCTCCGGTTTCCTCCCACAGTCCAAAAACATGGATCAAGTCAATTGTATTCTCCAAATTGCCCCATGTAGAGTGTGTGAGTGAGTGTGTGCCCAGCGATGGATTGGAAACCCCCCCCCCCCCCACGACCCTAATATAGGATAAAGCGGACGATAATGAATAAATGAATATATTATTTATAATAATAATAATAAAAATGATAATAAAAAATAATAAAAAAAATAAAATAAAATAATAATAATTACAATTATATTATTTATAATAATAATAATAACAATGATAATAAAAAAAATAAAATAAATAATAATAATAATAGTAATTACAATTATATTATTTATAATAATAATAATAATAGTAATTATAATAATGATGATGATTAAACGGTTGAATTTGATGATGGGTTCCTCTCCTTCGGTTCTCTCCTCATGCTGCATTCCTCGATGGTGCATGCGGTTCTGATAATTGATAAATCATGTAGTGCGAGACCCCCGAGTCAGTAATTGATCGTGTCGTGCGCACTCACCCCGCGAGAGCACCAAGACTGATTACCAAAGAGTCGCATGTTTTAAGCATTTTTTTAGAAAGTCACACCGTTCCCCGTTCTAAAGCCTCCGGGTGTCAAAGACTTTTGACATGAAGAAAGGTGGGTTTAAATTCTTGGAGTGTAAAGTAATTAATGTGATTGCCATTAATGACAATCACACTATTGTTGACTCATTTTTATTATTCCACCGTATTTGTCTGGGGAAGTTCGAGTAATTTATTTATAAAGCGCTTGTACATCGTCACAAAGCAGCTTTACAGTGTTATAAACCTTTAAACCCCCAAAGAGCAAGACGAAGAGACAGTGGCAAGACAAAACTCTCTGTTAAGTTGTTAGTTTAAACCTTGTGAGGACCGAGGCTCAGTGGGGGACTCATCCTGATGATCATGTGTCCCGTATTTAACAATTGAAAACAATATACATCCTTTGAGGGCGTCCTGCAGGACCGTCAGTCCAATAGAAATCTTTTTTGGACTTTTGGACTCCCGTAATATATACACACCTTCGCTCACCTGGCCACGCCCATTTCCATCCCATTTACTGCGGTAATTATTAAACCGTTTGAGATGACGACACCATTCCAAATCTAAACAGTCCACTGACCACTGATGCAACCACAGCTTCTAGAGACCCTGTTACCTGGCCACGCCCACTTTTCTTTACCTAGATCACTGTATTGCTCTGACCTACATATGCCTTGTGACATCACACCGCATTCTTTTTTTTATATTCAATGCACTTCTTTAGTTAAGACCGTGGTGGATGCATGAGGACGAGGAGGCATGGTGCATTACCGCGGTGGCGGCGGCGACGTGTCCGTAGACCCCCCCAGGGTCTTTGTGCGCCCTCGCCGTGGCTCCTCCAACGCGACGCGGTGCATTTACAGAACGCCGGCGCTTAAATTGGACTCTTTGTACAAATATGCCGGTGTGTGTGTGTCCATCCTTCAGATGGCGCTTAAGTGAGGTGTCAATAACGTTTAAAGATAACAAAGGAGCGCTGACTCAGCTGATGGCTCTCGAGTCTTTTGCCATTGACTTCTGGCGCGCGGAGGAGAGCTTTATTGTACAGATGCTTCATGGACCATTTGTTGCATTCTCTGTTCCTGCCCCCCCCCCTCCCCGCCACCGTTCTCCGTCTCACCTTCAGCTTGTTGCTGTAATTAGTATTCGGGGGCCGCGCCGTGGCCTGTGGAGGTGAGCCGGATGCCCTTCGCCCCTCATTAACGAGGTCACGCTGAAGAGTGGACGTTTGTGACACCGCGTGTGAGGCGCCGCCGGTGGTGGTGGTGATGATGGGGAGGTGGAGTGGTGGGGGGTGGCTGCTCGGGGGTACAGCAGAATGTAATCACATGTCACAGAGGCCTCCGGGAGCGTGGAGCCTGAGTCTCCGCCGCAGTCAGACCGCTTTGTTGTTATGGCGATTGATTGATTGGGGGAAGGGGGGAGGGGGTTACCTTTACTGATGTGGATTGATGCGATTCGGTGTCTTCTTTATTCTTTGTATTTAGTTTAGTGTGTCATTTTTGTTTATGGGTTGGGGACTGGTTATGGGGGGTGGGGGGGTCACTGTGCTGGACAGAGACCAGAACACAACCTGGAGAGGAGAGATGGAGAGAGGTCACAGCATCGCTGTCTGGTCCTTGGTTCCCCTTCCCCATGCATTGGTTCCCCTTCCTCATGCCCTCAGTTCCCCTTTCCCCATGCCTTGGTTCCCCTTTCTTATCCCTTTGGTTCCCCTTCCTCATGCCTTTGGTTCTGTCTCCTCCTGCCCTTGGTTCCACATCCCCATGCCCTTGGTTCCCCTTCCTCATGCTCTCGGTTCTGCCCACTGATTCCCTCGGTTCCCGCCTCCCCATGCCCTTGTTCCCGCCTCCCCTTTCCCTTGGTTCCTCTTCCCCATGTCCTCGGTTCCCCTTCCGCGTTCCCTTGACTTGCCCTTGCCTTGTCCAGGCCTCGGTTCAAGCAGGACGTTGTCACTTCAGAAGACAAACCTAGATGTCTATCAGACAACAGGCATATAAAGAATCAAGGTGCTGAGCGAGAACCCCAAATGAGAATCTGGAACTTCCCCAAAGTCATAATGCACGGCTCTTTGTGTTCATATCGTGTAACGTTTGGGAAATGGGACATGTGTTTACGGAAGAGAGTGAAGTGTATGTGGTCTGAGGGCTGAGTGATTGTTATGGTTCACGAGCTTTTGAAAGCCGAGTGAGCGAATGAACGGGCGAGCGAGCGAGCGAGAGAGAACGAGAGAGAGAGGGAATGAGGAGGAAAGAAAAAAACCTCCAAAAATCTATTACGTTTTTTTTTTTGCTTCTAAATGGAGCTTGATTAAAGTGTTAAGTAGAGAAGTGTCCCAAAAGGTACCCTTCTTGTCACTGTGGAAACAGCAGCGTGGCACGCACCGTGGGCAATCTGCCGTGCCCTCATTTCATCTGATTTGCATGCTAGAGAGAATTAGGTAATTGGCATTTATGCAGAACAAAAGAGGAGCTGCTCTCTCGGATAAGCGAGAGAGGGCTTTTCAAGTAGAACCCGACGCGTGCGGTGAGCGGGCCTCTTTCATCATGCGTTCCGTGCTGAAGCCTGCGTTTCATCTACAGAACTGTTGAGTTCCAGGCGACGCTGCCACGTCGGGAGGTGTCGGGCTGGCCGCTCCTCCCATTCCTCCTCCCTGACCGCTTAG